>JARHVA010001810.1:2867500-2990000 GCA_037957365.1 Torreya grandis | reverse complement strand
CCTAATTATCTCCTCAAATTTTATTGTGTTTTCAACTATAAGTGCAACCAAATCCTCCTAACTACCTAAGTGACTTGTGGAATTGTAGGAAAGCTAGGAAGGTTAGGATGAGGGTTATAAGGAGGGTTAGGAAGATTTTGAGTAGGGTTAGGAGGCTCTTTTATTACACTTAAACTAGATTTTCAAACTTAAAATTGGTTTTAACAGAAAATAACAAAAATCTAAAATAGCTACTAAATTTTTGTGTTAATTGGTAATAATTTTGCTTAGTTATCTCCCCTTTACCATAGCATTGATGATTTATCAACCTTATTGGAAAATTAAATCAAGTTTGGTGTGTTCTCTACTACTATAAATAGAATGTGAACACAGTTCAATAGTTGGGGTCAGAGAAGAAACATGGAAATCAATGACAAATTAGGTTTTGGACACATTTTTTTATTTTTATGTATATGTAGCATAACACGTGTTATAATACCTACATAATTTATAATTTATAAAATGTGTATGCATTTATTTTCTAAAAACATGTACATATGTAGGTTTGGTATTTACCAAGCCTTATTTTGCATAATGTGTATGAGTTACTATAATAATGCATATGAATTATAAAAAATATCAATGTAATTGTCCCCCAATTCCATTTACTTACCCACATAGCTATTTAGTTTCATGAATAAATTTCTAAAATTCTTGTTAATTTTATGAAACTCACTATATTAATTTTTATTTTACCATGTAGGTTTTAGTTTGATTTTGTCAAATTGATTTTTTATGAGAACACAATCATGTTTGTAGCAACTAGATTATGAAACATAGATTCTAGTGATTCCCCCATAGAAGTATAGTTTATTAATTTTATTTCTTTTTTGGGCTAGCCCCTATGAATGGTAATGTTTAATGTTATTTAGATGGCCTAATTTTTTTTTTGAATTAGTCACTCATTTCCAACAACATTAATTTTTTGTTGAATTCTGAATAACTTAGGTTTTTTATGACTGGACATGATTTTGGCGATCCTTATGAAAAAAAACATTGTTTGTCCTTTAACTACAAGGATTTTAAAAATGTTACTTCATTTTAGATGATTTCATCAAATCTGGTAGCATAATAGACCCATAGGTGAAAATCCATCTCTTGGTTAAGGTTGATGATAATGATGCTAACCAATTGTTTTTTGGGAAAGGACTAAGGGAATCTACTTGTTAAGGTTATTTGTCATTGTAATAATGAGGAGAATATTTATTCATTCTATTTTTAATCATTGCATATATCTATCATAGTGAGTTCATGTTCCATATTATATGATAAGTGTTTTACAAAACTTTTAAAAATATTTACAAATGCTCTGATAGATCCCTTGGGGAGATGCAAGTACCATTCAAAGGCTTGACTACCTAAGCTTTAGGTGAATAATCTAAGCAAGTAGGTCTCACTGTATGTTACTTATTATCATTACATGAATAATTATTTAACATATTCCCTAGGATCACCCTTTCCTTTGTATTTTTTTAATTTTTGTGGTTTGAGGTAAGGAGGAAAGGGTTTTCTTAACATGTCTTGATCAAAGGGATAATGGCACAACTTCTCAAATTTGTACTTCTTGTTCTCATTTTGGGATCCATATGGTAATTCTTGGAGAGGATCCTTCATATATTTATATTCTTGGGTAAATAGTTTTCCTTGAGTGGTGATTATAGGGGTAGGATAAAATTAGGTCTCGAAGACACATGGGTCTAATAGGGATTTGATTATTGATTTTGTTATGAAGTTTTGGATATAGAAGGATGCATATGAGAAGATAGGTTTTCTAAGTACTAAATTAACTAATGGATGTTATCATGAATGACTTATTTTTGCCATTTTTGATTTGTTCTGATAGAATTAATTTTATTTTATTGAGTCTTACATGAGGGATACTAGGGTTATGATTCTCCATGGTCAAATCTAGATTTACCTTATTTTTACCAATGAGATTGTTAGAGGTAGCTTGGTATTTATTTGGTATGGGTTCATCTTTCCTAATTATAATGTGACTTAGATATTTAGGACTATAACTAGTATAAATGTTGGCTCCTATCTCTGTGAGTTTCATAAGGATGTCATCCTTGTTTTAAAATAGGTACTATTCTACTTGGACAAGAAATTGTTTATATTTAAATAAACCATTATGGTCATTATTTTAATAATTATAGTTTTTTAATAAATCATTATCATCATTGTGTATTTAATACTGATTAAGATATTGATCAAAGGGAAATTTATTTTATACTAAAAGTGTTTTACATGTTAGCATCTTAGTTCAATATTCCTTTATACCTTATTTTTGGTACCATCAGTTTGTTTAGGTTTTATTCAAATGGATTTAGATTTAAAATTAATTTCACACAATGGGATGATGATGAAAAATACACACTTAAAATATTATGCTAATGAAGTGGGATTGAAATCAAATATTTTCCCATAAATGTACCTCAAAAGGCACACTTTGGGTGATCTTAAGGGATGTTGTTTTCTCAGTACCACTATGTGGTTACACTTGAAGGGTTCCTATGCTTGGTTTACAGAAAATTTGAATGGGAATAATTATTATACCTTTTTTTATATGTGAGGACAAACTACATAAAATATGGGTGTCATCTAAAGGCATGGATATTCATGGTTAAATCCACCTCACTTCACTTCATGTTTAATAAAGCTTATCCACATGACAACTCCCAAGAATATTTAGAGTCTAGTATAAGATGAATTATTGGAGATGAAATAAAAATCATTAAACCCCTAATAAAATAAAAATAAAAAATATAAATGATTATGATTTATAAGTTTATATTACAAGAAGAGAAAAGAGCATATGTGGATTAGGATTGGGGGATAAAAGTAAATGAATCATTTATAATTATCAATATCACCTTTCAATTAAATATAATATCATACATTAACTTAATCTATAGACACACAAAATAAAAATAAACACATATAAATAAACCTAATTTGTGCCTTATGATTTTAATGTTTATGTGTTAAGGTTTCTGATTTGAAGTCTTCATGAACATAGGTGCAAAACATGCATTAATATTTTTTTTTACTTTTTCAAACATTCCCATGAAATTTATAATATTAAAAATCATAAATAATTAAAAACTATTAGTCAGACCATAAATTTCAATCAATAGTAAAAAAAGTTAATGCCAAAAATATACCTAATTACTAAGCAAAAACATTGAAATTTAGTGCATAAATGTTGATAATAGGCATATAAACACTACCATATACTATAAAAACATGAATAGATAGTACATAAATTTTACTTCATTGTACAAAAATGTTACTACATATAAATAGTGCAAAAAGAATAGAAACATCATTACCTAGGATGAAAATGGCAATATTTAGCATAGGAATGATGCTACCTATAATTTATTTAATAACACCTATACAAACAAAAAAAATTCAAAGTTGACATGGAAACATTTTTCCACATTAAAACACAATACATAAATTTTAAAGTTTAAAACATGACAATGGAGGTCAAAATTTGATAAATTAAGTTATGATTTCAATCCAAATAATCAGTAAATTGAAACCAGATTGTACTCAAAACTATTAAACAATATAAACAATTATAAAATGAATTCAAAATAATCTAAAAGTTTTATAAATTTAAATTGGAATGAGTCCCACTAGGCGTACCCAAAATGTATATGCAAATCTTAGATATTGAATAGAAACTACAAACAAATGTCAAATTTTCACTCTAAATCTAACAGAACCTCAGTTTGAGAAAAATGAAAAAAAAAAAAACTTCACCTACTAAATTAGTATCCTCTTTTTTTATCATGGATTTTATCATGATTTATTTATTTGTGGTTTCTCAAAATTGGTGCAAGATTTTTGAAGTGTTTGAACATCATATCCCTGTTTGATTACAAGATAATTTAAATTTAAGATTATTCATGATTCAAATTGAAGGGATGAAGGATGGATTTATATAATTTTAATTGAAATAGTATATGTTTAAAATACTTTAATTATATTAGTAACTTTCAATCTCGTATGAGATTCAATGAGTTAGTTAACTTTTTTTTTCTTTCCATTTTGAGACATAGTTAACCAGTTTATTTATTTTTGTATAAGAGTGATAAGGAGTTAACTAATTTATTTCATCTTTGCTCAATATTTATCTAAGTATTTTAATTTTTTTAATTATTGATTAATTAGTTAACTGATTTATTTTTAAATGGAGGATGATTCAACTAGTCAATTGATATTGGGTTACCTAACTTTCCCATTTGAACTATGTATTTAACTAAACAATGACATGTGATGACATGGAGTGGAGAATGAGAGAGGACACTTAGAATTATTTTTTATTTTATTAATGATTTATGTGCAAGGATTTAATTATTAATTATTAAAATATCTAATAAGGATTAATTAATTAATTAATTAATTAATTAGGGATGCATTTAGTGTGTTTAAATAGGGTCATGGAATGATTTGGGGTTTATAATGTTTCGTACAATGTTGTTAAATTAAATAATGTAGTGATGTTAGGGATTTTAGAACATTATGTATGATTAGATGATAGTATGATGGTGACAACATTATGGTAGTGGTATTATGCTATCTACATATTTTATAGGCCTTGTATCTTGAGTTACATACAAAATGTAAATCTTAATATGCTAATATACTTTTCCATATGATAATTTTTTCAATGATGAAATATTTATTATGCATGTTTCAAGTTAAATTTTATTTTGAGATGTGTGGATTTTAAGGATCAATGCCATCACCTCAAAAGGGGAGCATTTTAGTGGGCTTAACATACATGAGATAAGGCTTTCTCAAAAATCAAATTCACTTTTGACACATGTTATGGGGGCATATGCACCCTTATTTCAATTTCAAAATAAAAATTTGATTAGTTTAAAAGTTGCAAAACATAAGTTACAATGAGCATCTACATACAACTTCAAATTGTATAGTTTCAATGGGAGAAAAATATAGTTTCATGATACATTCTTATAATTCTATTTTGATAGATACAAACATGGTAGGAAATCCATTCTCTTATGATCACACATTTTAAGAATAAAATTTTAATTGATTATACAAGTCATCTCTAGTGGATGATTCAGTTTAGGTATATAGTGCATGACTTGGAGTTTATTGTGTACTCCAGAACTATGTGTGTGAAACCATTTTGTATTTCAACACATTTCATGTTTAGGAGATAAAAAGACCAACAAAGGAAAATTAAGGTATTATCATCCCTTAATGGGTTTTATTTATATGATAAAAGTGAAAATTAAAATTTGGACTTGATCAAATAAAATTTTATTCAATGGTTTAGCTAAGGAACCATCTTATTTAAGTGCTTCATGAGAGGCACTAATTCACCCTCTTTCAAGGAAGCATCATTAATGTAGGTACATCAACTTAGGAGATTAATTTATCTAATTTTTTTCAATTTTAGTGTTAGGGTGTCTTATTTTATCTTATATAAGGTGTTCAAGTCTTTATAATTTCAAAACTTGGTCTTTTAGATGCTATTTAGAGTTTCCTGCCAAAAAAAGTAATTTCAAAATTTGAATTTGTTATAAATAATTTCAATGATTATATTATGTTTGATGGGTTTAATATTAATATCCATGTTTGAGGGTAAAATTATGGTTTTTATTCATGTTTTTCATTTTTATAAGTTTCTCATAACCCTAAACCCATTATTAACATGTCTATACTTAACTAAGGGCTTAAATAAGTGAGTTTTTAAGATGATGTCTACATTTAGAAAAAGGATAGGATCAGTTGAGAAACTTATGGATCATTAAAAATAGTTGTACTATAAAAATGAATATCAATCTAAAAATGTGAAAATTTAAAATCATTAATGAAACTCCAATAAGATAAAAAAAATCAAGTGAGAAGGAAGAAAGAACAGAAAGATAGGGTTTTAGCAGTGTTTTATAATACTATATGATAGACTTGATTATTGTGAATAAAAATGTGTGATTTAAATTTTAATATGTTTCATAATAATTATATTTTCACACACAATTAAGTTTTAATTTTTGATTTGGAATTCTATTTTTCATGGGTGTAGGTTTTTTTTCAAGGTTACAAGTCTAATTATCAATATAGAGCATAACAACCAATATAAAAGTTGCCTTTCATTCAATTTCAAGATGTATCAATTCATTAAAAAACATGTTATATTAGTTTACAAGTGTTTAGGTCTTTCTACAATAAAATATAATCCCAAATAGGTCTTAAAAATTACATTTTGTTAAAAAATAGCTCTCGGCCTTGTTAAAAAAATTAGGGTTTTGAGGACACCAAAAACACTATATATTAAAAATGAACCCTTTAAATTAAAAAAAATAAAATAAATAGATATAAGATGGTAATTTTTAACTTTTAAAAGTGTTTTAATGTTTTTAATCTTCCTATATCTCAAGATATTCCAAAAACTCAGAACTATGGTCTTAAAGAAGGTCTAAAATCTTGTTCTAACGGTCTTACAATGAGAATAACTCCAAAATGAATGGTCCAAAGTATATGAAAATTCATATAATGATAAAATTAAAAAATTATGAAGTTTTAAACTAGTTTTAAGTTTTTTGGATTCTTATATAGAAATATATCTTAAAAACATAATCAGTAATCCTAATTTCTAATCCTAAAAACCCATGTTTTAGCATATTTTGAATTTTAAGCAAATCCACGGGAAAATATAAATTTTAATGGTTTTTATAGCACTTAAATAATTTTTATAAATATTTTTAAATAAAACATACTCCTTTTCTTATTTCAAATCACCAAAAAAAAATTTAAGAAGGCTTCTAGGCCTAGTTATCTACAAACCTTGTTTTGTAAATCTTGAAGTTTTAGAAAAATACAAAGCTAAATATCAATTTGAAAAGTTGGGATAAAATTATTATGAAAAAGTTAATTGATAATTCCTATAAATGACAATAAAAAAATTGTGTTAGATGTAAAATTTAATCATATGAAAGTGTGGTGGTTCTTTTGTTGAAGAGAATAACAGTAAATAGATTACAAAAAAACATCAAGACCCCTTGTGAGTTATAGTGTTCATCATTTTTGGTATTAGATATTAGAATGTAATAGATGAAGATAATATTGGTTATCATAGTGACCTAAAAGGAAATTATTTCAATAAATATAGTTAAATCATGTTGTGAATAAACAAGCAAGAGAGTTTGTAGTAGGTGGTGAAATAAACACTTTCATGAATGGCACTCAGAAGAAGAGTAAAGCTTACATTCAAAGAAAGAAGAAGAGGTTAGATAATAAAATAAAAAATATTAGTATTGATGGAAGATTTAAGGAATATAAGTTCATGTTTAGATGCAACAGAGCTTTTACAAAGGAAAGGGGTTATAATAGATGAAAACAGTGCCAAGTTTTTGGTTGGAAAAGAGTTATTTCATTTGTAGTAGGATAAAAAAGAAAATATTTTGATATGGATATTTTGAAAGCCCATAATAAAAGTGAAGAACATAAACTACATGTAAGTGAAAATGAGAAGTAATTTGATAGGTTATCATGTGAAGAACCTGACACAAATTTTGAAGATAGTAAGGAGGTAGAAAACTTTTAATAGTCCATAGAAGAAAAAGAAGTTTAATATACATTAATTTCTAAGATAAGAATAGTTGGTAAAATCTCTAAGGTAACAAATTTGCAATTTGAAATTGAAAATTTTCTTGATGAGTTTGTTAACATAGTAGATGATGAGTTTCCAAGTGATATATTATCAAAAGAAATTGCCTTGGAATGTAATAAGAAAGAAAATGGTTGTGAACAGTCCATGAAGAATAAGACAAATATGGAAAAATAGATATATGTTTCTATGGAGGAACTGCTAAATATAATTGAAGAATAAAGTTATCAAGAAGCATTACAAGAAAGTAAATAAAAGAGGACAGATAAATTACATGGCTCTATAGTGGAAGTATTGGTTGAAGAGACGGTTGAAATTAAGAATGAATATTAGATGTGCAGTAAATCTGAAATAAGAGTTATATGTGAAGAAAATATACCATTTTGTAGATCTTATGGTGTGAGAGGGAATCATGGACAACATGATAATAGTAAAGAAGAATTGAAGATTCTTTAAAGGCATGGTGCAATAATTAATTATCTTAACATGTTTATCTCATGTGCAAGTAAGGCCATGAATAATATATCCAATAAGAAGCAAAAGTGTGGTGTAGTTGAACATGTGCACCTGTATGAAAATTTAGTTGAAGAAGTGAAAATAGAACATTATTATTTCAGAAAATAGAGTAGGAGCTCATGATATATTTAATGTCTGGGAGTTTAATGTAGGTACGTCAAGTTAGGAGATTTTTTTTAAAAAATATATCAATTTTATTCTTAATGTGTCTTAATTTTTAATATATAAGATGTGAAAACCTTTATAATTTAACTCTTTGTCTTTTATACTCCATTTAGATTTTCCTACCAAAAACCATTAATTCAAAAATTTGAATTTTTTCTATAAAAAAATTTAATGCTTTTCTTATGTTTGATGGGTTTAAAATTATAATATCCATGTTTTAGGTGTACACTAAGGTATTTAAACATTTTAACAATGTTTATAAGTGTGTCATAACCTTAAACCCATGATTATCATGTTTAAACTTAATTAAGGGCTTAATTAAGTGAGTTGTCAAGATGAATGTCTATGTTTGGAAAGAGGATAGGGTTAGTTGATAGAATTTTGGGGCATGAAATGAGTTTAATATAAAAATTAATATTAATATAAATATTTAAATTTTTTGAATCATTAAGGAGAATCCAAGAAGATAAACAAAATTAAGAGAGAAGGAAGAAAGAACAAAATTACAAGGGTTTTATAGAGTTTTGTAAGATTGTATGATAGACTTTGATATTATGAATAAAATGAGTGATTTAAATGTTAATATTTTTAAAAATTGATATTTTATTATGTGAAATTAAGTGCACATTATTTATTTGGAGTTCTACTTTGCATTGGTATAGGTTTTTTTCAATGTTGTAGGTCTAATTGTCAGTATATATTATAACAATTAAGAGAAAAGTTGACTTCCATTCACTTTCAGGGTGGACCAAATCATTAAATTATTTGGTATATTATGTTACATATGTGTAGTTCCTTTTCTAATAAAAATTAATCTCAAACAGGTCTTAAAATTTAAATTCTTTCAAAATGATAACTCTCGACCTTGTTCAGAAAACTATGGTTGTGGGGACTCTAAAAACCCTATATCTTGAAAATGAAGCCTTTAAATTTAATAATTTTTTTTGGATAGGTAAATTAGGATGAATTTTAAGTATAAAAATAATAAATTTAATCACATACCTTGGATTACCTATGGAATGATGGATGAATTGAATGATGCTCAAGATAGGCTCTATCTAGACCATTTGTTTTTTAGTTTTATAAAATATAAAATACTTAAAAATTATTTCTAATTTTGATAAGTTAATATAATTATTACCATTTATAAAAATATTAAATTTTAAAACAATTAATTATTATTATTAAAGGAATAATGTTACCTTAAAAAGTAAGCAAACCACAAATGCGAGATAAGACTTTTGACAAGTGGGAAACCTGTTAGCAAGAGCACACCTCTAAAATGAATGGGACAAAGTGTATGAAATTTTTTGTAATGATAAAATAAAAAATTTATTAAGTATTTAAACTAATTTCAAGTGTTTTAGATTCTTGTATATAAATATATATTAAACACATGGTTAGTAGGCCTGATTTCAAGGCCCAAAAAACCTTGTTTTAGCTTATTTTAAATTTTAAGAAAATATAGGGGGAAAGATCAATTGAAGGGTTGAAATAGAACTAAATGTATAAATTTCCTTAAATTAAAAATATACCTTTTTATATTTAAAACTACCACAAAAAGGTATAATAAGGCTTGTAGATCTATTTATCTACAAACATTGTTTCACAAATCTTAAAGTTTTAGGCAAGTACGAAGTTAAATATTAGTTTGAAAAGTTGGAATAACATTGTTATGAAAAATGTAATTGAAATTTCATATAAAGTACAATTAAAATATGGTTTTCTATGTTATCTATAAAATTTAATCATATGAAAGTGTGGTGGTTCATTTCTTTAAGAGAATAACATTAAATAGAATTTAAAAAAATCAAGACCCTTTGTGAGTTCTAGTGTTCTTAAATCATTATTAATAAAATTCACAAAGAGAAACATTGGTTTAGTTTTTACATACATGTGTATTCATTCCATACTCTCACTTCAATTTTCAAATTTAGCAAACCTTATTTCAAATCTCAAATTTTCAAATTTCAAACAATTTTTAAAAATTCAAATTTAATATTTTCATGTTTCAATTTTAAAAATTAATAAAATATTTGCTTCATGTCTTTTTCAAGGTTTACCAAAGCATATGGTATATTTCACAATTAAATTACCATATCAAATACAAAGTGATTCTTACACACTAAGGTAAAGCTTTCCATTAATCTATAAATTTTATTTAAAGAATGTAATAACCTAAATCTAGTCACAGATATTTAATCATCTCATTTTTACCCTTTGTATCCTTAATTAATTGTACACATAATTAGTATATATATTTTAACTTCACCCTATCTTAACCATAAGAGAGGACTTATATTTATCTTAAGACCATCATCTATCACATATAGAAATGTTTTGATTGATAAAAACACCATTATATATGTATGCATTATAACACCAAAAATTATCACTTTTTCTATGGGAAAATAATGTCCAATAAGGACAATAATGGTAAATGTTATTTTCCCTATCAAATTTTTTTGCCATGTTCTTTTTAATTAGTAGATTTTAAAATTAAGCTATCTCTTAGGCCATCGTTCATATTTTTAGGATTCATAGCCCATGGTCATCCCTTTTGAATTACTATTAAAACACTCAAGTCACTTAATACTTCACTTATAAATTTAATTCAAATACTTACTTACACAAGTACACATTGAGAAAATGTTCCTCAATCTTCCCAATGCAGGTTATAATATCTTCAAGTATTTCTTAACCAAGTCACAAGCCTATTTTATGTAGCCTTATTAAAACATGATCAAGTATTCAATCTAATTTTAGATGTACTCATATATTCAAAGGAACACAATTACATAAATCATTCTAGGTGAGACAACTACATTTGAATTTATTTCCTTCTTTGGAGTATTGGATATGTAGGTAACATTCAATTATCATGGGGATGATTGGAGTTAATTCAACCCAACTACACTCCTCATTTACATACTTTTAGGTAATTCAAACATTTTATGCCCTATCAGGGCTTACAATTTTAAGAAGCTATCAACATGCTTCTACACACCTTCAAAATCAAAATAAGTGCATAAAGACCTATTCTAAACTTTCAAAAATTTATGTATCATTTTTTTGTACCAAAAGACAGAATCAGTAGATAAGGACAATAGTGTTAAATATTCCTATCCCTGCTTAGTATTCCTATCTTTCCATGATTTAAAATCTAGCTTTGGGGTAGATTATGGGTTTGGTCTTATTTTTTGATTCATGCATTTTTTAATCAACATAATAAATCAAGTACATAAAAATTCTAAGTTAATATTTCATTTTCATATTTTAGTCTTGTTTATAATCATTTAATTTCATCTATTTTAGACTTTTTTATTCAATTATTTGTTTAGAAGTGTATTTACAACACCCTATTTTATTTATCATAGTTAGGATTAATTATCACAATTAATCCAATTCAAAATAAAACATGTAACATTAAAATATAGATTTGTAAACTCATGTTGATATTCAAATGATTAGAAATGGTCAAATAATGTATTACTTTATAGCTAAAAAGAATCAACTCTATCATTGTATTCAAATTTATCATATCTAGAGTCAAAATCATATTCAAAAGTGAAATTATAATTCTCTAACTTAGCTGGATCATCTAATATAATTGTTGTCTCAAGCTCAAACAATGTATAGTATAATGTTTGAATCTTTGTTACATTTAGCTTCATAATCTATTTCACATATAAATTATATATGCTACCAAAACTCATTTAAATCATTCAGTTATTCTATGGAAAATGTGTAAAGGATTTTTACAACTAAATTATCATAAAAAGAGTGTAATAAATTATTGGACTCACACCTTTATTTAACGTGAATGAGAAAGGCAACATCCTAAGATTTTGATTCAATAATGGACTACATGTTATCATATCTATCAACATGAAATAACACATCTATAGCAAATCCATAGGCACCATCCTCAATAAATTTAGTGGAAAACTAAAAATAATAAACGTCATTATTTAAAACTTCAAGATGATTAAAAAGAAAAAAATATGCATACTAACAAATGGAATAATCAAAATATCATTGCATCATTATTTCATTATAGATTAGACTTTCCATGACAAAAAACATTTCATCCAAAATAGTTTAAATTAGATCAATGTTTGGAATGACCTCAACATCATAATGGATATCCTCATTATTGATACCCAATAGATAAATAGAGTTTGCATAATTAATTTGACTTTTATAATCAAATACAACATCAGACTAGGAAGATACATCATTATTCACATTACATGAAGAAAAATAATCAATGAAATAAGGTTCACATACATCTATAGTAGACCATTCACAAAATTAATTATCAATATTTTTTTGATGAACGTGACTATCACCACATTCAATTATCTCTTATTTTATATCTATATACATTTTAACCACTATAGATTATGATCCACTGTATCACATCATAGGTTAAACATCATATTCCTTTTTATATTTACTTAGATCTATTTCAAATCCACCATTATGCCTCCAGAAATTGTGAAATCCACAATCACAAGTCAAGGCTAGACTACAAACATAAAATAAGGTCAATGATATTTTGTCTTTCAAATAATGATTAAAATAATCATCAAAAGTATCACAATACAACTAATTTTCACCACCTTATTTTTCTTCAAATGTTCAAAAACTGATTCAAAACTTTCCTTTGTATGAGATAAAATGTTTAGAGACTTTCATCATGTTGTTTTTTAATATTACAACAATAGCATCTCATATGATTAAGGTCAATGTTTTAACCACACCTCTCGATAAAGAAAAGTTTGAATTTATCCCAAGAGTCTATAATTTGTATAATAAATTCATAAAACCAATCATGGGCATCCTCCTATAAACTTTAAAATAATACCCTAATCTCAACACCTTCATTTTGTATTTCAATGTCATCCATCAAATTAAAAGCTTTTAAATTCCCCTCTCCCTTATTTGCAGTATTTCCGTCAAGCATGGGTAATATGTTCCTAATTATTATAGGAAAAGGAACATGAAATTTTTAAAAACATGCCATATTAATTGGATAATATATATGATTAATAAATGAAGTCCAATAAGTATATATGATTGTAATATGAGAATAATCCCCTAAACCATTATAATTTTGATCTAAGAAATTGGAATGGATAAACCCACCATACAAAATATCAACTTGGATTGAATTCATTTTTCCACTATAATGAGCAACATCCATATTGGGGTTATGAGTACTCAAAATTTAGGATCACTTGTACATATCATAACCAAATTTAAAAGCTTTGGCCATTATTAGAAATAATATTAACTCATAATTATGTAAAAAATCTAATTTTCTGCATATATGTCTCTCATGTATTACACAATTAACATATAATAGGGAGTCCTAGGTATAAATAGGTAGGTAAGTTTGTTTCAAAATAACCAATCATTATTTTTTAACAAAATATTAGTTAGAGCGAGTGACTAGATATGCACTCACACAAATTACTCATGCACATAATGACTTTTCACTCAATCCAATTAATAACCTCCATAAATTAAGGTTAATAATATTCTATTGTCAACATAAAACTAAGCTAGATAGCTAAAAACCACTTCTAGCCTAGTGTGAATACACCAACACCCTCCCAAAGGCACAAAATTAGGGATATATATATTAAAAAAAAAGTAAATACATAGATCTTTAGATATAATTCTTGTAAAATAGGCATAATTAGGCACCCATGTATAATTAATTATAATTATAAAAATGAGTCACTACAAGGTTTCTTAAAATTCTAATTAATACACATAAGGGTCTAGACTTAAACTATGTTGTAGGGCATCAGAAGAAGTAGTACCACATAATAGTATAGCATAATGTTGAATAAAGTGCATTGGAAGGAATGAAGGCTATCACACAAAATACACTAGGTGGACTAAAATCTAGTAAATATGTACTGAGATGGAATGAAAACCATCACTAAAGATGGACTAGAAGGTATGAAAGACAATACTAAAAGTGCAAGAAGTAAAAGTATATGGCTAACTAGAGAAGAACTAAAAAATTACATAATTGGTTTGAATCTTTGGTTTACAAGAATAAGAGTCATAAACTTCAAAAATATTTTTTGATTCTTTAAGATGTTAGTGGAGATTTAAATTAGGGTTTTGATTTTTTTTGGCCTACCACTAAGTAGGTGGTAGATAAATAAGGTTGACAAGTCACTAAATATGATTAATAATATTTACTATTATTATTTACTATCAATGGCAAGGATGTAGGAAATGCTTTTATTTTTCCTTGGTTTTTGGAAATATAAAAGTTCATTTTGATTAATCAATGTAGTAGTTATACATGCTTAGAACAAGGATTCCATATAAAATGATTTTGAAGTGAATTAAACTCTAATATGTTAATTTGTGAGAATGTAGGGAGAGTATTTTATTTATGTAATATATATTTTTGAAATTGATACAATTTTTTTTACAATAAGTTTTGTGGTTGAAAATGTGTTTTGGATGGTTTTCTCTATCCTCGAGAAGTAAATATTTACTTTTAAAATGTGAGATCTACTAAATTCAAAATATATATTTTTATTTTTATTTGGTTTGTTTGGAATTGTTATTGTAGTATTTTAAATTTTTTTAACATGATAGAGGATGTTGAGAAGGTGTTTTAGATAGGTTTTTCATATCCTTTGTGTAGTAATTTTTATATCTTGACATGTATATACAAGATATTTCATAGTCTTATAATTTTTATTATCATTTTACATATAAAATATCAAGTGGTTTTGATAGTTCGATCAATACACACTATAGTATGGGCATATAATTAATTTTGTCATTTTTTCTACTAAGGTTTACAACAAAAAATGTAAGTGCATAAATCTCTCTAGAATTTTAGAAAAAAATATTGATTTACAAGATTGACAATCGTAAACTCAAAACAACTTTGGTTATGATTTGGTATGTGATAGAGTTAAGAAGACTCTTCAACCAATATCTCTCCATGAATCCATTATCACATCCATGAAATTAATGCATTACACAAAAAAAATAAGCTATCTATTATCCACTTTATTCTATATCAAATAGTTTACAATAGAGATGTAAAAATAGGTAGAAGATAGGAAATCTTGACCATCCCATACATGTGGGACTAACTTCTACATTATAGGTGGAAGTAATGCATAAAACCATAATCCTCATAAATATGGGATAAACATATCAAAAGGAAATAACACCTAAGTAAGATAAAGAGTAGGAAAGTAATATCCTAGACTAACAACTCCCCCTTAATCATAGCTTAGGTGGGTAAAATAAAAGATGCAATGTAAATCCATGTTTACCTACAGATGCCAATCCATCTTACCAGAGTACATAAACATCAAGGCATTGTGACTTCTAAGTAAACGTAGGAATGGTTTTGAATATGAAGATCACTAAACACAAACATTATGCTCCAAAACAATGGGTAGAGTAATAATCTGAAGGAAGCATTAATTGAACACCCTCCAAAAATATTGTGAGAAGTGAGCACAAAGACTAGTGGGGTTGCCACACTAGTATCACTATTAGGGGTACCACACTAGTGTCACTATAAGAATCCCCAAAAAATCCATGAAATCAAGTAAAAAATCCTTATATGGATTCCAACAAAAAAAGATTTTGAATAATATAACCATGTAAAAATAGGAATCCATAAAACACTCAAAAAAGTGTAACATATACATATAACTCTCATAAAGTGGATAAAAAGGAGAAAACACATAGGAAAAAACTGCCCCACTAAAAGAGAGAAAAGAAGTATAGAGAGCTAAAAATACCCCTGAATATGATGCTAAAGTAGTTTACACTCTAAGTACTAAAAAGTCACAAAGGAACTCAATCTACATGAGTGGTTTGAATCCACTACTCGATCACAAAAACAACTGACATTGGACTTTACCATAATAAATTCAATCAAGAAGACTATTAACAGTGTTAAAATTATAAAAAGATATTATATGTGCAACAAACACTCAACACCTAAGAAGAAGAATCTACACCACACCCCACTATAGAATTGACAGGGTGGAGTGATACCAAAAAATATTGATGCACATCCCACCATAATGTTAAATGGGTGGAGTTGATGAAAAAGGTCTATACGAGTGGTCTAAATCCACTACTCAAACACATAATAAGATTATACTATATCACCAACATAAATTTGCATCATGTTAAAAGTGACTGTCAAACTATCAAAGAAGATAATATGACACTATTGTTGACTAAAATAATTACACTTCAAGAAGGAAGACACAAGTGTTGATGGGAGAGATAATTAACTGAAGGAGTGAAAAGGTGCCCATAATAGAGCATAAAAACACATGAAGGTAGACAACGCTAAATTAGTAAATCCCCCATGGCACTTTATAACTCAATGTATGTATAATATGTCCCAATAAACACTAAATAAAAAATAAGGAAGACACTAGGATTCACCAAAATAGTTCAAAACAAGGAGACTATCAATGTGTCAAAAAAGACATCAAGTATTATGAGAGATGCTCCAAAAAATTAGGGAATCAAAAAGTGTCTCCATATAAGAAGGCAAGGTGCTAAGAAAGATGCCTTGATGGAGACATGACACAAACTACAAGTATGTCAAAGTAACAGCTACAAAAAATGATAACCTGCAAAGCACATGTAAAGGGATGTCACACTCAACCAAAAATACATTTGAGATAGTATAAAGTACAATTGTGGATGAAGAATTAAATCCCCATAGTCATATGATGGTAGACAAGGATGAAATAGAAAACCTCCCATGGCTATTTTATAGCCATCCTCAAATTTGGTATTTTATATTTTAGTAATTTTTATAAAATAAATCACACTAATAGATTGGGAATAAAAAACATACACTTTTAAATAAAATAGTTGTCAATTTTTATTTACCAATTAAAATATATAGTTTTTACAAGGTTATCCCATCATAAATGGGTCAAAAATAAAACATTGCACCTAAAATATTAAATGCTTGGAGAAAATTATATTATTTCTAATAGATCTATAAAAAGTGGATTTGAAGGAAATTTGTAGCATAGGAAAAGAACAATATTCCACATAGATCAATCTTTCATGATTATTTTTCACTTTAAATACAAGATCTAATTTTTTTCTTTGATCGTGCATAAAAAAAATCAGAAAAAAATAGAATCACAAGGTCAAATTTAGAGTCTCATATCTCTTTAGATGTTGATCTAAATCTTTATTATGACCACTTTATGGAAATATCTTGAAGTCCTCTTTCCATCAGTGAAATAATTTTTTGAATTAAACACCTTTGTGAAGAGAAAACTGATTTGCAAAATAGTCATGATCTTCTATAAAAAATTACAATTTTTCCAAAAACATGTATGGCCAACACAATAGATCTAAGAAAATAAAATGCAAAACATTTTGACTAGTTATATCTAAACACAAAAAATTTAAAAATACTCAAAACTATAAACTCTCCAAAATAGAGGTGTTTTAAATATGACTATAAAAACATGGAAGTAGACAAACAATGCAAAAAATGACAGTTAGAAAAATGGTAGTTGGCGACTGATATTATACAATGATAGAGTTAAGAAGAATCTTCAACTAATATCTCTCCATGAATGTATTGTCACAATCATAAAGTTAATGCATTGCACACAAATAATAAACTATGTATTATCCACTCTATTCTATATCAAAAACTTTATAATAGAGATGTACAAATAGGTAGAAGATAGGAAAATCTTGACCATCCCATGCATGTGGGACTAACTTCCCCAATATAGGTGGAATTAATGAATAAACCCATCGTCCTCATGAATGTGGGATAAAAATCTCAAAAGGAAATAACCCCTAATTATGATAAAGAATAGGAAAGTAATATCTTACACTAATAGTATGTTAGCCATTGGTATTAAAGTATTTTTATTCTTTAAGATGGCAATGGAGCTTTAAAAGTAATGAAAAAATATCTAAAACTTTTGTTCAATCTCCACTATCATTTTAAAGAATGAAAAATCCTTTTGAGTTTTAGAACTCACATAGACCATAGATTGGACATACAACCATTTTTAGGTGACTGTAGTGAGAATATTTTATTTATTTCACCTTTATTAGTGACATTGGTATTATTAATTTTTAATAAAGGTTTGAAATGGAAAATTTATGTGGATATTTATCTTTCTCCTTATGATGGAAATATTTAATTTTGTTTCTTTTCTTAATAAATATATTTATTCATTTCATAAATTCTTGTATAGGTCTGCAAGGTCATGATTTCATTTTATATACACCTAAATCTGGTCATAGGTAGTTTACAATGATAATTCTTAACCTGCACCCAAATACATGAATCTTATTTGTCATTCATTTATGTAATTTATCTATAAATGTGATTTACCCTATGTTTTTTATTATTACTACACAATTTCCAAATTAATACTCAAATTTCTTTATATTAATTAAGACTAATACCATGCTAAAAACAATTATTTGTTATTCTCTATGATAGGTCCACCCTAGGTAGCCATTTTCACTATCACAAACCTATCCATATGGAGTATCCTTGTCCCAATTATAAATAACAACTATTTTTATAATTTTAAATAGGCTTTTGGGTCTTTCTAAATTTTTTGTAAGTTTTGAAAAAGGAAATTATCGAAAGGTTTCATTATATATACAAATCAAAGGTCATTCATTATTCTAGCTTATCAATATATATTGAAAACTTACACAATATTTCACATTGGGAAAATATTCTCTATTTTTACAAAATTAAATATCATTCACAATGGGTAGTCATAAACCAATTCTAATTCATCACAAAGCAAGTCAAGAATTATCATTGTCAAGAATCAATTTGAATTTCTTACTTCCTAGAAACTATGTTCTGATAGTTTTTATACTCATAGGAGTTTCATTATAAGAAAAGAGATGTTTAGTTTTAATTAAGCCTTGTATGAGGGATATTTATCTAATATTCAATCCATTATAAATCAATATATATGGATTTTATTTTCCACATAACTCACTATATATAAAAAAACACTTAGGTTTTTTCTTTTCAACCATAATAAACCTTTTGACCATTTATTTTTTTAGTGTACCAGTAAGTGGTTATCTATAGGAATTACTATCAATGTGCTCAAAAATGAGATAGTATGTATACAATATGATGTAATCTTCCATAGATCGCATTTGGGTCATGCTTACTAATTATGTTTTGGATCATTATGAATGAGAGCTTACAAAGTAAACACAACCTATCTAGTTACACCTTTAAACTCATTTCTAAATTCAATAATTTAAATTCAAATCATGGTTATAATCAATGAAATTCCCTTAAATAT
This sequence comes from Torreya grandis, assembly GCA_037957365.1. NCBI lineage: Eukaryota > Viridiplantae > Streptophyta > Pinopsida > Cupressales > Taxaceae > Torreya > Torreya grandis. The sequence continues at coordinate 2,970,269 of JARHVA010001810.1, read as the reverse complement.
TTTGATCCCAATAAATGAGTTCATCATGAAATTTTATGTTACTTTCCAAGGTGTTATTTAGATTCACTATATATGTGCATTATTCAAATTCAAATATCATAGAAAGGCTAAAATAAGTAATGTACAATATCAAGTCTTCCTCAATAAATATTGTTACAATATCTGATCTAAGCTACTTATTGTCACTACCAAGTGCCAAAGGGAATATATGACTCATTTTATTCCTCCTTCCCCTATATCTTGAGGTTAACTCACTCATCATCATATGCCTAATCTTCTTGTAGGACTTATATCATATTTCAAATTCATGTTATCTACAATAGATGAGGTTGGGTACCTCATCCATAATGTAATAACTAAGGTGACCAATATATTCCTCCTTGGCCTACTCCACCTCCCAAAAGACAAGAAATTCAATCTAAAGTTTATGATATCATTGATTAACTATGGAATACCTATTATAAAATTTATATTTTAGAATTATTTAATAGATTAACATCATACAAATATATATTATATGATGTGTTGTGTGATATAATATTCCCAACAATACACATCCAACATCAATTAATTCTATCATGAATAATGTCATGGACATCAACAAGTTCATTTACTTACATAAGGAAAAATTACATCCTGTGCATATCATAAATCAATGTCTTCCACTATTCATTCAAACTTAGGTACATGGAAATCCAATAAAGTGTATGTTTATCTAAAATGATTCATGGATGAATATTTGTATCTCTTCTTTATTAAAATATCTAGGTTTTAATATGAATAGTATTCAAAAATCAAAATATAATATCAAGGGATTTGATAATAATCCTCATCAAACACTTAAAAATATCACATCGGATATACTAGTACATCCCAAGATAATACATATTCTTTTTTATGTGATGTGTAACAAGTTACAATACAACTTAATTATGGGATGACTTTCAATTAATGCCATTGAGGATATACCTTATGCATTCCATAGATGTATCAAATTTGTACATGACAGATATGAGTATATTATTCTATTAAATGATATATGTTTCAAATATTACAAAATAACTCTATCATAAACTAAAAATCATTATATTATATCACCTACATAACCCATTCCACTTTATTGGATGCATATATAAGAGGTTGGAAATTAAAGTACATAACATGAGAAAGTACTAACCATGAGAATTAGAGATTATACACAAAAGGTACCACCAATTCTAGTATAAGAAAAGGATAAAACCAAAGATATCCCTATTTTGATTAAATATCAAGATTATAATTTTATAGTTACATATTGATATGATAATGATGATGATTATATGAAAGATACAATAGATGAAAAATTGCTTAATCTCAGTTTAAATCCTATCGATACAAATGAGTACTTATCTCACATGATATTCACTCTTATGGGGATCAAAACATATTTAGATGATTCATATGCAATAAAATGAGAGAATTCAAATACTACTATGAAAAGAAAATTTTCGAGGGAGAAAGAAAAAACTATAATGAAAGATAATCAACACAATCATAATGCAAATATTTTGCATTATTAGTTCACTACAACCACAAAAATGAATTTGACCTCTATGTTTAAGGATTAAATAACTTGAATATAAGATTTTACATAATTTCAAACCATATAATTTTATATTTAATGTTGCACCTCCTTAGGAACAAGTGTAAGTATAATAAATAGATTTTTTTATATAAAAATACAATAGTTACAAAGTAAAAAATTTATAATAAGATAAGTTATCAAAAGAACAAATCAAAAAGGAACAATTTCAAGTGGAAAAATAAGAACAAGAAAGACTACATGTCGAACAATAAATTTTACATAAAAACAAATATAAATAGAATAAAATGACAAAGAGAATTAATTACAAGAGCATGCCCAAAATGATAAGATGCAAGCATAAAATCAAGATAAGATAGACAAAATCCTCAATAAAAGGTCTCTCATTAAATAAAATCAAAATAAAGACATACAAAAAAAGACTAATGTGGTTCCAAAGAAGTAAAATGAGTGTTCTTCATATGTTCATCCTTTAAATATTAGTCTTCATATAGATGGAAATAATTGTATTGAGGTTAAGGGTGCCTCTTTTCATGAAGTTAATATATGTACCATGACACTTATCCAATATCTTTGGTATGCCAAATAACATTTGGGTAGTATTACTAGGCCTCATAGCTGCATTGGATCCATTGAGTTTCCATTAATAATAGGGATAAAAATGTATTTTACGATATTTCAAAATAACCCTACCCCAGATTAATGCAATGAAAAAATAGTAAAATTGTGATTGAGAGAAATGGGGGAAATGGTGGGTACAGATCATGAATACATCACATTAATGAATAAATCTACAATTATCACCATTTCAAAAGAGTAAAAATATGTAGAGGATAACCAAAAAGAGGAAAATATTTATTTAGCTAACATTTCAACAAATACAACCAATATAATCATAGAAAAGGCACATAATACATCACATATGGTGAAGAAAAAGAACTTGGAAAATTCAATACCAAAGTTTGGTGTATCTAGTTTTATATACATAGATATAAATAATGATTAGTTTGGCATACCACAATTTTATATCCAATAAGATGATTGAGATCATGATTATGACTATGAATAATATTGATATGATACTCCTGACAACACAGGACCTAAATATTGACGTCATGTCTTAATATTTGGGATAACATAAAATTCAAATGTTGATTACATATGTTTTTTCAAAACTACATGGGAATGTCCCATCAACCAAGTCATTGGTTAAGATCCAATACTTTCCACTATACATAACTTCCTCATATCTACTCATTAATTTTTATTTTTATTTTGGCATCTATGTGTAGATATGATCTTACATTATCTATTTTTCTAACCATTGTATTTGTTTCATTTCCCCTTCCTTGATTGAATATCTTGATCTTCAAATCCATAACACTCATTGTACAGTGACTATACTACGCATCTTTTGTAGCATGTTACTTTCTCATTATGACATATTTACTATGTACACATACTTTGGTTTCAATTCTAGATTAGTTGATTGCATACTCTTACTTATACATACTACATGAGAACACATTGATTATTTCCCACTAGGGGCATGCATATTCTTATCTCTATGTATGATATTTAGTTATATTATTTTAATACACACATTTTTTGGAGGCATTTTTTTTCCTTTACTCTCTCCACATGGCCATGTTATTTTTTTTCCTTTACTCTCTCCACATGGGCATGCATTGAATATTTTTTAGATCCCTTAATTTTATTTATTGTTAAAGACTTTATTTTATCTTTGCACATATGTCAAAAATACAAAATAATTTGAATATTTTAAAAATATAAAACCATTGAAAATATTATCAAATATAAAAAATAAATACTTGAGCATGACACAAGTTTATAGTTTACTTAATTATATGTTTTATTTATCATATGTATATTTTGGTATATATCATATTATTTTCCATACACACATGCATTTCATGAGATATATGAGTGTGATGCAGGATATACATATTTGCATGGATTCATATATGTCGAATTACCTTCTACCTAGTGACTATACCAATGTTGGGGGCACTTATTATACAAGTTAAATTATCAATAATTTATATATTTTATGACCTCTCAATAATGTCAAGATACATGTATTACAAGTGTCTTTATAATTACTTGTATTTTATTACATAGATATTAAACTTTGCTATGATGTTACATTGATAAATATGAATGGTATAGACTAGTTTTCACTTATTTTATACTCTTTGAATGCTTTTAATTTCTTGCATGATAGGCTATACATTACTTACTTACTCTATGTGAAACTTGGCCCTTGTATGAAATAGTTTATTGATCATCTCTATGAGATTTGTTTTTAGTATATGTAATATTTTAATGTATCCATTGCTTGTGGCCCATGGCCCTGTGTTTTCTTTATGTTCAATATTTTAGCATGTCCCTTGTTTATGACATTACTAATTTATTTTATGTGTGGCCCCCATCCTCATTATTTATGACATATCTATGTCCATTGTATGTGACCCTTGGGCTTCTTATATTACATCATGTGACATTGTGTGTTTTGATTTTTTTTCTTATTGATCTTGATTATTTGTGACATCATACATATCATGGACTTTTACCATATAGTTTAAATTTAAATATGGTTACTTTAATTCATACTTCATTATCATATCTCTCTATACATGTACTTGTATGCCTCACATTTAATATGTTACATACATTTTTCAATGATAATTATATTAGTATGATGACATATTCTCCACATTATAACAATATACTACATGAATGTGTGTGTGTGTGTGTGTGTGTGTGTGTGTGTGTGTGTGTGTGTGTGTGTGTGTGTGTGTGTGTGTGTGTGTGTGTGTGTGTGTGTGTGTGTGTGTGTGTGTGTCTATATATATAAACACACACTCACATGATATAATTAACTCTTATTTTGAGGCAACTTGTACGTGCCTCACATTTAATATGTTACATACATGATTTAATTAAAATTACATTTGAATTAAGACATACTATCCATATTATAACATTATACTACATGATTACACACACACACACACACACACACACACACACACACACACACACACACACACACACACACACACACACACACACACACACACACACACAAATAAAAATAAAAATAAATAAATAAATAACTCTTCTTTCATGATCAGTGACTTGAAAACTATATCTCGCATTTTGAAATGGAGGAATAACAATGGGCTTGTATTGGAGATCAAATCATGGACAATGAAAAAATAATTAGAATTTGGGACAAAATTAGGTTTCAAATATGTAAAATTCAAATTTAAAAAAATCAAAGTAATTCAAAAATTATATCTTATGATAGATTAAATGTCTCAAAGATTCAAATTAATTATATAATTAGATACATGATAAATATTGGCATAATCAAAATATTATGGGGGAATATGACATGTATATACACTCACTTTTCAATGACTCCAGTACAAATTCATACACACTTGAATGCATATAAATAGGCATATGAAAAATAGTTACATGAATAAAATTAAATGTTTCATAAACACTTAAAGTTGACCATATAGATCAAAACCATTATTTATCATTTGGAACATATTCCAAGGGCATGAGACTTGTTCATGCACATGTATATATTTCAAAATATCAAAAGGCATGATACTAATCCATGCACACATATACTAGAAAATTTTTCATAAATTTAAATTCAAATGGTTGTTATTTTAATTGAAATCTATGGGAACTAAGGTCATATTGGGGGCATGAATATTATTCATTCTTTTTTCATCATTCAAATAGAATATAGATCTATCTGCAATGACATGATTCATTTTATTATGAGTCTAATGACACTCAATGACACTGAAATTAATTATAATAAACCATTTTAAGGTTCCATATTTTGTTTTTGGTGATGTACATTTGATTATAGTGACACTCAACAATGTTAGAATCACTTATAGTGAAACTATCATGGTTCCATCACATTTTTTATTAGTACATTGGGTACTTGTCCTCACTTGTTATAATATACATAATTCAAAATTAAGGGCTTGATTATTTATTCAAAATTCAGACTTGATCAATCTAAATTTTCTATTAGCTCAACATGAGAAACAATCCCTCCAAGTGATTTAGTAAGGGGGAACATTTCTTCAATCCTACATCATATTTTATAGGTTACAAAAAAAAAATGGTTTCATCTCCCTTTATGTATACTCCTTACTCTCTTTTCAAAATATAAATCTAAAATTTCATCTAATTAGAATTCAAATATGTAAAAATGACTAATTTTTGTGTTGTTCTAGAGTTTTATAAAATAAGTTCCCTACACAAATGGAGTATTATATCAAAGACAAATTATGTAATGCACAATAAAATCTAATTATTTATCCTTTACTCTATAAATTTTCATTGATAGAATAAGAGGATGGTATGTAGACACCTAAATTTGGTTTCATTTACTTGATAATTTTGATTCTTGACACATTCTAAACTACATGACTTATGCTCTAATACATGACTCTTATTTAAAATTCCTCTATGCCATTTATCTAGATTTGGCCCTATGTTCATTTCTAATAATATGCATAATTTCCATTTCAATTCTCAAACCTATTTGTATCATTCCCAAACTAATTTCATTTTTAGAATAATTATCCTTGACTCTCCAAAATAGGGCAACCTTAGGTAGATATGTCCATTGTTATGGACCTATCCACATAGAGTAACCTTTTTCACATGCCAAATAAAGACTAGATTAAAAATTATAAATATTATTTTGGGTCTTACCAAATATTTTAAAGGTCATCTAAAATAAATTATCGAAATATTTCACTATTAATACAAATCAAAGGTCATTCAGTATTCCTAGCTTGGCACTATCTATTAAACACTTACACACTATTGCACATTAAAAAAATCTTCCATGTTCTTCCTAAATTCAAGGTCATTCATAAGGATCAATCACAATCACATTCTAAATAATCTCAAATAAATTAAAGATTTTTCATTTTTAAGTACCAAGTTAAAATTTATAGATACATAAATATAGTCAAGGGGCATAATTTCACAATCATTTTAGGTGAGATAACTATGTATCTTGATTATCTATTTAGATTATTTGGATATATGGTTATAAATAGATTATCAAGGGGGTGATTGATGTAAACTAAACCCATTACACTCCCCCTCTCTTTTTTCAAATTTTTAGATTTCGCGAAGACCCCCAACATTTCCAAAGCAAAGAGAAAGACATAATAGATGTCCACGTGACACCTGTGGAATCATAATATGTCATTATAATCAATAGACAAAGACATATGAGGTAGATAAATCATTTTTAAATCATATTGAATATTAAAAATTCCACAATCAATGGACATGACTAGCCTACATTGTTGTCCAAGGAGAATAGTCCTATCCAAAAGGAATTTTAGATTCTACCTCTGATCATACACATTCACAATTTATTTAGGTTAATTCTCACTATTAGACATAAAAAATAGTCAAAATAAAATATGTTTTTAAGATGAATAAATTTCTTATTTATGTTTTCCAAAAATAGCATATTTTCATATTTAATTAATTTCAATCATAATTTTAATAACTGTATGTTTTTAGAATTCTTATCTCTCTCAAATTTTACACCTTTTAGACAACATTTTATTTGTTAAATAAATAATAAGGTAAAACATGTTCTTTCCAAAGTCATGTTTTGTCATTAGTAAGTAATATCTTTAGTCTAAATAATAAAAATAATTAGGTGTGATTCAATTTTTTTATATTAGTTCATTTTTTACATTTACAGTGTTAGTTTTTTGACAAATCCAATCTTTGGTTTTTTTTTTTTTTAATAAAGTTCTATGAATGGTTTATGTCTCTTATTAGTAATGAACCCAGATACTATCAAGATAAATAAATCAATAGACATAATAATTATGAAATAATAATATGTATTAATCTATTTAATGACTAAAATAATTACATACACATGCATAAATAAACTTCAAATCATAATTAGAATTTCCATGCAAAATTTAAGATTCTAAAAAATAAAAAAACTTGACCTACTATTTTTAGCAGCTGTTATTTTTAGTAAATTTCACATGCAAGTTCACATAGCCCTAAAAATATCTAAAAGTATTTTAAACACTAATTTTAACCTATCAAACAAATCTAAATTAAATTTCATGTCCAGTTACAAAAATATACAATTTTAAAAAATATAAAAAACCTCAAAAAATATTAAAATGCATTTTTGGATGCTCATATTGTGATGTATGGCCTCTAAAAATATCAAAAATATACATAACTATATAGGGAAGGTTATGGATGAACCCAAATTTTTTAGACAATAATTTTGGCATGAAGGATAGCTCAAATAGAGATATGAATCAAAATTTATGGCTTCTAGAATTTGGACTCATTTTATGCATCATTATCCTCTGGTTGAAAACAACTCAACCCCTATGAGTTACTTTGATTGTATTGCTTCCATTTGTTCTTGTCAATATTTTTTAACTCCCATTTTAAAATCAAAGTGTCATCTTCATGCTGTAATCCTTCCCACTATACCAAATACCTATTATAACTTCCTTACCTTTTGCTTACTATCTTATTATCTAGAACCTACACTATTTTTTCTTTCTAAATAATGAACTAGAATACTATCAAGGCCAAAAAATCAATAGGCACATTAATTCTGAAATAATGATTTGTATTATTCATATTGAATGAATAAAATAATTTCATACACATGCATAAATAAATATCAACTCAGAATTGGAGTTCACATGCAAAATTCAAAAATCTAAAAACTAAAAAAATCTAGCCCTGTTATTTTTAGTAGCTACTATTTTTAGTAAGTTTCACATGCAATCGCATACAACCTTAAAAATATCTAAAAATATTCTAAACACTAAAATTAATCTATCATATGAATTTAAACTAAATTTCACATCTGATTACAAAAATATACAATTTTTAAAAATAGAAAAAACCTAGAAAAAATTCTAAAATGCATTTTTGGACCTTCATGTTATCACTTATGACCTCCAAAAAATATCAAAACATCCATGACCACATAGGGAAGGTTATGGTTGTAATAAATTTTTTGATATGGTTGTTTTAGCATGAAGGAGAGGTCAAACGAATTTACGGATCAAAATTTTTGGCCTCTAGATGTTTGGACTCATTTTTTGTATCACTTAAGATGATTTTTAGGTATGATTTGGTTTTTTGGGAGTTAGAAATGCATTATTGTTGTTTTTTTAAGATGATAACGGAGATTGAAAAGGTGTTTAAGATAGTTTTTTTGTATGTCATTAGTGTATGTTTTATAGCTCGATATGCATAGACTAGAGTTTGATTACTTATCTACCTTTTTCATGTTTTTATGGATTTTTAATTTCATATAGTTTTGTTAACACTATTTTCTTAGACCATAATATGAGAATGTAGTTATGGTTAGGTAATTTTATTAATAAGGTTTGAGAAAAAAGGTGTTTATAATTATCTCTAGCATTGTGGCAAAAAGGCTCAATTTACAAGGGTGAGAAGCATAAATCTCAAATATGATTTTAGTTATCATTTGGTTTGTTGAACATTGGCAATGCAATTTTTTAAAATAAGACAAAAATTGGAGTTGTAAAGGGATGAGTAAACTATATAAAACTCATTTTTTATATCCACTATGATTTTAAAGAATTAAATATTTTTTAAGGCTTATGGTTCTTATAAGGGTCTATTTAAAAATATTTTTTGGGTTAGAAATGTTACGTAGTTTTGATAACTCACCACACATTGGCTAGAAATTGCGCACATAACCATTTTGCGGTGAGTACAATTAGAATATTTTATTTGTTTCTATTTTTTTGGTGATAATGTTATGATTTTTTTTAATTAAGTTTTATGATGGAAAATATATGTGGATTTTTGTTTCTTGCCTTGTGGTGTAAATATTTAATTTACAGTTCGGATAGGAGCATTATAAACCTCAAAACAAATTTTAGTATAATTTGGTTTGTTGGCCATTAGCAATGCAGTATTTTTTTAAAGATGACATAGGATATTGAAAATGTATCTTTTTTTTTTTTACATGTTGCTTATGTAGTTTTGATATCTCAAAATGCATAGATAATATTTTAGGTATTTACATAATTTTTCATGATGTTGTGGATTTAAAACGTCATGTAGTTCTGATAGTTCAATGTGCATAGACCATAGTCTTGGAATGTATTTATTGTTAAGACATTTTTTAATAAGGTTTGTGATAGAAAATATATGTGTATAGCTATCTCTGGCATTGTGATGAAAAGGTTGTGTTCATAAGGGTGAGATGCATAAAACTTAAAACTATTTTTATTATGATTTCATTTGTTGGATATCGATAATGTAATTTTTATTATTTAAGATGGTAGTGGATATAGAAAAGGAGAAAAAACTATCCAAAAACCTTACTTAATATCCACTATCAGATAAAAGAAAAAAAAAATCATTTTGAGTACTATGGCTTTTCTTAGGGTATATGTAATAATAAGTTGAGTTGAAATGTTGTGTAGTTTTGATGGCTTGTCATTCAAAGACTAGAGATTAGGCATACAACCATTGTCAAGTGATTCTAGTGAGATTATTTTGATTGTTTAAATTTTTTTAGTGACACTGACATAATTTTTATTATTAAGATTTGTGATTGAAAATATATGTAGATAGTTGTCACTATCCTAGTAGAAATATTTAGTTTTCAATGGTGAGAGGAATAGGTCTTGAAGGAGAAAAAATTGTTAGTTTTTATTCTATTTTACAAGAGTTATTATTTATGTTTTGATATAGATAAAGATTCATTTTTATTGTTCAACAAGATAGAGAATGCATAGATTTCTTGATAGTTTAGTGTATATAACTAAGAGAATGAATATGAAACCATCATCAATTTATTTTATCTTGAATAGTTTTTTCTATGTGAATGTGGTTAGAATACTTTATTTTTATAACTTTTATTATTGACACTACTATAATTTTTTTTTTAGGAATATGAATTTTGCATTTTAGATATCATGTGGTTTTTATATCTAGAAGTATATATACTAGAGATTGGGCATGTAGCCATTGTGAAGTCAAAGTTTTTTTAAATAAAGTTGGAGATGGAAAATAACTATGTATAATTATCTCTATTATCTTACTAGAAACATTCATTTTATAAGGATGAGATTTATAAACCTCAAAATGATTTGTGCTTATGATATTGGTTTGTTAATTCTTGATGATGTACTATAAATTCTATTCTTTGAGATGATAGTGGAGATCAAAAAGAGGGTTTACAAATTTTATTGATCTTTTTTTAATAGAAATAATGTCCATGAATCCTCTTGGATTTTTATAATAAAAATAGGTTATGAAGCAAAACATGGGTGTTTTTTCGGTTACATGGGCTAGGAGATCACTAAATTTAGTTAATGAATTTTTATTTTTATTTGATGGTGACATATAACATAATACCTTATAAAAACAACCTTGCATTTTGTCCTTGACTAGTTACTGACATTAGATGTTGAAAAAGGAATATGATAATATATTTTTATTCTAGTGCATGACATATGTTGTTGCAACGGACCTATAGGAATGTAGTGTGTTTAGCCATGTCATTTTTCCTTATTGATGTGGAGGTAGATACAAGAGTGAGAGGCCAATAAATTTAATCAATGACATTTATTGTTTTTTTGTAGATGGTAAGTATTTTATGAAAATATTGTTAAATGTTTATTCACACTACAAAAAATTTGATTTGATTTTCTAGTGGGATATTAAAGTAATAGTATTTTAATATCCTAAAACACATATACTAGAGTTTTTTCATGCATCCATGATCAAGTAACTTAAGGTCAAATGATTCTCTCTGCATGAATGTACTACAAATAATGTTTTTGTTCAATATGGTTTATGGTGGAAAATATCTAAAAATGGTAACAACCGTAAAGTTCAATATGATTTTTTTTAATTATTTGGTACTATATAAGTCTTTTGTACTTATTTATGCCTACCCAATATGTATCAATTCTAAGAAATTTATTTCTTCTTCTCAAAAAATTACATATATATATATATATATATATATATATATATATATATATATATATATATATATATATATATATATATATATATATATATAGGGTCGTGATTTCATTTATAACAAAGCCTCGTAGGTATTTATGTTATGATATATGCAATATTTTTTTTTGTTTGAATTTTAATGTGTATGTAGGGATTTTAGGTTCATTTGATGTATTATTTAAATTTGGATAGAAGATATAAGAATCAATCATTTTCTTATTGCCTAGAATAAAACAACTTTAGATTCAAATTGAGCATATTCAATTCATATTCTTTACAATTATCCATGTTGTAAATTTAATAAAGTAATAGGACATATTAGATCATATTTTTTTAAAAATAAGTGAATATATATGTTCTTCATGGTTTTTTATGCCTAGCTAGCATGTTTATCATTCTTAAAAACTTATGTCTAGGTCTTCATGGTTGTGGTTTTGTTTCTACCAGAACCTCATATGTTTTTTATGATGGTTTTTTGGGGGGATATAGTCAAAATTAAGTGTTATTTTTAAGTGTTTGGCTTATTATGCAAAAAATATTAATGTCACCATTATTTTGGGTAATAATATACCAAATGGCACCTACAAAACTTACTTAATAGTGATGGAAAAGTCATTCCTATCATTGGTTATATTTATTCCACCTTTATTTTAGATTAATAATGCATTAACTAAACCTTTTTAGGATCTTTATATGTGTATTAGGAATGTAAATATGTTTAGATAATAATTAATATTGATGTAAAATTGACCTATATCATTGATTCAATTTAATGATCACTCACCTTGTTGTGATATTCAAAATCTTGTCTATCTTTATAGTCCTAAATCTAGGGTTTTCATGGTGCATGACCTAGAATTAGAATATTGTGTTTACTATAATGATGGTCAAGAGGTTTGATTTCTAAGTTGTTTCATTTCAATTTTTAGGATGAGTTCTAAGTTTCATTATACACAAAATGACCATATAATTGTATATATTGTGTTGTGTTATGCATGATTATATAAGTTACATGATAATGATGGTGATTGGAAATAATAAGGAATGTGGTAAAAAATATGACTCTAACATGCATGATCTAATATTAAATTGATGATATGAATTTATAATAAATATTATTTTGATTGTAAATATAAAGTGATGGCCCTATGTAGAGGTCTCATGAACGGCATGATGTGATCTACGTGAGAAGATGTTTCACGAAAGATGGTGGCAAACTCTAAAGTGTGTGTCTTCTATTTTATTGTGTTTTATAGTTTTTGTGCAGTAATTTATGGAAATAGAGGATTTGTGGTAGGCTCTCTATTTTTTACTAGTTTCTAATTGTAGATAGGTTTGTTTCTTTTGGTAGGCTTGGTTAAGCTACCTATTGGCTCTGTTGTTCTTCATGGGCCACCTAGTGAGGTGCCTCATTTGATATTAATTGTTATATCTTATGTATTAGTTCATAGGTCCTTTCAAAACCTATAATTCACCTATCAAATTAAAAAATATATAAATTTTATTTATTAGGTAGAGGTGTATATGGAAATGACTATGTTATATATATTCATATTTATTTCAAGCAGATTTCCATTGAATATTTATAACATGTTTATTTAATCATGTATAATGTAATATGATTTTTTAAAATTATAGATAATTTAAGTGTACTTTTTATCCAACTTTGGAGAACATTTAGACATGAAACATATCTTACTAAGCTAGTAAATATTTTCAAACCTACAAATATGCAATTTTTTAATATATTTTTTGCATATGAAAATCATTTCATTGTGTTATTGTTCATGTTTTTAGATTTTTATTAATTTTAAACTTTGTAATTTATTGAATATATAATTTTATGAGGCTAACTATTATAACCCTTTTTTTAGACCATGTATCAATCTATACAGTAGGTTTTTTTCATTACATGGCATATATAAGGAAAACACATTTCTATGTTGCTAAACCTTATAATATCCTAAAAATATATTTCATTTCTAAATATTTTATATTTTTTTGAAATAATTATAGTTTGTATAGATGTTGAATGTTTACTTATTTTTTAAAATTTATAAATTACTAAGACAATACTAATAAACAAAACATTATTGCAGGTCTTGAAACAAGGTCTATAACAGATATAGAATTAAGTTTTTATTATGAGATCAAATATGGAGTGTGAAAAAAAATATATGGGATTCAAAAAATTGCATCTTATTGTTATGTTTTTGTTAATTACATCTAGATTATTTTCTTCCTAGCCTTTGAGTTTTTTATTTCTTAATGTTGCACCACAATCCATATAATTATAAATTGCTTAAATTATTTTCTTGATTTTAAATTAATTATAAGTTTTGCATATTTATTTAGATTGGTTAATTATGCTAGTCACACAATTTTATTTCAATGCACCATTTCACTCATAATATCAGAAAATGGAAATGAAGGTGTGGTGATTTAATTATTTCTCTTTTATTTTCTTTCAATTATATTGCATGTACAAGTAATATGTTACAATTTTTTGTTTTATATTCATGAATTAGAGTGTTTATGAGTTCTAAAATTATTTTCTTATGAATATGTAATTAAATTTTTTTTTTTTATTATAAGTCAATTTTTTTAATATAAAATTCAAAAGCATTTGTAATTTTTTTCTGCAACTTAAAATTCCATAAGTTGATATGGATAAATTTTGAAGATGGGAATGATGTATATCTTTACAAAAAATTTGATAAATTTAATACAATTTCCATGGTATATCCCCTATTAAATCTATAAAATTATTCACCCATATGTAGTGAAGGTGGAGGATTCTAAGGCAAAATGACACTTGTTAAAGGACTCTTACTTATAATAAGTTGGTGACCTGGATCCTTCTTTAGTGGGTACATATAGGTATAGTCAAATTGTTCACCTATAGCATGTTAAGTAGGAGTTAAAAAATTTAGGATTAATTAAAGGTTTTTCTAAAGATGTGCTAACCATATTTTATGGTAAATATAAAACATTGGTTGAAACTAATAGTTCTTCCTCATCATCTTTAGTTGGTAAATATTTTTTGAATGTTGGCTATGGTGGTGTGTTAGACCTATTGGAGTGGGCCATAATCAAGGATCAGTCTGGATATGATTGAATGTATAAATTTCTACTTATATGGAGTAATGAGATCTAAAAAACTATTCAAAATGGAAGAATCATGTCTTCACAACTAAGATATTATATTAGGAATATTAACAAAAAAGTAAATAGGAAGGTAGACTATATAGTGAGTAACTAGGTCACCCAAAAAGGTAATTAAATCAACTAATAATTATAAAATGACTTAAATCATATTTCCCCTAATGACCTATTATTAAGTTAAACATGATAATTACACTATGTAGGTAAAACCACATTGTGGGAAATAGCCTACACTAACACCCCCCTCCTCAAGTGTAGCTTAGGTGGGTAGAAGAATTGGGTCCCAACACAAAGGTTTGATGAGGTACCCAATTATATATATGTGGTTCCTCATAGGAGGAAGAAGACAACGGTATTTGAACCCCAAGATTTGACCAAAAATGAGAATATTTGATCTATGTGAAGGATTTGGTAAATATATCAATTATTTGCTATGTTATTTGTATGTAAAAAATATCAATAAATTGATCATGTATGAGATCCCAAATCAAATAAATGTGAATATCAATATGATTGGTTCATTGATGGAGGACTGGATTCTAAAAAATCTAGATTGTACTTTGGATAGCATAGAAGATGAGTGTTGTTCGTCAAAACTAGATTCTAAACTAAATGAGAATCCCCTAAAGCTAAATAGCCTCAGTAACAACATTAATAATTCCTATGTATTCTACCTTAGTATAATATAAATCAATATCATTATACTTCTTACTTGACCAACTAATCAACCTAAATTGAGGGAGAAACTATAACCTGAAGTAGACTTACGATTCTAAATATCACCAACATAATATGAATTTGTATAACTAATCAAGTTGATGTTTATGCCTGCTCCATAGTGAATCTTGAAATTATGAGTACCATAAATGTAGTGGAGAATCCATTTAACTTATTTCTAGTGCAACTCATTCACTTCCTTCATAAATCTATAGACCATGCCCATCGCAGGGTAAGTGCACAAAGTTGGGGGACAAAAAGTGGCCTAGCCATGGACATGATTTTTCTAAAATTTTATAAATTTAAACTTATATAGATAATTTGAGATATCCACTCTCCAAATTTGAAGATGGTATACAAATATGAAAAATATAATTTTGAGTCTAGTTTCAAAAACACTATTTTTT
This sequence comes from Torreya grandis, assembly GCA_037957365.1. NCBI lineage: Eukaryota > Viridiplantae > Streptophyta > Pinopsida > Cupressales > Taxaceae > Torreya > Torreya grandis. The sequence continues at coordinate 2,954,297 of JARHVA010001810.1, read as the reverse complement.
TAAAAAAATGGATAAATATAATTGGGTCAAACATCTAAAATTTGAATAGGAACTTATTTTTTTTCCATAAAACATAGTAGATTGATGGTCATGATGTGCACCATTTTTTTAGCAGTAGTTAATATTATTTAAAACACTTTGGGTAAAATTCACATAAAATATTGTAGCACATCACCTATATTTTTTGTATCTTTTCAATAAATACTTTTTTTATGAATTTTGAAAGTAAATAGATCCTAAAAATTGACAAAGAAATGGATAGTCATCCTTGAGTCAAGCCTAACTACCTCAAAAAAATTAAAATTCAATTTTTTTCAATGTGTGTAGAATTAAGTATACTATGTTACCATATAATTTTTTTTACTTGGATCAACAAAACAAAAATTACATGAACATGTATAGACATGTATGTTTATGGCATGTAGTGGCCTAAAAAGAAATAGTTAGAAATAAATATAGTTTGAAACCTTAAATTATTCAGAAAAACATAAGAATCATATTTTTAGAAATAGGAGAGCATGCTCATCATGATTGTATCAAGTTTTTGAATTTTCACATTGAAATTCTTGGTTTATTTGGCAATCAAATCTGAAATTTGTTATTTATTTTCATACCTTTCAAAAGTCAACTGCACATTGATAGTCCAAGCTTTTGGCTCAGGAATCCAAGCCATTCCCAACCCAAAAGGCATGGGAATTGAATTCAAATTCAAATAATATGATCATGTTACTTAATAACATGATCATGTTACTTAATAACATGATCACGTTAATATCATGATCATGTTACTAAATAATGTGATCATGTTAGATATTATTCTCACCCTAAAACATGTGGGAGTTGCACATGAAGGAAAGTTTGGTTAGAATCTTATATTTGCTACTATAAATGTTTAGTATAATAAAATATATGTGATAATATAAATATAAACTTATATTGTAAATTTATTTTAGTAAATATAAGAAATTAGGGTCACTCAGCATCTGATAGAGTTGGTCTCATAATTTCATGCCTTACGATGTGGAAAATAGTTTTTGAAATCCAATCAAGTCAGTACTTAGGCATTTTTAGGGTTTAAGTATTAATCCTAAGGATTTCAAGACATAATTTTTGCAATTGATGTCTATTTTTGGTAAACATATAGTCATTTTTTAGGTTTTTGTGCCTTCTAAATTGATTTTTGGCATTTTTAGGAGTCTTAGGTTTTTCAAAATTGAAATTTTCAAACCAATCACTTTGAAATTGATAAAATTAGTGTGATTGGGGTAGCATAGGTCACATTGATGACTTTTGGACATCAAACGACCACTTTGTGTTAATTTCACTTGTTCATCATCCCTCCCTCATCCCTGATTACTTCCTAATCATGCTTCATCACCCCTAATCACTCTCTAATAATATTTCATTATCCCTAATCACTCCTTTATTAAATATCACTATCCCTAGTCATCTCTAATCACTCCATCATCCTTGATTACTCCCTCATTAACTCTCACTATCCATCATCATTCCTAATCACTCCCTCCTCATCTCTCATTGCCCATAAGAAATTAGGGTCATTTAGCATTTGATAGAGTTGGTCTTGTATCTATATGCCTTAAGATGTGGAAAATATTTTTTCAAAATCTAATCTAGTTAGTACTTAGACATTTTCAAGGTTTAGGCATTAAACCTAGGGATTTAAGTACATAACTTTTGTAATTGATGTCTATTTTTGGTAAAAATATAGTCAATTTTTAGTTTTTTATGCCATTTGGATTAATTCCTAGCATTTATAGGACTCTTAGGTTTGTCAAAATTGAATTTTGAAAACTACTCACTTTGAAATTGATCCAAAGTGGTGTGATTGGGGTAATGTAGGTCATATTGATGACTTGCACACATCAAATGATAATTTTGTGTTAATTTTCATTTAATTAGCAATGACAATAAAAATTCCTTTGAATTTTCATTACTACTTGAATGGATTTGCTTCTGAATTATGTAATAATAATAAGAGTTAAATTTATACTAGATTTAGAAATAAAATGCTCCCAATAATCTAAATATATTTCATATCTAAATGGATATCTAATTCTTATGAAACCAATATCCCTCAAGTGCACAAGTTTTAGTGTATCATCATGAGACCAATCCATTAGGAATAAATCCTCCATTATTTAGTCACAATTTTTCACACTAAATAAAATGTATAAAACCTACAAATGGTCAAACTCCTTATGTTCATTTTATGTTCTATAACATCTTGTATTAATTGTTAGCTAAATTTTGGATACCTTTAGAGAGGTTCACAAAAAAAATTGTAAATAAATCCTCCACCTTGATTGATCACTTTGAAAATATTATTTTAGGCCATGTTTAGAATATATTAAGGTAAGTTTAAAAAGTTTAAGGTAATGGTTCTTTCTAACATTATGCTTCTCTAGTCATGCTTATCCTAGTTAAGTGGTTCCAAAGAGTGTTAAAGGTTTTTAAGGTATTTGTTATGGAATTTAACACATGGCAAGTCAATTCATGTCCTCTCATGGTTTTTATAAGTACCTAAAAAGTGTTGAGCACCCTTTTCTAATGTTACAAGCCTTTTAAAGTGTTTTTGCTCATTATGTAATGTTCAAATTAGAGTATGTGTAAGATTAGTATGTTAAGACTTGATGATGCTGATAAATGTTGTTATACATTTGTACAAGTATCGGAAACTCCATTAGTGCTATTCTTTAGGGTTTTTAAGCAATAATATGGTATCTTTCATGAAAAAAGAGAGTTTTTTCAAAGGGGGTTGTAGGTTTTTAGTATTAAAGAACATTTCCAAACACTTAAAAAACTCTCTCTATCTTATTCAAATACAAATTTATGTATTGGAATGATTTTTTGGACCAAAAAAATTCAAAACTTACTTATCTCTCTTATCGACTTCCTTGGCAACTCCAAAGTATTCAATAGTTTTCATTTAGTATGCAGAGGAGAGAGAGAGAGTTAGAATGAATGATATTTGGGGTTGATAAGGGTACTTATGCCCTTAAATTTCATGGCCATAGTTATTAGATTGATTTCCCCTCCTTTATGAATAATCATTAAGATCTTAGGTAGTCAAAATTTCCCTCTCCATCCACATAGGGTTAGTTTTGGATGGTTTCATTACATCTTTGAGTTTGAATGATATAAATGGTGGACATATGGGTTTCCCAGGAGTCTTCATATTCATTACACATTACGTTCCATCACTACTTGGCATGTTCCAATATAAGAGAAAGAAAAACCTTCATTTTGAATGAGTTATAGGCCTAGATGATAAGTCATATGCAAGGTTTGATCATTTTTTAGAATTTTCTCACCCCAAGTGATCTTCAAGTAGATTCAATAAATTCTTCATTACTCCTACTAACTTACTTAGGTTATCTCTCATCTCGTAGGCATCACTTTAGGTGGTCTTTGAAACCATTCAAGGTAATATGCCTCTACTAAGGAGGGACAATCATGTAAGTAAGTGAACATAGGGTAGAGAGACTATAGAGAAGCCAACAATGGCTCAAGTGTGTTTTTCCAATGGTAATTAAACTCCTAAAAAGCATAAGAATAACATGCATGATGTATAAGTCATATAGGTTCATCACAATGATACATGAGAATGGGTTTAAACCTATTTGCAAGTCAAGATGGTCTCCTTAGGCTTGTCTGATATGGTTATAATGAATAAAGGATGGATTAATCAGGCCTATTGCATGATTCATAAAATGTGAAGAAGACTATGAAGGTGATGTATATTGATTATAATTTTATTATTATTCAATCAAGTTCAGTATAGGTAGAACATAGAAAATGAGTCTTAGGCATGATGGTAACCTACAGGGCTACCATAGGTCTAAGAGGAAGTAGACTTGTTTATGATGAAGGATAGATTTCTAAAGGAGTCCAAGGATAAGTGATAGGAATAATAGGGTGTTAGCCAATAGTAGCATCATTAAGAGACTAGGGTTGTCTAAATAATCCTATTCCAATGATGCCCAACATTTAAAAGGTCCAGAACATTGCCTACATGCTTGAGTTTATCAAGGTAAAAACCTACAATTTTAAGGTGTTTTGGACATTAGGAGATACTAGGTAGGATTTACAGCATGATCAAGGAATAGATAAAGTTTGAAAATGTTCCATTGGTGACTTAAAAAAGCAAATGTTGCATATGAATGAAGTCCTTTGAATTTTTATTGCTACTTGAATGGATTTACTTCCACCTTATGTAATAAGAACAAGAGTTGAATCTATACTATATTTTGAAATAAAATTCTCCCAAAAATATAAATATATTTCATATCTAAATGGATATGTACTTCTTATGAGACCAATAGCCCTCAAGTGAATAAGCTATAGTGTATCATCATGAGACCAATCCATTAGGAATCACTCCATTTTTTCATCACAAATTTTCACACTAAATAAAATGTATAAAACTAATAGATGGTCAAACTCCTTACGTTCATTTTATATTCTATAACATCTTGTATTACTTCAGTCATATTAACACAAAGTGGTCATTTGATGTGTGCAGGTTATCAATGTGACCTACACTACCATAATCACACAACTTTGGATCAACTTCAAAGTGAGTAGATTTCAAACTTAATTTTTGAAAAACATAAGACTCTTCTAAATTCCAAGAATCAATCTAGAAGGCACAAAAACCTTTAAAATGACTATATGTTTACCAAAAATGGACATCAATTACAAAAGTTATGTACTAAAATCCCTAAGTTTAATACCAGACCCTAAAAATTGATGATTTTAGTGTAGTTCTGAGTATGAATCACCTCATACAATATATAATAAAACCAAACATAGAAAAATTTAAACATAATATTATTCCACTTGTTACATTACCCACTTTCATATAAGAGTACATAAAAAATATATAGGGAGTGTCTACCTTGTAAATAGGGAGATCCATATCCCTTCAATATCTCAACTAAATAGACAAACCTATTCACATATATGTTGTTATAACAACAACATTACATAAATATAACCATAAGTATTAATTAATTTATGGTAACTAAATTAACTAATTATATTTACTTTTTGGTAAATATCAAATTTACATACGATAATAATTTCACTAACTATTAATCCATAACATTCACCCCCTTAACATTATTATTCCTAGTCACATCCCCTTAATCTGAACATGGGGAGAATATCATCCTATACTACATCTAAATATGACTGTGTGATTTTTCCAAGGATCACAAACTTGAAAAATTGTTTTTCTATGGCTAACCAAAAAGCAATGATGGTTTTTCCCATGACTTACCAACAACCAATGATGGTTTATTCCATGGCTAACCACCAACCAAGTGGTTTTGTTGATTTACCATAAACCATGTCATGTATGCAAGTACATATTTAATTCCCTTCATTATCTAACTTAGAGGGAATACAAAAGGAAATAACAAAAGGGATTACTTGAAAAGTAATTGTACTTCTATTCTTATTCAAGCACATAATGAAAAAAACATGCCACACAAAATGTCACCAAAACTGCTTAGTCCCCATCATTGGTGACTAATGAGAGGTGTAAAAATCCTCCTACCTATGTTGCCTCCTTCCTCTAATATGGGATACTTCTTACTCAATTGATGATATCAACATGTGTCAATGGAGCTCAAGTACACAATTTTTTTGAAGAGAAGTACCCCCCATAACGTGAAAATTGTGTATAAGCAAAAATGTGTTCATGAGGCAATTTTTTTTCATTTTTACAATTTTGACTCTATATGACAACATGACTTGACAACTTTTAAATTTTAATGATAGACAAATTGACTTGCTATATTAACTCAATAATATAACTAAATTAAGTAACAAACATTGACATTTAATGATTCTAATAAAATGATGTATTAATGTATTAACTCTTGAATCATCAGGTCACATAACCTATAAAATTATTTTGACCAAGAACATTAATAAATAAAATTATAGACCCTAATATTTACCTTAAAATGATTTAATGACAACACTCATAGACAACTTTGATAAATATGTTGAAAATATACTCTATAGAATTCTATTGACTCAAAAGTGATAAATAAACCTATATAGGGCACTTATAATATTCACTATGACATTATTTAAATTTATATGATATCACTAAATATAAAAAAATGAAATAAAATATTTATAACCTAAAAAATTATTTGTAATACTTATATTGACCTATAATGAACTATTAAAAATAAAACTATGTGATTATCTTGACTGGCTACTGGAAAAAAATTAAACATTGATCATATAAAATATATTTGAAGTGGCATTTAGTGGATACTATGGCATGACACTCCATATAGATACATGAACACAAAATGGTGGTAGATCTAGTGATAATTGCATCTATGTGATCTGTATTGAAATTTATAGGTATTTAAGATCAATGATTGAACATAATAGCAACGTAGTAGGATGAGAAACCTTTGGAAACATATATTCTCATAATGATTGAATGCTTTGTTGTTCATATAAATATAAAATATTCACCTCATTTTACACACTACATAATAAATGTCTTACTATATATACTACATAATCGTAAGGACTATGCATGGATTCAAGTGGCTGAAAAAGATTTTGAGGGGTCATGGCTTTCCCAAACACTTCAAAATGGTGGATTAGAAAAAATGCTATATAACATACCACATAATCATTATAAAAAGATTTACCCCACTCATAACTCTTAAAAAAATGATAAAGTGGGTGTAAACATTCAATGGGATGGAATAATGAAGTAAGTATACAGAGTTGTATGTTATTCCAAAGGTTGTAGAGAACTACACAAGATTGTATTATGTAGTTTCTCCTTTACATGACACATATCATAGCTTAAAAATAATTAAGGCTACACCATAATGTGTGTGTGTGTGTGTGTGTGTGTGTGTGTGTGTGTGTGTGTGTGTGTGTGTGTGTGTGTGTGTGTGTGTGTGTGTGTGTGTGTGTGTGTGTGTGTGTGTGTGTGTGTGTGTGTGTGTGTGTGTGTGTGTGTGTGTGTGTGTGTGTGTGTGTGTGTGTGTATGTGTGTGTGTGTGTGTGTGTATTCATAGGTAGGATGTCCATGCTCTGATACCAAATGATAATTTTGGTGCAGTTCTAAGCACAAATCACCTCATGCACTATATAATAAAACTAGACATAAAAAAATTTAAACAAAATATAATATTATAACACTTGATGCATTACCCATTTTCATATGGGAGTATATAAAAAATATATAGGGATTCTCTACACTATAAATAGGGATATATATATCCCTTCAATATCTCAACTAATAAACAAACCTATTCACATATATGTTGTTTTAACAAAAACATTACATAAATATAATTGTAAGTATTAATTACTTTATGGTAACTAAAGTAACTAATTATATTTACCTTTTGGTAAATATCAAATTCACATAAAATAATAATGCTCCTAACTATTAATCCATAACAAAAATGTCTAATTACTGACCAAATTGGATTTTGTAAAACTATTTTCCATGTCATAAGGTGTGTGTTGTGAGACCAAATATATCAGATGTAAAGTGACCCTAATTTATTATGGATGATGAGGTATGACGAGCGAATGATTAATAATGATGAAGGATAGTGAGGGTCAATGAGGGAGTAATCAGGGATGATGGAGTGATTAGAGATGGCTAGGGATAGTGAGGTTCAATGAGGGAGTGATTAGGGACAATGAAGAATGATGAGAGAGTGATTGAGGGTGATGATGCATGAGTAATAAGTGATTAGGGATGAGGGAGGGGAGATGAACAAGTGAAATTAACACAAAGTGGTCATTTGATGTGTGTAGGTCATCAATGTGACATATGCTACCCCAATCAAATCACTTTGCATCAATTTCAAAGTGAGTAGTTTGTAGACTTCAATTTTGGCAAACCTAAGACTCTTAAAAATGCCAAGAATCGATCTAGAAAGAACCAAAACTTTAAAAAATATTATATGTTTACCAAAAATGGACATTAGTTGCAAAAATTATGTTCTAAAATCCCTAGGTTTAATACATAGACCCTAAAAATGCCTAAGTACTGACCTAATTGGATTTTGAAAAACTATTTTCCATATAGTAAAACATGAAACTATGAGACCAAATATTATATGGTGAGTGACATTAATTTCTTATATTTACTAAAATAAATTTAAAGTATAAGAAAAAATATATAACATTTAGAGTAGTAAATATAAGCTTATAGCCACAATTGCCTTCATGTACAAATCCCACATGATTTCATGTGCAAAATAATAGGAATGTGATCATGTTACATGTTAACCAACATTCTCTTGATTTGTTCAAATGTGTAAAATAATAGTACCATGGTCACACTTTTGTTTTATAATAATGTGATTGTGTTATCTATTAACATGATTGCATTATACATTAATGTGATTGTGTTATGGTTCGGTAATTACTGAGCCATAACTTAAATAACATGATCATATCAATTAAATAATGTGATCATGTTAATTAAATAATGTAATTTCATTATGTCATATGTCTACAAAATTATCCCCTAATTTCGTACATGTACCCTGCATATGAAATGTCAAATCAAGTATGTGTAAGGTAGATGAGAAAATAAAAAAGCTATCAATATGAGGTAACATCAACCAAAAGAGATGGAAATTAGCCTCAAAATTCATAGTAGATAGAAAAAGATTTAGATTTGTCTTACATTCAATCATGTTAAACTATGAAATCAAATCAAGAGCATACTTAGATTATGCAATAGTGATCCCAAGTCAAACTAATAAATTTTAATTCCAATTCAATCATTGAGAACTTATCATACAAAATAGTTTTCCCATTTTTGTTGGTGGATGAACTCTTTGTGATCAATAGGTCATCCACATAGAGAACCATAATCAATAGTGAATCATCCTCATAGAATATTTTGATATTTAGATTAGAATGGCATCTAGTGAACCCAATTGGAATAAGAAATGAGTTCATTTTAGCATACCAAGCTTGAGGAACTTGTTTGAGGCCATAGATAGATTTTTTAATTTTTAAAACTAAAGAAGAATATTCCATAAATCCTTGTGGTTTTTACTTATATATTTCCTCTTTGAGGTCACCATGAAGAAAATCACTCTTCACATCCATCTAATAAATATCTTAACTTTATGTTGTAGAAATGATGAGAGAAAGTTAAATTGATTTCATTTTCAAAACCGGGGTAAACATCTTGATATATTCAATGTTAGGTGTATACACATAATATTTTTAAACTTTATCGATTATTGATGCTTTATCTCTTACAATAACTTATGAAGTCTCAATCTTTCTGAGTGCACGCCTTAGAGGTTGCACCAATAAAGGGGTGGGTAGACCATTAGTGCTTCTCAAGATTTTTCTCCCCTATACCACCACTTGAAACCAATACAAACCTCTCATATGCATTTCCATAAGATTTGACACCTCCCTTACACAATCTTCCAAGAAATTAACCTCTTCAAATAGCCTCTACCTAAGCCAAAACTTATTTTTGACATTTACCAAACAAAGTTGGCCTGGTCTAACCATGTTATTAAAATATGAGCATGTTACAAGATTAGGTCAGCATCAATTGACCTATTCCAAGACCTAACTATATTTATTTATTAAATAATAGGGTCAATTGGGCCTTTTTTTTTGGCTAAAACTTTGGAAGAGTTTAGGGTTATATCTGGATATATAAACACTTATTTTTCACCACTTTAAAGAGAGATATAGAGTTAATCATTTATATGCACATCTAATTCTCCACCATTTCACTTAAGGAGCCATTATTTAGGGTTTAATACTACACTTGATGATAAGAATCTTGTCATGTGGGTGAATTTTTTTTATGCATAGAAGAAATCATGTAGCCTAAAGTTGACCTATCTTATTATCCTTAAAATCCACAAAAACCTCTTAAAAAACAACATTACCTAAGGGAGAGATTGAAGCTCAATGAGTTTGAATTCAAGGTAAGTATTAATAACTCTTTTTCCTATTTATTATGTAGATAGATTTACATTTTTTAGCTTATGAATATGTTTCTCTCTCCATGCATTAGGATTACCTATGCATTGACTTGAGTAGAGCTATTATTTTCATGTTTTATTTTATGTTTATTACCCCTATTGTGCCACATGATTTGGTGAGAACCAAATTAGGTTTACTTTAATTTGTCATTTACTTTCATAAGAAAACACAGGACTTAGATAGGGTTATTAAGTAGTATTTCTTAACTAGAGGATTTGAAACCCTCTCTAGTGATATTGTGTGGTAAGAGACCCATTAGTTAGGTCTAGAAGATCCATGTAGGTCATAATTATGATTGTTTAAATGTACCAACAAATATAAGGGATAGTTTTATTTATCTTCTCTAAGTAAGGATTGATTTGTAGATTAGCTTTACTTTCCCTTGTATACATTTTGATGAACCTGATGTGAACTAACCCTTGTAGGTTTTCCTTCACACCTTCATTTATTATCATCTATAATTTATTTCATTTTTTATAGTACTGGATCAAATCTATCACTTAGTATAACATTCTATGTGTAGGTTTAACACATATCCACTATGATTGAATTTGTATTTCTTTGTGTAGGTCATCTTCAGCTACAAGTAATTCGATCAATTTTCTAAACTTAGTTCATTATTTTACATATAGGTTTTCAAACTCCATCGATCTAGTTGACTCTATTATCAAGCTAAAAATATTCATCTAAGCAACATAGTATTATAAAAATTATTAGGTTCATTATTGCCATCTTAGTCATTTATGTTCTTCAATTAAAATCATGTTTTTCACAATTTTTAGTCTATAAAACTATAACCCTACAGTGATATAGTTTGACTAGATCAACATAGTTCTATAGCTTGATTTCCTACCTAAAATAATCAGTCAACTCATTCGACTATGTTCTTCTAGCTCTTGCTTCAATAGATAACAAAGACCCAGTAATTTTTTTTATATTATATTCATACATGGTCATCTGAGATAACTCTATACTCTTTAATAAAAGGATTTAACTCATATTATTAGTAATTAATTAGATTTTCATATTTTTTATTTTATTACTTAGATTATCACACATAGACTAAATAAGAAGTTTTAATTTGTCGATTTAGTCACACTATTTTTATTTTTCACACAATTTCAAACCACATAACTTCAAAAAGAATTAAACAAATTCTACCCAAGGTCTACCTACTTGGATTTCATCACCAAGGGGGAATCTGACTCATTTTTTTATTTGAGTATAAATAAATGGTTGATGGTATATATTATAAAATCACCCAACACCCTTATCATTGTGGGATTGTGAAGTAAGGGGGTAGGACCCAATACCAAGCTAGTACCACCACTAATACAGATCCCTTTCATCCTTAACTACCTGAAACCATTCTTATATTTTATTTTTAGTTCCTTATTATATCCACTTCTCTATCACATTTATTTCTAAAATTATTATAATTCAAAACATTCATGAATGACCACATAAATTAGCATTTCTATTTTTTTACTTGCTCTCTAATATTTATATGTTGTATTACAAAACTTGTATCAATTAGTGTTGGTACAATATTTGTATTATGTGACACAACTGGATTGATTAGATTGATACAATTATTTATGTGTTTATTTTAAGTATTCTATAAAATAATACTATGTCATTTATATTTGTAACAATCAAAACATGTCCCTACCTTCAGAACATTGTCAATTTGTTTAACTATGTCTCCTAAAATATCTATTTTTCCATAGAACATAGTTACTCTATTCAACCCAGTCTCTTACATACTTTTTATGTTTACCTTCAATACACAGTCAACCTATCTGACTATGTGTCTTTTAAACTCCTTTGGTTCTACCATCTAAAAACCATAGTCAACTAGTTTGACTGTCTTTTGTACCCTGTCTTGTCTACTATCCTACAAGATAGTACTAACTAACTCGACACAGTATCCTACCATTTAAGCTTCACTTTTACCATGTTTTTAGTTTCCCTCCATCATGAATTTTTTTTAAGGATAATATAGAATTGAATCAATCAAACATGATGATTTCTACCAAACCCAATAGGTTTCCTAAGACACATCTTGTGGTACCCACCATGGATTAAAGTAATGTCCATATTTCCACCTACACTACCAACTATGGAACTCCTCCCCATTATTATTTGATAATTATCCTATTATTTTCTTTATAATATGAGCATGATCTTGAATATATAATCTAAATTCTCTTTTTAATCAATGAAAATCTTCAACATAAAGGAAAAGATCATACAACCATCTATAATCTCATGATGGGACTTCATATATGAGAACCAAATTCACCATCCCCTAACTTTTCTCTTGAATTTGGGGGAAACCCTTTCTTTTCATCCCAATATTTCCCCTCTATATTGTCTCCTTACCACACCATGACATTATCTTCTATGTCTTCTTCAACCTCCTACCAAGTATTTCTACCAACATGGCAAGTTCAACTTATAGTGGGGATCTTCAAAACACCCACATCCTTAGACATGATACAAATGATTCCTTTACTACAAATGCTTCTTTTGATACCAATGCTACTCATTCCACCAGTGTGGCACATGTTACTACCTCATCTCCCACTCATAGTGCATCAAAAGCTCCTAATACCTCACATTATATTAGTGCATCACATGATGCATCTACTAGCCAAAATGTTTCTCAAACTAATCAAATTCTATTAAAAATGCTTAACTAAATGCATACTTTTCAAACAAAAATGCAAATCATATGATTCAAATATAAAATCACCTCATTTATCTCTAAAACTAGCCTTACTAAGTTTCATGGGGAGTGAAAAATCCTAATGCCCCCCGACCCCCACTTAGGGACTCCCATGGTAACCTCATACTCCAACCTCCAATTATCAATAAAACCATCAAACGTTTATAAAATTAACCTCTAGTACCTCAAATTACCAACATGGACATAGTAGGTATCACCCCCACCATCACTTATAATGGATCTACTAATCCTACCTTGCATCTAAAAACATTTGACAACATTTATAAAGATTGGGTTAAGTTTAATACCATCACTACCACCAAACACTTGTCTAAAATGATCTTAAGAGATGTTTTAGATTACTACAATCAATTGAAAACCCACTCTATTGCTAACCTAAAAGACTTGGTCAACTCACTAGTTCAAGAATTCCAAGCTAGCAATCTTCTCAAAAATAATTTAACTCATTTTGTAAATATCGAGAAGCTCGAAACTAAAATGGCACAAGTCTTCATCAAATGATGGAAATTTTTATCTAACAAATCTGAGCATAATATGATAGATGACAATCTCTTCCACTACTTTGCTAATGATCTCCACCCTAAACTACAATATCGTATTAGGACCCTCTTTCCAAAAATATTATAAGAAGCTCTTGACCAAGAAAAATGGCAATAATTCCTCATGTTTCAATTTGAACCACCTCAACCTACAATAGGCACATGCATGTTCATCAAAAATAAAAACTATCATACAACTAGTGAAAGTGTTACTGACACTTATGACACCATACACACCATCCAATCTATTCATCCAAACAACACCTTAGATCATGTTCCTCCCCCTAACAACACTCATAATCAAACTCCAACATTTACTCAAAACAACCACACTAATGTTCACAAACCATTATCCCTAGTATAAATTCAAAATATCTTTCAAGACCTCCACCATGAGATATTGGCCCCAATTGTCCTATGAAATAATGGTATGATCCAAATATATTTTGTTGGTTTTATACAAGTTGGGGAAGATATCATGAGACTTGTAGATAATTAAGAAATATTTCTATGGATTTTCTTCTTGGTGATAACTTTGACCATGAACCCCTTATCTAAAAATGTCAACAAGCATATGACATAACTCTTAAAGCTCATGGAATGAAAAATAAAAACAAAGCGTTAATCCAAGATAATTCTCATTTAGCTATTTATAAGGATCCCCTTCCTAACCACCAAGACAAAATTGAACAACCTACCCCTACTACTAATAACATTTAAAGTCTTATAGACATTAACACTAATGATGAAAATGTGGTTAATATGACTAATATGAGAAGAGTATTTGGTTTTATTGACTCAAATCCAGCACCTATACATCACACCTTTCAACCATTATGCATCATTCAAGACACTTTCCCATGCTATCTCATGTAATTAGTGCAAGATGAACTAATACCCATACAAGCATCACTTCTAAATACACAGCTTAATCATACCTCTCATACCATTGATATAAATTATACTTTTCCCCCAGCTTTCATACCCCTAAGAAAACATACCTCAAACTTCCAATAGTATTTCCTCTACCCAACCATAATAAATACCTCAACCAACCATCATATCACCTAAATTCACTCAACCCATTTGCAACCAACCTAAGCTAACCATACCTTATCAACGCAAGTTTAATTGTACCTATAACCCTCCTTCCCAATAACTCTTACAACATTATACACCTATGTCTAACAATACTCTCATGGTTTATGATGAAGTTGATCTTATGTCATAAATTTCCTATCTACCATATCAAATACCCTTCTTAGAGAAAATGAGAAATTACCCCTACCATCAAAATTGCCTAATGCAATTATTATTCAAAATCAACATCCCGTGTCCCCATCTTGTAGGGAAAGAAGCTACCTTATCTGAATCCAAATATTACATACTTTAACAATGTGAATATATGTCCATCCATGTTTATGAAATAGTGAACACTTCCCTATCACTTAAGTTCCTTACATTTTCTATGATTACTGATGAGATATTACTTTATACGAATGACCCTCTTTTAATCATTAACATATAAATAGGTGATATCCAAGTTAATCATGATTTCATTGATGAGTTTTTAGGCATTTGTGTTGCCTCCCTTGACTTTATTAAGACACTTGGATACTCTAAATGTAACCTTAAATCCACATGCAGTACATCTTAAGGATATGGTAGAAGGAAATTGCCTCCTCTAGGTTGTGTTTGACTTCCCATTACTATTCCTCCTATTACCTTCCATATGAAATTCATGATATTTAACTTTCCACTTTCTTGTAATATCTTATGTGGTTGACATTGGACTCATCATATTAATTGCTTCATTTTCATGCCAATGTGTCAAATTTACTCACAATGGTTCTATCTATAATATTTAAGGGGACACAAATATTTGGAATTTAAAATAATTCCAAGCATGAAATGTATTTAAAATATCCACCCTTGAACCCTTACCCAGTGTCCCATTTAGGGAATTCCAACACTTAACTATTGAGTTAACTTTGTTCATGGTTATAATGGTCATCCTAAACTAATTGGGAATATTCCACCCAACCTCTTAGACTCAGATGATGATGATTTGGATGAGATAATCCTAAAGATCAAAACTTATAATCTTTCCCCTCACATCATTGCTCAACTTCCTAATTATCTTCAAACATAATCTCATCAGCTACCTTCTGACAACATACCACTTACCTTAGCCAAAACTCAACATTCTATTCACCATGCTTTCTCAGATGATAAAATAATTCTTACATATACTATCAACTTGCATGCACCTAATTATGATTATAGTTATGCTTTAGATGACCCATTTTTAGCTAGATTCATCCAAGCTAGAAAAGTTGAAGTTCTTAGATATCACTCTTCTTTATTTTAGTCTTTTCATTATGTTTTTATTATTCTTTATTTTAAAGTACCTAATATTAGTTTTTACACTATTGTTCATAGGATAGAGATGGAACACTCAAATGGCAAGCCTCTAGTCATAACAAAACCTCTCAGAAGTATGTTCATGGATCATGCTATGACATGACCTTATCATTTTTCCATATAGCTTGACCCTTACATTCTAATTCCTCTAGATATGTTAGCCATTATACTTAGACCCATTACATAGCCAACCTTACCTCCAAATGATCCTAGTGTAGCTTTCTCTCCCACTCCCCCTTCCTTGGTGATGGTCTTCTCCCTTTACCATATCTTGATCCCTTGCCTGCGCAATGGGAATATCAACCTTATTACAATATGCATAGAGTTATGGTTCATTTGACTAAATATTTCCATTTATATTAACAACCCCATGCTTCTCCTTCTACCCCTTCAGCTAATAGACCCCCATAGTCTATTAATAGATGTATTTTTGATTTCATGGGATAAATAACTATTATTATATCTAGTACAAAAAACTTAGGTAGTGCATCAACATATTATGCCCAGCCATTGCTTAGCCCAGAGGTAATACCATACCTTCTCCCAAGCTACTAACAAAGTACATCCATAAATATGGGGAAGTATATTTTATTTGGCTCCTATATGTTACACATCTTATCAATCGATGATAAGTGCTCCAACAGCATCTTCGTGATTTACCACAGTCAACACTAGCACCAGTTATTCTTCCTCTTATATGTCACCCACATAAAAAAGCTCCTCCTTCTCGACTAGTTGCACCTTCTTCTAGTTCTATAGATACCATTCCCATCAAGACATCCATTCCTTGAATTTATTATCCCACATAAGAGATACCATATGATCAACACTCTTCCTTTTCCATTGATATGATACATAAGGAAGTCTTTACATAAATTTTTGTGAAGATTAATGAGACTCTAGATAACATCATAATTCAACTATATAGGGATGTTTCAGATGTTATGGATAACATTTTTAGTCAAATATGTCAAAATTTGTGAACATGACATGGTGTTATTTCACATTATTATATTTTATGATTTGGATTAGATTTTTGATCTATTTATATATCTTATATCTTTGACTATATGCCAAACATGATTTCACTTATCTATTTTGTGTGAACCATTATATTATGTTTTGTGTTTTTAATGATTTCATTCTCTTTTAATTTTTATTATGGATTATTCTCATTATTTTCATGAATTCAAACTTATGTTTATGATTTCACTTTTTTCATGGATTCCTTTATTTTCTTTGTGATGATTTTTTTCTATATTTTATACTCAAATAAAAATAATTACTATTATGACTTGATTATATAACCCTAATTCCCTTAGTATTTTATCACTACCATATGATCAATTAACAAATAAGACTTTGCATTGCACTACTTATATACATTGATCTATTTGGATATCCTTTCTTCCATTATTTCCCTTTCACATACTAAGCATACATATGGTTAAAACTTGAGACTACATACCAATTCATAGGTAAAGCCTAAGTTATTTAGTCAGTTATATATTTGGTTACCTTGCTTCATTTAAATAAAATATAAATATCATTCATGTGTATCACTTTTATCACTCATGTGGGTTATTCTAAATCCATATGGAAGAAGAATCACAAAATCCATAAAAAAATTTAAAATCCAAATCATTTAAACAAAAGTCAATGATTTAAAATGCAACATACAATTCAAAAGTCTAATCACACCAAAATATGTCATTTACTATCTCTATCACATCTCGTATTTTTAATTGAATCTTAGACTCCACATTTCGCCTCATGATAGATTTGAGGTCCATTGGGGTTTAGTAGGCTAGTAGATTGGGATAGGAGAACAAAAAATTCATTAAGTGTTACCTACTTTCTCACACAAATACCCAATTTTCATAGTAGATCGATAACTTTGTAAGAGGTCATGAGGAATGGGGAACATGTTATATTAAGGTAGGACCATTTTAATCTCCTTGATCATATAACCTTCATGAGTTGATCTAAGTATTCAATATATTTTCATATATAACTTTGTGCTAATTGTGAGCATGTATCCTTTATATTTTGATGGTCACTAGACTCTTAGTGTCTTTCTTTCTTACCTAGTATGCCTCATGTTTACTAAAGTTTTCTCATAAATTTCTATGTCATTCTTTTTTCATTCCCTATTTTATTAAAACAATCCTAATGTTTCCCCTTGATGAATATTGTTTTTTTAACTGATCATAACCCTTATAGTTTCCCTTTGTGATTTCTAGTGTAATACCATGGATAGGATTAGGCTCTCCTCAAAAATTTCCATAAAAAAACATTTCCATATTTTCCCTTTATTACCATTCACCTCATTGGTTCTCATCTTGTGAGTTTCAAAGTAAAACCATGGATAGGAATAGGTTCTCCTCGTAAATTACCACCTTAAAACCTTTTTAAATTATTCACACCTTTATTTCCACCTCATTGGTGTTCTCTTTGTGAGTTTCAATGTAAGACCTTGGATAGGACCAGGCCCTCCTCATAGAATATTCCAACAAAAATTTCATATTATACCCTATTCCAAAAAAAAGTGCATTCTTTAAATTTTAGATAATTTGTGCTACATTATGATTTAAACATCATTTACATACTTCCCATCTTGATTTAGTATGTTTTATGATTCATAAACACTTCACTTTTATCTCTTCATTTTTTTATTGCATGTATGTTTACAACAATTTTATTAAATTTCTACACATTTCCCATCATGATATAGTTTGTATTACATTTTATGATTATTTATACTTTTCCATATCCTTTTTACTTTTTTTTAACCATGCATGTTTATCACATAATTATAGAAAATAACACATACATCACATATTTTCCATAGCATATACAACAAAATTAAAATACATGTCTAGAAATAATACACTTTATACATAGACAAATACAAATCATAGACCAAAAAATGTCCATATCAATATATACCATGAGTTTTATACAATTACAAAATACAATATATATAGCTCTAAGGTTGTGTTCCATCATGTCTATCCTATGGCTGAGCCATGATACCCATGGATGCCTATGACTGACACCTATAAATGGTGCATTATAATGAGGAAGTCTATGATCTAAAGCCATCAATCTAACCCTATAAATTGGCCACCTAGGCCTTCACATGTCCAAGATCTATAGTGGTCACCATATGAGTGGCTCGCTCCTATGCCAATTCCTACCAGGATCAAGCCTCTCCATCTCCTACTCATGTAAGTGGTTATGAGCCATTTATTCCTACCTATAGTTATTGATCAACCTCCTACACTAATCTAAACTAGCTAACGTAAGTTAGGGAAGATAGATCCATAGGATCAACCAAGGTGGATGGATCATAATGTAATAGCACCCCATCCAAAATATCATGGTGTGTAACCAAAATCATGACTCCTCATCTAATCTCTTCCACTGTAGTACCTATAAAATATAAATCAAATATATTAGATCTCATGGTCCATTGTAGTACCTATAAAATAGAAATCAAATATATTAGATCTCATGTGTGTGTGCGTACATGCACGCAAGTGTGTGTGTGTGTCTGTGCGCGTGTGCATTTGCATGTGTGTGTGTGCTTGTGTTTGTGTGTGTGTGTGCGTGCGTGCGTGCGTGCGTGTGTGTGTGTGTGTGTGTGTGTGTGTGTGTGTGTGTGTGTGTGTGTGTGTGTGTGTGTGTGTGTGTGTGTGTGTGTGTGTGTGTGTGCGCGCGCGCGTGTGCGTGTGCGTGTGTGTGTAACAAACCATCTATATATCACTATAATACATGAATGATAATGCAACTAGTGATTTATGTAAAAAACTTAATAAATAAAAATATTTCTCACTAGTGCCAATGTTGCCAACCATGTTATTCCCATTTGATCAATCACCAAAAACCTCCTCTAATGGTTTTTTTGTACAAACACAAAACTAAGAGTCACCACATGATCTTGTCATGGTCCCCTCTTTAATGGTCTTTCTATCAACTAGTTATGTCATGAAACTATCGTAGGATCACCAAGTGTGACTAATTATCCATGTATCCCCTCTTACTAATGGGGCCTCCATCTCATATGAGCTCATGGTGGATGTTTTCATCCCTTTTGTGGCTTCACTCCCACATCCTCACCTATTACATCCATAACCATAACATACTCAACACTAGGACTCACCACCTTTTACTACTACACTTGTCCTATCCATGGTCTTGCCCACTAAGGCCTAATCACAAGTATCTCGACAAGTACCCCTATGCCTCCTCTCCCTCTTGGATTTCTATCATTTCATGTCCAATATGAAAGCATTTCTAAAGGGTCCATTGGATGTGGTAAAACTAGTTGCCCATGTACATGAACTATTAGAAGTGGCTTCACCTATGAAGTATAGTGGATCGTGCTTCAAACACATAATAAACTGGTAATAATACTCACCCAATATGTCCATATGGTAGCAATGTCATTGTAGGATTGCCACACTATCTACCCTCATATAATAGTGTGTAAAGATGTTACATGGGACATAACATTCACTACATATCCTACCTCCATCTAACTATTTGAGGTAACCTATAATAGATAGCATAGGGTAATCCAGCTAGCTTATACATATAGAATCTCTCATAGATCTATGCACTTAGCAAAATGATGGGGCCCATCATCTTCTGCCCCTAAGTTAGCATCCCATACATGGGTAAAATCATAAAAGTGTGTCCCAATTTTTGGCAAAAAGAGGCCAAATCCACTTTCATCTTCTCCTCAAAATATCTTGAGTTTGGTTCATTAAAATTAATTAAAAAATATGTTTTAGACTATATATAAAAACATGTAGTGCATATACCTTTTTCTATTTTTTAAAAATATCATTAGATATTTTTTAAGAATTATTTTTTAATATTATTTTTAATTTTTTTATGTTTGGCTAGTGAGACACAATATTAAACTTGACCAACATATCATGCATGAGATGTACCCAAATTATAGAGCCTAAATCATATAATGCACCTTACTCTAGGATGGACTGACACAAGGTTATCATATATAATAGTACCTTCCCATTTGATTTGTGATACAACACTCATGTTATCATAAGTCCTATGAAGACTTTAGGGATATCTAGAATGAATGAGATATAAACATCAAACAAACTCAAGTAAACTAGGATAAATCCTCTTTGAACATATCACCCAATAGGCTTGGGCTCACCTCTAATCCTTCATCTCTGGCACAACACATGTAACTAGAGTCCCAACAAAGTCCAAATAAGGCATGGATATCCTCTAAGGTGATGTCCACCTCTATTATATCCCCTCCACCTCCTATCAAAAAGTGTTCATCAATCTCTCCCATGTTCCTAGGAACATGACAACTAGATCAACACTAAGTGGGATTCTCCTCAACTCCATGATGCCTCTAAATCCCAAGGCAACTAATAGAGATTGATACATGTTTGACAATCATTCTAATAAATCTAGTAGCCATGATGCATCTACCAGACACCAAAATCTCCATCGTCTCTACAAAACATCAAACAATAGAGAATGTATTAGATACTGATGTAATAATAATAAAATACATTCATAAATATACTAAAAATTTAAAAATTAACTATTTCATCAACCCATTTATCTTATTATTCTTTTTTCCTACATAGTTAACCCTTTTGATAATAAATTGACCCTCTGTTATATAGTCATCCCATTCCTATAGACACAATCAACTTTTTTGATACTAAATCAACCCTCTCCTATCATTGACATACTATATCATCCCTTTACCACATATTCTAGCTCCTTTAAAAGATTGTATCAACCACTTTTTAAAACTATATCAGCCTGAAGGTACTATGTTGGCCACATCTACTTTTATAACTGGGTTGGCCCTTTTCTATGCAGTGAAACACCTTCAATGATTCTAAGTCATCCCTCTTCTACATAGATAGCCACCTTGATTTCTCTTTCCTTTTCAAACTAAGTTGGCAGGGCCAAATCTATCTTTATTTTGTGATGAATTTTAAACCATTTACCATAAATGGATTAGGCATTTATTAGTCTAATTATTTCCTACCTAATATCATGTTTAACCCATAGTTTACCTAAAACTTTACTGGGGTCATTTTTGATCTCTAGATTTTGCCTAACAACTAATTTTCTATATCTAACTTAATTTTAATTCAAATTACCAAAAATTTGAAATTAACGCATTGCTTACCTGAGTTACACTAGCTATGACCACTAGGTGTCCTCCATGTCAAATTTTTCATCTCCTCACCATGGTCACTCTTTAGGCTCAACTAGGTCTCTCAAAGCAATATTTTTTTAGAATAGTAAAAATAACAAATGAATTAATTTTCACCCTATTTATATTTAATATTCAAAATTATTTACATGTCAATTATTTATAATTAAATTCCATTTTTCATCCATAAATTTATTTCTCCTAGCTCTTTTTTTGAACTAAAAGATGTTTCAAAATCATGACATCATAGAGAATGTCTCCACACATTACATGTATATTTTTCAAAAAAAATGATTTTTTACTTATTTTACAGGTTCACCTAATGTTTCTTACATTATACACCTTCACATTTCTCTCACTTTAAACCTACTATACATCACTAAGGTAAGTAAAGGTATTTATTTTTCAATTCTTTCCTTTTGTTTCACTCATTTAAATTCTTACTACAATTTACTTAGCTCAACATTGTGTGTCGATGTGTTCTTTTCATGAAGCACCATCCCATGTTGCAATTATGTGACACGTGATGAGATTTGAGTGGGGCATATATATACACATAATATTTTTAAATTTTATGAATTACTAATACTTTATCTTTTGACCTATCAAGTCTCAATCTCTCTAAGTGCATGACTTAAAGGGTACACAAGAAAAGGGGTGGGTAGACCATCGATGTTTCACAAAATTATTATCCCCTTTACCACCACTTGAAACCAACATAAACCTTTCCTATACATTTCCCTAAGCTTTGGCACCTCCCTTACACACTATTCCAAGTAATTATCCACCTCAAACAATGCCTAACTAAGCCAAAACCTCTTATTGACCTTTACCAAACAAAATCGGTTTGAACTAACCCTATTTTTAAAATATAATCACACTACAGGATTTTTTTAGACTCAACCAACCTATTTTAGGAACTAACTAATTTTATTTATTAAAGAATAGGTTTGATTGGGTTGAATCTATCGATGAAAACTTTGGAAGAGTTTATGGTTAGATCCAGCTATATAATCACATAATTTTTGCCATTTTAGAGAGAGATAGAGTTAATCTATTTTTTATGCATCTGCTTATCCACCATTCTACTTGTTGAGCCATTTATTAGGATTTCATATTTCACTTGGAGAAAAAAATATTGTCTTATGGGATAAGTCTTTTGGATGCATAGGAGAATTCATGTAGCCTAGAGCTAACATATCTTTGTTATCCTTATAAACCACAACAACCTCTTGTAAAGCACCATTGGCTAAGGGAGATATTAAGGCTCGACATGTTCATCTTTAAGGTAAGCATTCCTAACTCTTGCTCCTCTTTATTAAATAGATATATTTAAATTTGTTAGCTTATGAATGTGTTTCTCTCTCAATGCATTAGGATTACCTATATATTAATTGAGTAGAGTTCTTCTTTGCATGTTTAATTTTATGTTTATTACCCCCATTTTTTACCACATGTTTTAGTGATCAATAAATTAGATTTATTTTACTTTGTCATTTACTTTCATAATAAGACATAGGACCTAGTTATGCTTATTGTGTGGTATTACTTGACTAGAGGCTTTGGAACCCTCTCTAGTGACATTATGTGGTAATAAACCACTTAGTTATGTCTAGAATATCTATATTGGTCATGAAACTGATTGTCTAAATTTACCAATAAGTGGAAGGGATGGTGTGATTTATCTTCTCCAAACTAGGATTTATTTTTAGATCAACTTTAATTTCCCTTGTTTACACCAGGTACCTTAGGAAAACCCTTTTATACCAAAATTTCTTTGAACTTATCTATAAAACCATCTATTGAAAAAAAATTCCATAGATCCACCTACATCGAACAAGTTTTTTCTTAAGAAGAGGGACTAAATCCCAAATGTTTTTCCTTGGTAAGGAATCATGTTCTTTTTCCATCGTAGTATCCCATTCAAGAGTTTTTATGCCTTAAAAATGATTATGGATCAAAAGTGGATGCAAAAACAGCATGTGGGATATCTTAGAATTATGAACAAGTTTGTCTAGTGTTCTATGTATCTCTAACCCAATGACCAACACTATGAAGTGTCTGTCTAGACTAAATAAGACTAGTACTCAAACAGCCAGGAGGAGATTCCTCATCCTCTAAAGATATTATGAAAGATTCAATAGGTGAGGCCTCATCACTAATCTCATCATCAAAATTATAAGAATAATTTAGATCATCAGTAAACTACTCAGGTGGGTTTAAATCATCAAAATTGTCATCAAATCCCAGTGCATATAAGGAAGAGGGAGAGGTGTTGAGTGTGGAATCCATAGGACCCTATTGAAAATGAACACTCATCTCAAATAATAAATCATGAGTGATGAGATGGATAATCCTCAATCCCTTAACACCCACAAGATATTCTATAAATATGCTAGGATGACTCTAAGGTTCTATTGCCTTATGTTTATTCTTTAGAATGCATACCACAACAAGAGATACAAACACTCAAAAGTGATTTATTATGGGTTTTTTACTACTCCAAGATTCAAAAGGAGTGACTCCCTTCAATGCTTTATGAGGAACTCAATATTGAATATAACAAACATAGTTGATGGCTTCAGCCTAATATTGAGGTGCAAGAGACTTGGAGTGTAGCATATAGTTGACCATTTCCTTAAAGGACATATTCTTGCACTCTAAAACACCATTATTTTGAAAACTATATGAAATTGTACACTATAATTCAATCCCCTTTGAACTACATAATTACTCAAAATGATCATTGACATACTCACCACCATTGTAAGTGTACAAAATCTGGATGGTAATTTTTTATAAGTGCCTTGATGTCCTAAAAATGATCAAATAACTCAATTTTTTATTAAGAAATTACACCAAATTATACATTAAAAAGTCATCAATGAAAATAAGCATGTATTTAATCATGTTGAATAAAGGTTTTATAGATAGACCAACAATGTCACTATGGATATCTATAATATTTATTCATCCCTCTATGATTTACCCTTGTCATACTTCTCAATAGGATGTTTACCAAGTATGCAACCCTAGAAAACTCCATCAAAAAACTTGACTTGTGTCAACCTTAAAACCATGTCCTGATTACTGAGTTTCTCTAGGTAATGATAGTTGATATAGCCAAATTGCTCATGCTATAATTTACTAACCTCATGTGAATGAGTAGTGAAGTACGGTATTAATTTAAAAAATGTGAGAAATTACATAATCGTGACTAGTGATCTACTTTTTTTAATGTAATTATGGATTCATTATTTGCTTCCCTAATAACCATTGAATTGGGTGTGAACTCAACTCTTTTGCCCAAGCTAATTTAAGTGATACAATAAATAGATAAGATATTGGTAGATAAATAGGTAACACATAGAACATCATAAAATGTCCCATCATTCACTTTAACATGTACACTCCCTCTAAATTTTGTTCAAGTACTGTCTCCCAATAAGATGGAAGGCATATAACAAGGCTCCAAGGATGACAACATGTCCTATGATGAAGCCATGTGGTGTAAAGTACAAAATAAATAACCCATGTGGAAGGTTGTGATATAAATTTAACAAGTGTTTCATCCTTATATTTTCCCTTTTTACTATCTTTGGCCTTATAAGATTCATATGATAATACACTCTAATTAAATATTAAGGGACATCGATATTGTGCTTCTCAAGCATATTTTTTAATTGGTCAATTTGCTTCTTCATGCATTTGGATTCATCATGCCCATATTTCTTGTAGTAGGAAAATGTGAGTCACTCTTTCTTATATGTGTCATCTGAAGAGGAGGAATCTTTTGATGCTTTGGACTCAACATCATATTTCACATCCTTTCTTTGCTATGAGTCCTTCTTGTTCTATTTCTTTTCCTTACTGCTAGAATCTTTTTATTTGTCATGACTGTAAATTAAGGAATGTGATTTAGATAACTTCACTATAATCATTTGAATGAGATTGTGTTTCTCCCAAATCAAGTCAATAAAAAAATCATCCAAGGATGGCATGGTCAATTTCGCTCTAGAGGAACATTTAGTGGCATAGAAGGTATAAATTAAGATAAAATCATCAGATCCCAATTTATCAAGAATGAAAAGAATCAATTGATCATCATTTTTATCAATGCTACATAGTTTAAATTGTAACTTAAGTGAATTGAACTTTGTGAATAAGTCTTGTATAATATCAAAGTCACATGGACTCAAACTAATGAGCTCATTCTCTAGCTCATGACCTCTTATTATGTCCTTCCCAATTTTTTTTCCAATATGGTCCACACTTCATTAGGAGTAGTATCAAATTCAATATTAAATATCAAGTTAAGAGATATATAAAATCATAGTAGACAGTAGGATTCATCACATTTGTTAAATCACTTTACCTTATATGCCTCAAGTGTCACAGTTTTTGAAAAAAATAAAAACTAATGGAAATTCAATTTGTACTAATGGTTAAATTTGAATAGAGCTCAAAAAATCAAAGTTGTGATAAATTTAAAAAATTTAATTAATTAATTAATTAATTAAAAAATTCATGGGTAAATTGATTTTTACCCTAAACTATTTTAAAATGCATTTGAGCTTCCCATGCAAAAAGCCTTTACATTTCCTACAATTTGAAAAATCAGTTTAACTTTTTATAAGTTTTGTAAATGCATTTTAGTTTTCCAAAAGTTATGTAAATTGTAAATTCCTTTTTTCGCATGTTACAAATTATATTTTTTTAATTTTATGTATCATGCAATTTATAAATTTGTTTTTCATTACTGTGCAATTTGTAAATATTTTATAGTTTCGTGTAATTTATAAAATCATTTCCCCATTCTGTGCAAATTTCAAAATCAATTCAATTTTTTGTGTAAATTTCAAAATTGATTTGAGTTTCTTTGTAAATTATAAAATTGATTTACATTTTCATGAAATTTTAAAAATTGTTTTGCGTTTCCCCTTCCCATAGAATTCCAAATTATATTTTTCTCAAATCATGTAAATTGAAGTTGCACTTTACAAATTCATGCAAATGCAAAATATACTTCCTCGAGCTACGTAAATGCAAACCTTCATGTTGTAACTACCTTTTTCAATCATGCAAATTTTCATTGCAAATTAAACTCTCCTTTTCCAACTTGCATGCAATGTCATTTATTTTTTATACTAATCATAAAAATTCAATTTTTTTCTCAGGCCATATTAAATATAAATTATCCTCTCTTCTAAAAAAATTTTTAACTTGCATTCTCAACTCTGGAAAATTTTAACAAATTAAAAATTGAATTTCCATTTGTGTTTCTGGCTACCATCCACTAAAAGAAGTTTTCTTAGAGGGGAAAAGAGTCTAATTTAATTTCTTCTTCAACCAAAAAAGGTCGTAAAATAGCACCTAGGGAAAAGAAATAAAAGAGATTTTAAAATTCCAATAGGTAATTTCGATTTTATCCACAAAAGTGGAATATACAGTGCCAAACTTGAAGAGGAGGATTAAGGTTTTTAAAAAAAATCAATATGTTTTGTCTTCCTCCAGCCAAATGTGTCATACAAATCTATAGAGGTTTTTAAAATAAAAAGCAAAGAGCATAATATTTTTAATTTTTTTTTTTCATTTCCTTGGGGTAAAACCAAAGAGTAATAGATAGTTTTTATTAAAAAAAATCATCTACCAAGCATTAACAAGTACGGAAACTCCAATTAAGAATTTAAGAAAATAATAAAAAAAAATTTCCCAAACCAAAGGCTATATGAATTATATGAGAGGATAAATCTTAATTTTTTTATAAAATTCTTGACTTTATTTTTCTATTTCATCTCCAATTGATCGTATGACTTACCCATGAGATAATTATGGTAAGTTAAAAAAATATTTTGGCTTTTTATGTTAAAAATCTAAGCTATACGGCCGGTGTATGCCCAAGAGGCAAGTAAAAGAGCAGAAATTTTGTTTCTATAATTTTTCATTTACCTCAAGTCAAATGATATGGCTATTAAGTGGAGGAAGATATTAAAAAAGTGACAAAATTTTTTAGTATCATATGAGCAAAGTTGAATTGTACCTATTTTGGGAAAAGAAACATATAATCCAAAGAATAGATTTTAAATTATTTTTTCTTTGTAAATGAAAAGTTTATAGCTATGTGGCACCCCTAAAGAAAGAAGATTTAAATTTTGAAACACCACATCTCCTAGAAGAAGGTAAGAGTTGGTCAAATTGAAAAAAGAAATCTTTTTATGGAATTTATATTTACAAAAAATTGAAAAAATGTATTTCTTTCAGTAAGCTCAGAGGGTTTGAATTAAAGGAAAAAATCAATTGATAATTAATTTTAAATATTTTGGTAAAATTAGGAATAGGTGATAATATTTCAAAATTGAAAATGAAATTTTCAAAATTTCTTTTCAATTCATTTCCATTTACCAAGAATGTTTTCCAAATAGCAACACAAAGAGTGAATGGAAATAGTTGCAATTAGGGAAGTTGGTCAGACAAAAGTTGAATTTCATACAAGTAGCGTTAAAAAATGCTAGATCAATTTTCACAAATAAATTGAGTAAGAAATCCCATTTCAATTAAATAGCTTATTTTAGATTTAAGTTATTTAATTTCATCATTTTTGTAAATAAGAAGCGTTTTTGTAACTATCTCCAAATTATCAGTTTTCTTATAAAAGTTGATGTCTTCATCCTCTACTATAGAAAAAGTGATTCTGAGCAAAGATAATGAAACCATGAAATATCAATATCAAGGTGTGACACCTATTTTTATACTAGAGTCAAATGTTGGAAATATCATAGACACTGATCTAGGTCATATTGACTTAGACAAGTTTTGAGAAAAGATGAACGCAATGCATAAGACAAATTTTGGTAAAAGTATTTTTGAGAGTGGATTGGCATAAATGACACCATTCTTGATTTTAGTAAAATTTCTTGAGCTAGTTTTATTTGTGGAAAATAACTTTAACTCAGAGACAATGGAAGTGAGAGATTCACAGGGGGAATTGGTAGTGTTTTTTTTACTTGAGCACATTGACAATGTTTTTCACCTTCCAAATCGTGAATACTTTGTACATCTGAATCCTGAGTCCTCTCAAATATTTTGGGATGAAAATATTATGGTGTGTGCTAAACAAGTCAATAATGCTTAGTTGACTAAGCCAAAATATTTTTCCACGTGACTTTTGAAAAATCTTCCAAGATTTGATTTCAAAAATGAAATAAATGACATGATAACACTATTGCACAAGATAGAGGCAAGATAAATAATGAATAAATTTCAGACATGGATGTATAAATTCATTTGGATCATCCTCATAAACAAATAATATATCAATTAGGGATAGTTGATCAAAGATGTAATTCACAAATAGCTAATGGCGGTGTATGTCATGTCAAAGTTCTATATGACTTTGTATCTCATTTATACTTTGGTGAGCTAAAGATATTTTGATATATTTCATACATAAGGTGATTTAAGGAAGGTAACGTTTTATGACTTCTATTCCCAACTAATATTGAATGAAAATGCTCATCACTTCAAAAGAGTGAATGATTGTTTTATTAATTTCATCATTTAGTTGTTTGAAAAGGATCTCTTCAACATGAGAATATCATTAATAACCATAATAGAGATAGCTAGATCGGGAACTTGGTTCGTATAGTTCCCAATTATTAGTAATTTGAAAATCACTAGTTTTGAGGTTGCTCTTTATATGCTTCCATGATATGTCAGTGATAAGTGGGCATTAATAGAATTGGTGAGATAACTTGTTGAAAAAATAAGTTCCTAACAAGTTAATATAAAATAAGAGTCAAATTTCAAATCTCAATTGGCAAGTATACTTGGCCATCATTGATAAAGGCCAAGATACTTGAAAAATACATGTCATGCAATAATATCAGGACTTTTGAGAATAGGTTTGTATTTGAAATCAAAGGCTTGATTGAGCATAATATTGGACCTTCATATCAACATCTACTACAGTTTGAGTACTATTATATGGATCAAAATGATGAGAAAGTAGTAAGGATCAAAGACTATTCCAAATAGGTTTACTGTGAAACAAATAGTCAAATTCGGCATAAATAAAGTGTCAAAATAATTGGTGGATGATGAGGTCACATTAAACCCCATCTTTAAAAAAGAAAACATTATGACAAATCCACTACATATCATCCATAGGGATAATAAGTAATCTACTTTTCTTGAAAGTAGAACTAGTGTAGTACTTAACAAAACTCTTAGGTGGCTAAAGAGAAAAGGAGTGGATGTTGGGAATATTGATTCCCTACACCTCCCAAATAAAGATTTTAAAAATAACATGATGAATCAAAAAAGGTATATGAAGAGATCTGAGTAAATAACCCCTAATGATAGAAGAGGTGCCTAAACCAGAAGATATTCAATAAGATGTTTAACCAAAAAATATTCTCAATATCAAAATAAAGAGGTTAGGCGAGAATGTCTCTTCTTCTCAAAGTTTTTCAATTCCTCAAGAGATTCTTATTAATATTTTCCCAAATTATCAACTTATACATAATACGACCCAAAAAATTTTAGCTTCAAATTATATGATGT
Source organism: Torreya grandis (assembly GCA_037957365.1). NCBI lineage: Eukaryota > Viridiplantae > Streptophyta > Pinopsida > Cupressales > Taxaceae > Torreya > Torreya grandis. Next base: position 2,923,738 of record JARHVA010001810.1, on the reverse strand, counting down.
TACCTATGTCATCTACTTTTCCATCGCAAGATATCACTCATATGTCTTCATCTTCTCCCTTGAATCCTGAATTGCCTCTCATCTTCTCTCTAGGAATTCCTATCGATACAATAAGTAAACAAGAATAAGTAGGAACATATTTATAAGGTTTCACAACTAATAAAACACCTTTTTCAAATTTAATTATTCTTATTCCACTAGTCTCAACTCTTATCCTACCTCCTTCTTCAAGTATGATAACTTTATATTGGTTGTTTATGGTGGTAAAGAAAATAAGAAAAGTTGTTGAAATTGAGGAGATGGATTTTAGAACTTTGATAATCCCTTTATAAAATAGGACAAATAAATGGAGAACAATTTTGTGAATGGTAATAGATGAAAATGGAGAGAAGTATGCAGAAGTGGAAATTTTTGTAGTCAAAAAAGATAAGTTAGAAACCAAAATTGAAGACTATCAAGTATCTAGGGTTTATTTTGAAAAGTATACCAAATAAGGGATGAAAGGATATGTATATTTGATGATTGGTACCATTTTAAAAAAAATGTATATGGAAAAATTAATAAAATATGAACTAAAGGAAAATTTAGAACAATTGAATTCAATGATATAGAGATTGATCTAACCAATTCAACCAACTATTGCTTCATCAAGTCTTCATGCTAAGACATTGGAGAAAGTAAGAGAGGTAGGTAAAATGGGCAACACAATTAAATATTATATTGAAAAGGCTAGTGATCAAGGAACCTCATCAATTCTTGTCATGGAAATAATGGTCTCTAAAATCTGGTCACAATGTGAACATCTAACAATGAAGGAAAGTGGATATGCAGAAGAGAAATAAATTTGAGAAATATTTATTCCTAGGTTGGTTGAATTCTCAAAATTTCCTTTTGTTTAAATTATATAAAAGTGATTCATCAATAAGGAAGAAATATTATATCAAATTGAATTCCTTTGGGCTACTAAATTCAAGATCCAATCTCTTCAAAAGTGCCTTCAAAAATACAAAACTGGAGGGTCACTTGAAAGTGACATGATGATGGAAATTGAGACTAAGGTCAGTAAATTAAATTATCCTTTTGTCAATGGAAAATATCAAAATGGGAATATATTTTCAATTTAAACCATGTTTGTATAATTCAAATAGCAAATTCAAGACATTATCAATCCCACATCTGCATTTGGTCATGAAAAACTTCACCAGTTAGCCAAATGCCAAGTGAATGCAAAAAATATGAACATGAAGATAAAAAGTCTCCAAAGAAAGTTTACATAAATTAAAGAGTTACAATAATATATGTACATTTCATATAGGTACACATATGGATTAGATGAATATTTGATAAGATCATTTCTCCAAAGATTTAACAATTTTCTAAAAGGGAAAGTGTTAAATTATGTTCTTGTTATTATGATTGAGGCATTTAATGTTATCATTGATGTCAAAAGTAATTGAGTTTCATTGATGTCCTAGAGGTGATCTTTTGAATATGTATGAAATAGAGTATTGAATTTATTATTATGATAATGTCATTATTGAATAAGTTCATAAGAACAAGTTTGTGTACACAAGATGTATTGAGAAGCCTAGTCTTATATTGGTAAAGGATTAAATAGTGAAGCTTGGTGAAGTGAGTGAGCTGAGGATTGAGAGAATATGTGAGTTATCATTTGAGCATGGTATGATTTTTTTGGGCATAATAATGATTTTTATAATGCATCTATAGTGATAGTAAGGCCTCAAAGTGGTATGGTGCCTAGTAGGTCTGATTGATGGACTAGTTCTTGAGCATGAATATGGCTTGTAAAAGCATGGTGATGATGATATGGGTATGTATTGATTTGAATTTAAGAAATACAATGTTATATAATGAGATAAATATTTATATTCAATCACATGACTCTTAGAGTGAGCCAAAGGGGTAAGTTTTTCATTAGTGGTATTTTCATAGACCGTGTCTTAAGACCCTAGGTGGCATGATGAGGCATCATGATCAGTTTTTTAGGCTTGTGAGATAATTTGAGCTTTGTCAAAGGTGTGATAGGTTGTTTCAAGATTAATCATGAAGTTTTAGGTCTTGTATTGAAGTAAATGGAATATAAAATGAAGTTAAGGTCACTCTAGTGCTAAAATGAGGAGTTACAAACCTGAGGACTTTTTGATACTTGTTGGCATGTATGACTATTACATGAGAAGCTAAACTCTTGTGGAGAGATGAAAAAGGATCATAAAAAAAAATTCCAAGCATTAGGATTTGGATTTAGGGATATATATCTAAGAATAAATTTAAGAAAGGAAACTAGTCTAAAACCCTACGAAAACCATCATAATGACATGATATGGAAAATCTTGTTGGAAATATATCATAATGGATTTTTTGACCTATTTTGATGTTTGGATTAGGTATAGGACTCTCCCATGTACCCCTAGGTGGCATTTATTTGTTATATGAGTGAGTGGAAGCTATATAAAACCCCTTATTTCTTATAAATTTGGTATAGTAGGTAGGGTTGATGGAGTTAAAGTTGTATAATAGATGGAGGTTGAAGCTTATGATTTTAGACTTCATGCCCATGGTGATTTTTGAGTAGGTTATATAGTTTAAAATTTCTAAACTAGTAATTAAATATGACATATCACTAAAAATCCTAATGAGGAAGACAGTGAAAAAAACTAGGTGGAAGTGAGAATGAGAATTGGGATATGTTTCCATGGATTAAGAATGGATCCACATAAATGAGTTTGTTGTTAAAGACCTATAAAACATGTCCATATTGATTATATGTTTTTTTGTATGTATATGACCTATAAATTCTTGATATAAGGTTGAGAGTCACTTTAATAGGTTTTAATATGGAAGCCAAAATGGCTTATCTAGATGTGTAAGGACTATGAGAGAAGCTCAAAAAATTAGTCTGCAAGACCAATAGTTAACATTAGATCTTGTGATCTATCTAATATAGGTTATTCTATATATATCATAGGTTTATTTTATTTAATTTTTCTTCATGATAATTGTAGATGAAAGTGTAGAAAGTTGATTGATCATGATTGGGTTTTTGAGCTTTCAGACAATTCTGAGTGGTCATGTTGCAAGAGTGAGTTTAAGGATTTAAGCCCTATGTTTTAGAGTCTCAAGCACATTTTAATGAAATTTAGGATATTTATTTTCTACCCATGTTATTTTCATGTATGTTTATGTTAAAAATTTGGTTATATGCTTCAGTTATGTGAAGACCTAGTTGTGAGTTGTGCTAAAGAAGTGGCCCAAATAGTGAATTGGAATAAAAGGTGGTATGGGCCTATATGGATGTTATAAAGGGTAGATTTTAATTGTGTTTTAAGTGTTTCATCCATGTGTGGAGTATTAATAAGTTTCAATAGGACTAAGTGTAACATGTTGATTGAGAAGGCCTAATTGCATTAGGTCTCTATTAGGCCTAATTTCATTAGGTGTCTATTAGGCCTAATGGTGGTTTTGGTCCTTATGAGTGGTGACTGACCTATGTAGTAGTTGTTTCAATTGTGAAACATATGTCTTGAACTATTCTAAGGATGACCCAAGTATGTAGAGATGATTAGCCAACCAATGTGGGTGAAATCAAGAGTCTTGTATTAATACAAGGCATAATAGGCCTATTTGAGCGAGTGTGAGGATGACAGTGAAATTGAATAAAATAACACTTTGTTAGAGGTAAAATAATTGAAATAGGGGTGAATCAATAATCCCAAATTATCCAATTTCAATTTCAATCACTTTAAATTACTTAATCAATTACCATAAGCAATCATGAAGCATACACATCATTCATAGCAATGAGCAAGAGAGATAATGCAATATCAATCACATAACTCATGTCATACGTGAGAAAATATATTGAGGAATAAAACCCACTAGAACATACAATTGGACTACTAACTTATAATAATAATAACTAATTTAGACCATCTATAAATGATCAAGGAACTACCATTCTTGATTTTAGTGAGACTTCAATCCCATAAGGAGCTACCACACCTATCTAGCTAAGTTGCAACAAAAATTAGACTTTTTATCAAGTTTTACCTTGCAAGGAGGAAACAACCCCCTTATATGTTCAACACAAATAGAAAAACTTATGAAAAACTCTAATTTTAAACTGATGTCTTCAACACTAGATGATAGAACTCTGATTATCACCCTTCATCTTTAGTAATAACTCTATCACCCAACACATCCTATTGGACAAGGCACATTATATACTTAAACCAACACACAAATATAAACTAGGACACATTACATATCCCAACTAACCCCACTCTTTAACTCTGCACACTCAATGCATCCATCATAACAACAACTATATCATAGCTTTAATAACATGACCAAATGGTCATACACATAGACCACACTATTATTTTCCTCTCAAATTAAACACCAAGCTCACATAGAAATCAACAATCCTTCACTCACACATAAGGCATCCAAACCATCGTTTTGTATCAACCTAGACCTCTTTACTCATCCTCAACCTATAAGATCACTATTATGATCTCAGAAACATGAACTATAGGTCATAAATAGTCTTTAATCTGCTCTGATCATCAACCCAACCATTGGGCACACTCAGCCTCTTCTCTTCTTGGCTTCAATGCTCACTCTTCTCTAACAAGCCTTGAAACCATCTCCGTTGATTTCACTATATATAAATCCTTCATGATAAATAACTTACTAGTCAAACATTAGACTTTCCTTAACCCTTAAGGCATATATCATACAAAGACACAACTTAAAATTATATTCATAGGTTAGCCATAGCATCTATGGGTCACCCTTAAGGAACTACACCTTTCAATTAGGCCCTTGTAGCCCTTATAGGTCTCATGGAGACCTATTCACCCATTCAACACTTCATCCATCAAAACAAGAACATAGGACCACTTTCAAATACATGAATTCACGCTTTATGTCCCCTTTGACATCCTTAAATGATCATAGTCATCTTTGCTCACCCTTGTTTATGCTCAAACAACTCAAACACTAACTTGGTGCATAGGAACATTATGAACAAACACATATTCAACTTATTAACTTTTGTTCATACTATATATAATTAGTTAAACATTCAAAATGCACACAGAGCATCCTCATGGAGTCTACAACACTTCCCAATAGCAAATTTATCATGAGATATGGAAATAACATCAAAACAAGAATGAATAATCTACTTGGGTCACTTGCAAAACAAACATGAACACACAGTGAACTTTTAACCTTCATAACCTTGATTTTACACACTTTTATATCTTCAAATTAGGGTCATTATATTTTCCATGGAGTCCTCTTCATCTTTTCTTTTTATACCATTAGAAAATTCATCCTAGATCAAATATTATGGGTAAAATAATGCAGAAAGGTTTTTCCCTTTATATAATTCAAATATTTAAATGTTAACGGTCATAGTTAAACTTCAAACATAATGCTCACATCTCATGTCCTCTTATCTTTATATCAATCTCAAATCTTCTCCAAACTTTAATCCATAGGCACCAATTCTCAAACATTAAACATCTGGTAGTTGACCTCATCTTCTATAATCTTGAAATGTTGACTCAATACACACCATCGATCTTTGTAGATCAGTCAAGTCTTTATTATGTAATGTATATCATTTGATCAATTTTTACAAACATCTGATCATTGTTGATCTTTATACTTTACCTTTTTTTATTCATTAAACATTGTGCACTTCTTTCCATCTTGATGCTTTTTGACATCTTGGAGTAAATGTGCTCTGTTGATCTCCTTGAGACTTAATCAAACTTTACCTCTTTCATATTTTACTATGGACACTTTGCCTATTTGCCTGAGTAGCCATTTTCTAACCTTAATAACTTATTATGAGCCTAGACACATGATCTCAAGTTTGGACTATATGATCTCCTTACATAGGAAAATCCAACCATGTGACAAACTACTCCTAAAGCCTTCAAATGTGAAAGATATAATTCCATTAAAATGCCTTCTCAAAATCTTCTGTCATAAAGCCAACTATGCCTAGAATTGCTTGGAAGGCCAACTTTTCACATGTATATCTTTTGATGTACTTTGTGCATGATCTTAAATTTATCATAAATAGACTAGGTTTAAAACTAAACAAACCCATATGATCTCCTTTTCCTAAAATGTCCACATTTGTGAGATATGTCACCATCAAGCTGCTTATTCAGCACTTTTTGAACATACAAAACACTGTAAAAATGCTTGGGAGCCCAACTTTGTACATGCACATATTTTACTACACTTGGGTGCATACCCTGAAACTCAGCACATAGAAACTAGGGAATAATGTGATCAAAACCATATGACCAACTCCCCTCGACTCATTCTTATGTGGTAATGGTGACATCATCAAATTGCTTACTTAGTTTTTCTACCACTAGACCCAAAGTGTCTAGATGAATTCCAATCATGCACATAATCACTCAAAGCTTATAAAACATATTAGGGACCTATTATAGATGTTAAAAACTCCATACTCATCCCTAAACATCTCTAACCATGCCAAAATAGAAGATCAACCAGTCATACTTCAAGCATACTAGGACAAGCACATTATATAGTTTGTCATTATCACGTAGACTATCAAAGCACTTCACCTACTGACTAGGACACCTTAATGACATCATCATGACATGATTGATAATACTCCAATAATATCCCCCTTTGTCATTGATGTTAATATCCATCAAATACAACAATATATAACTCACATTCTCTCTCTTCAAGCACTCCCACAACATGAACTTTCTCCCCCTTTGACATAGTGACAAAGTGGGCACCAAGTGATCCTGAGGACCTAAAAAGACCATAAATAGGAAAGGATCATCTTATAAATATGATACAACCCCTACTCATCTTAAAAACTTCCTCCTGTTCTATGCCAACACTCTCTTCAACTAAACACTACAACCAATGAATAAATAACACAAAAAAACTACTTAAATTTTGACACAAATTACCAAGAAACATCTTACAGGGACTCCCCCTAATATATCTAAGCAATTTCACCTTCTAAGCATCTTCATATCTCCACACACTATGAAAAACCACAACAAATGCTAACTAGCCTTCTCTCTCAAGTTACCATAAGGACCAACAAAAAAAATTCATGCCACTCACAAAATAGGAAACATGATCCCAACCAACATGATAACTCTCATTGAAATAATCATACCTTACTCTTTTGGGTAAATTGAGTAAAAAGCACTCTTGTTCAAACTAGCCCTATCTAGCCTCCTTGTATCCCTACCTAGAAATTGTAGATCCCACAATTATTAGTATACATATCTTTAGGACCTAAAACATCATATTTATATCACTCTTATATTCCCCCACAACCACACCAATTTTCATCACCAAGCTCATCTTTAGCAACATACTTCCTTCACAAACCTATTGGCCAATTAGCCCTCCATATTGACAAAAACTTTAATAACTTGAGAACCACAAACCTTAAAATATTTGTGAATCTTGTTTTGAAAACCCATTCTTTCCAATAAATAAATTAAGAAGCCTAAGATCTCAACTCATAAGGTAGAGCACATTTCTAGCAAAGCCCAAAACCCTATAATCTTAAAATAGATAGGGTCAACAAACCTCCTTCTGGTCAACACACACCACTTAAACTTCTTACACACCTAGAGACACCCATCACACACTTATAGACCAATATTTGAGCCTTTACACCTTTGGTAATATATACTTCCTTTAACCCATTTTAGGCCTGCTTGCCCTTAAGCCAAAAATTGAGAAAATTAAGAGCACTAAAAAACTTTAATTTGCATAAGACATACCTTAAGACTATAAAATCACTTGGAGAATATCATAAAAATATTCACAAGCCTTTCTAAGCACCAAACACTTCTTGACATTTCATTAATCTTATTAGGCCACCTAAAGACACTCATTATGATCCTATATTATAGTTCCTTCACAAATCTCTAGAATAAGCTCATGAACTTGTTATTCCCCCTAACTTCATGCTTCACCTGGAACATGACATCTTAAACAAGTCTTCGAATACTATCCAAAAATATTCAATACTTATATAGATACACCTCATCTTCATAACACTGTGAATATCATTAGTATACACAATTGTTTAATAAGCCTTTAACAAGGTTATCAAGATCTAGGATAAAAACCTAGAAGAGAGGCCTTTAACTTGTAGGCTCACATAGCATCTACCACTAACTAATATGTAGATAGATATTTGAAACTCACCTTTATACCAGATCATCCAAACTATGATCAACAAGCTAACTCCTTCTCAAGATAGGACCATCGAGATTCTTCACAAGCTTCTTTTCTCCAACAAAAGATATATATAAAAAGAATGCACAAACATACCTTGTTTTCATACCTTCTCATCAAATAATATATGACAGCCACCAAGCTTCCTCTAACTGACAAGTGTCTCCTTAAATCCTAGATAGAGACACCCCTTTGACATAGAGAGACTAAAAGTCCCAAAACTCTAGAGATTCACATATCTCCATAATGTCATCAAACTTGCAGTCTTTCTTAACTTTAACTAAATCATTGACTTCATTATTTTCTTCAAATTTTTCAATAAATGTTGACAATAGAAACTCTTGACTTTCTTTCACTTCTAATCCTTTTTCCACATTGGTGATGAATCCATCAAGACTCTTGGACACAACAAGATTAGTCTCCTTAGTCTTTACTACCTTAATTATCCATGCCATAGTTTGACACTTCTTATCTTCTATAGCCATCTTACCTACTTGATCCTTAAGCTTATCCTGATTTGAAACATATCCTTCTAGAGAAACTTTCTTATCAACCTTATGACTAAAAGACTTAGAAATGATAAACTTTGGTTTCCAACCTAATTTTATCCTTTCTTAGACCTTCTAGGAGCTCTATATCCTTTGACATAATTTAAAGACCTCTTAACACCATTTGGATAGAATCTAGAAATATATCTACTCTTATGACAACTAAAACAAATAACATCATTCAACATACCTCTTGACTGATCTGGGTTATGATTTCTCCAAGACCAATTACTTCTTCTTCCAAGGCTCCATGAGGACATATTCTTGACTAACTTCCTTTTACAATCATTAACTCTATGACCATACTTATTACATGTATAAAAATAACCATGAAATAAACTATCATACCTTGAAGCATTTGGTCGTCTAATAGACCTTCTTGCATTTCTCTTGACCTAATCTGACTTATTTTAATATTTTTCAAGCTTACTTATCTTGACAACAAATTGCTCATGCCCATCCATCAATGAACCTAACTTGGTTTCCAATTGAATGCTCTAATACTCTTTAGCTCCTACACTTTAAATTGTAGCCATTAACTGACCTCTAAGAAATTAGATAGTCTCCTTATCACTCTTAGCTTCTTTATCCTCCTCTCTTCTTCACCCATTTAAACCATTGAGCACACTCAACCTCCTCTCTTCTTCACTTCAACACTCATTCCTCTCCAACAAGCCTAGAAACCATCTCCTTTGGTTTTAATATATATAGCCTTCATGATAAACAACTTCTTGGTCATCCATTAGACTTACCTTAACCCTTAAGGCATCTATCATATGAAGACATAGCTAAAAAAAATCTTCATATGTCAGCCATAGCATCTATGGGTCACCCTTAAGGAACAACACCTTTTAATTATGCCCTTATAGCCCTTATAGGTCTCATTAAGACCTATTCACCTATTTACCACTTCATCAATCAAAACAAGAACATAGGACCACTTTTAAATACATGAGTCCACTCCTTATGTCCCCTTTGACATCCTTAAATAATCATAGTCATCTTTACTCACCTCTGCATATGCTCAAACAACTCAAACTCTGACCTAGTGCATAAAAGCATTATAAACAAACACAAAGTCAACTTCTTAACCTTTGTTCATACTACATATAATTGATCAAACCTTCAAAATAAACATAAATCATCTTCAAGGAGTATACAACACTCCCCAATATCTAATCCATAATTATATATCGAATCAACATCAAAACAAGCTTGAATAATCTTCTCATGTCACTTGTAGAACAAACACAAACACATAGTCAACTTTAAACCTTCATAAATTTGATTGTACACACTTTAAAATATTCAAATTAGGTTCGTTAGATGTGCCATGGAGTCCTCTTCATATTTTATTTTTATGCCATTAACAAATTCATCTTGAGTAAGAAGTTATGGGTAAAATACCACAAACTTGTTTTTCCCTTTGTATAATTCAAATATTTAAATGTCAACGGTCATAGTTAAACTTTGAACGCAATGCTCGCATCTCAGGTCCTCTCAACTTTAGATCAATATTTCACTATCAATTTTCTCTAAAATTTAATGCATATACACCAATGCTCAAAAATTAAATATATGACAGTTGACCTCATCTCGTGTAATCTTAAAATGTTGACATAATATGCACTGTCGATCTCTATAGATCAACCAAGTTTTTATTATGCAACACGTACCATTAGATCAATTTGTAAGAACATTCACTCACTATTAATCTTTATCCTTTAACTTTGCTCAGTCATTAAATAATGTGAACTTCTTTCCATCTCACTACTTCCTAACATCTTGGAGTAAATGCACTTCGTCAATCTCTTTGATACTTGCTTGAAATTTACCTCTTGCATATTTGACTATGTATGGGAACCTTTCTTATCTACTTGAGTAGCCATTTTTGAGCCTTAATAACATATTATATGCTTAGATGCATGATCTCAAGTTTGGACCATATGATCTCCTTACATAGGAGAATCCAACCATTTTAAAAACTACTTTTGAAGCCTTCGCTTGTGTGAGATATAATGCCATTAAAAAGTCTTCTCAAAATCTTATGTCATAGAGCCAACTATGCCTATAACTACATGGAAGGCCAAATTTACACATGTATATCTTTCAACATACTTTAGCACTTGATCTAAAATTTAGCACAAATAGACTAGGTTCAAAATTGAATAAACCCATATGATCACCTTCTCTTGAAATGTCCACATGTGTGAGATATGCCACCATCAAACTACTTACTTGGCTCTTTTTGAACATATAAAATGCTATCAAAATACTTGGGAGCCCAACATTGAACATGCATATCTTTAATCACACTACATCACATGACTTAAAATTTGGTTCATAAGAACTACGCACAAAACTAAACAAACCTATATGATCACCTTCTCTTGAAAAATACACATATGTGAGCTATGCTACCATCAAACTGATTCTTCAACACTTTTTGACACATTGAAAATTTGGCCTAAGTATGGGAAAACACTATCAAAATTCCTAGGAGCCCAACTTTTCACTTGCATATCTTTGACTGCTCTTAGGTGCATAACCTTAGACTTAGTACATAGAAACTAGGTACTAATGTGATCAAAACCATATGACCAACTCCCCTTAACTCATTCCCATGTGGTAATGGTGGTATCATCAAACTGCCTACTCAAATTTTTTGCCACTAGACCCAAAGTGTCTAGATGAAAACTATAGACAACCAGATGAATTCCACTCATACACACAAGCACTCAAAGCTTAGAAAAAAATCTTAGGGATGTATTTCACATGATCAGAAATCAATACTCATCCTTGAACATATCTAACCATGACAAAATAGAAGATCAACCAATCATACTTCAAGCATACTAAGACAAGCACATTGCACACTTTGTCATTATCACAGACTATCAAAATACTTCATCCACTTACCAGGACACCTTCATAACATCACCATAACATCATTGACAATACTCTAACACATTTTGAGGAGTATTAAGAGGTTTTGAAGACCATCAGAAGAGGGGAGAGAGATAATGATGAATATATGATAGAGTTGATGCATGTTAATGACAAGGTTAGTTGACCCAATAACCCTAGTAAGAGGCATGTTGATTGAATAAGCCTAAAGGCTATTATGAGAGGAATAGAAGGTTGAAAATAATTGAATGAGTTGATTGTATTTTGAGAGAGTATCAGAGTTACAGCAAAGATGTGTTCTTGATGTATGATAGTAAGTTTAATTCAGATAGAAAAGATAGATAACTAAAGAAGAGGTCACCATCTATTAATTTAGCAAGAAGGTGTCTTGAGGTGATCAAGCTGGTCTTGGTTGATTTGGTGATTTGTTGAGTGAGAGTTTCCTTTCAAGTTGGTGTTTTTATAAGTGTTCTTGATGTGACTAATTTGGTGTTGAGTCACATAGGGGATTGGTGCCTCCTTGTAAGTTGGTGTTCGCTAAAGACTGGTTGAGTGGATGCTTGATTAGGTAGGGGTAGGAGCTCCTTATGGAGTTAGTGCTTCACTAAATTTGGATATTATCATTATAGGAATGTATTCCATTTATAGGGTTCATTAGGTTTTATCCCCCTTGAGGGTTTCCCACATATATGAAGTGGTTTGTGCTTCATTCTCTTATGTATGCTTGTTTATACATTAGTTGATTTATGTGTTTGAATGAATGCTTCATAAGTGATAAGTGGAATTTAATGTATGTTTTGAAGACACTAATTCACCCCCTAGTGATTTTGATTCCAATAATTGGTATCATATTATGTCCTTTGGAGAAGGATTGATATTTTGAAAGTGATCCTAGAAGTACAAGATGGTTAAGCTTGTGAAGGTGAGTTGTAAGATCAATATGTTTATCATATTGTGGAAGAAGAAAGCTTGGTGGATGATTATTAAGTCTTGGTATATTTTTCATGACAACAAGTTATTTTCATCATTCTCAAATAGAAAGAGATAATTTAAAGATAATTAGGAGGTCTAATTGTTTGCATGATTTAGGTCATGATTAAGGTTTGTATAGAATACTACATGATGAGACAATGGGAAGATAGGTTGAAGTAGTTAATATGTTTGAAAGTATTCCTTAGGTCATCAAATGAAGTCTTAGGTGGTCTACAATGTCTATCCCTATATGGATAATGATTCAAGATATTGTTTAGAATTTTCAAATTAAAGTGGACCAAGGTGTGCTTGGTGATAGGGGAGCATGTGTGAGATATTTTAGAGATTTAGGAAGTTTATTTTTTTGTGGTTAGGTGTAAATACTATTTGAAAATAATTGAGGTGATAAAGATGTTATGAGGATTCCCTATATGTATTTATAAGGTTTTAATGTTTTAAATAATCCTTTTGAGAGAGAAAAAAGAGTCATTTTATCTTAAGATAAACTAAACAATCATTGAACGTCTTACAAATATGAAAAGACTAGTTTGTTTTTGAATTTATTATATGTTGCTTGATTTCCTACCTAAAATACTCAATCAACTCATTCAATTGTTTTCTTCTATCTCTTGTTTCAAGAGACAACATTGACCCAATAAATTTTGTTCTATATTATTTTCATACATGGTCGTTTGAGCTAACCCTTTAATTTTCAAGCAAAGGATTTAACTCATATTATTAGTAATTAATTAACTTTCATTTTTTTTACTTGATTACTTATATTATCACACATATACTAAATAATAATTTTTAATTTGTCGATTTATCAACAATATTTTTCATTTTCACACACTTCCAAACCACATAACATTAAAAAGAATTAAACAAATTCTACTTAAGGTCTACCTACTTAGATTTCATCACCAAGGGGGAAGCTGACTCAATTTTCTAATTGAGTATAAATATGTGGTTGATGTTATATATTTAAAAATCACCTGATACCTTTATCATTGTGGGATTACAAAGTGAGGGGGTAGGACCCAATACCAAGCCAGTACCATCACTAATACAGATCCCGTTCATCCTTAACTACTTGAAACCATCCTTAGATTTCATTTCTAGTTCCTTATTATATCCACCTATCTATCACATTTATTTCTAAAAATATTATAATTTAAAACATTCAAGAATGACCACATAGATTAGCATTTCTTATTTTCACAGTTTACTCTCTGGTAATTATATGTTGTATTATGAAACTTGTATCAACTAGAGTTGGTACAATATTTGTATTGTGTGACATAACTAGATTGATTAGATTGATACAATTGTTATGTCTTTATTTCAAGTATTATATATAATAAAACTAGATCATCTATATTCATAACTGTCAAAAGATGTCCCTACCTTTAGAACATAGTCAATTTGATTAATTGTGTCTCCTACAGTTTTTATTTTTCCATAAAACATAATCACTCTATTCAACCTAATATCTTATAGAGTGCCTTTTATTTTTAACTTCAACATACATTCAACCTATTTGACTATGTGTCTTTTAAACTCACTTGGTTCTACCATCTAAAAAACACAGTCAACCAGTTTAACTGTGTCTTTTACAACTTGTCTTATCTACTATCCTAGAAGATAGTACCAACTAATTTGACCTAGTATCCTAGTATTTGAACTTCACTTTTAACAAGTTTTTAGTTTCCATCCATCCATCATGAATTTTTTTTTTGATAATAAATAATTGAATCAATCAAACATGATTATTTATACCAAACCCAATAGGTTTCTTAAGACACATCTTGTGGTACCCACCATGGATTAAAGCAATGTCCATGTTTCCACCAACACTACCAACTATGGGACTCCTTCCCATTTTTCCTTGATAATTAGCCCCTTATTTTCTTTAGAAGATTATATCAATCTTGAATATACAATGGAAATGTTCTTTTTCATCAATGAAAACCCTCAACATAAAGGAAAAGATCATACAACCATATATAATCTCATGATCAGACTTCATATATGAGAACCACATTCACCATCCCCTACCTTTTCCCATGAATTTGTGGGAAACCCTTTCTCTTTATCCCAATATTTCCCCTCTATATTGTCTCCTTCTTGCACCATGACATTATCTTTTATGTCTTCTTCAACCTCCTACCAAGTATTTCTACCAACATAGCAGGTTCAACTTATAGTGGGGATATTCAAAATACCCACATCCTTAACCATGCTACAAATTATTCCTTTGATACCAATTCTTATTTTGATACCAATACTACTCATTCCACTAGTGTGTCACATATTACTACCTCATTTCCCACTCATAGTGCATCACAAGCTCCTAATACCTCACATAATACTAGTGCATCACATGCTGCATCCACCAGCTAAAATGTTGCTCAAACTAATCAACTATTATTACAAATTCTTAACCAAAAGCATTATTTTCAAACCAATAATGAAAATTGGATGGTTCAAATGCAAATTCACCTCATATATCTCCAAAACTAGACTCACCAAGTTTCATGGGGAGTGCAAAATTCTAATGCCCCAACCCCGCCTTAAGGATTCCCATGGTAACCTCATACCCCAACCTCTAATTATCAATAAAACCATCAAAATTTTATAAAATGAGCCTCTAGTATCTCAAATTGCAAACATGGACATAGGAGGTATTACCCCCACCATCACTTATAATGGATCTATTGATTCTACCTTACATATAAAAACATTTGGAAACCTTTATAAATATTGGGTTAAGTTTAATACCTTCACTACCACTAAAATCTTGGCTAAAATTCTCCTAGGAGAAGTTTTATATTACTACAATCAATTTAAAACCACTCTATTGCTAACCAAGAAGACTTGGTCAGCTCACTGGTTCAAGAATTCCAAGCTAGCGATCTTCTTGAAAACAACTTAGCTTATTTTATATATTTCAAGCAGCTCAAAAATAAAATGGCACAAGTCTTCATCAAATGATGGAAATTTTTGTCTAAGAAACCTGAGCATAATATGATACATGATGACCTCATCCACTTATTCACTAATTCTCTCCACCCTAAAATATAATATCATATTAGGACCCTCTCTCCAAAAACATTAGAAGAAGCTCTTGACCAAGCTAAGTGACAAGACTTCCTCATGTTTCAATTTTAACCACCTCAACCTATAATAGGCACCCGCATGATCATCAAAAATAAAACATACCATACAACCAATGAAAGTGTTACCAACACTTATGAAACCATACACACCATCTAATCTATTGATCCAAACAACACCTTTGAGTATGTCCCTACCCCTAACAACACTCCTAATCAAACTCCCACATTTACTCAAAATAACCACACTAATGTTCACAAACCATTATCCCTAGTAGAAATTTAAAAATATATTTCAAGACCTCCACCATGAGATATTGACCCCATTTCTCCTATGAAATCATGGTATGATCCAAACAATTTTTTTTGGTTTCATGCAAGTTAGGGCCATTATCATGAGACTTGTAGATAATTAAGAAATATTACGATGGATTTTCTTCTTGGTCCTATATTTGACCATGAAATCCTTATCCAAAAATTTCAACAAGCTTATGACATAGCTCTTAAAGTTCATGGAATGCAAAATAAAAATCAATATTTAAACCAAGATAATTCTCATTTAGCTATCTATAAGGATCCCCTTCCTAACCACCAAGACAACATTGAACAACCTATCCCTACTATTAACAACATTGAAAGTCTTATAGACCTTAACACCAATGATAAAAATGTGGTTAATATGACTAATATCACAAGATTAGTTGGTTTTATTAACTCAAATCCAACACCTACACATCACACCTTATAACCATTATGTGTCCTTCAAGACACTTCCCCATCCCATCTCATGGAATTAGGGAAAGACGAACCAATACCCATACAAGCACCACTTCTAAATACAAAAATTAATCATACCTCTCATACCACTGATAAAACTTCTACTTTTCCCCCAACTTTCATACCACAAGACAACATACCTAAAAATTCCAATAGTATTTTCTCTACCCAACCACAATAAATACCTCAACCAACCATCACATCACCTAAATTCACTCAACCTTCTTGCAACCAACCTAAGCCAACCATACCCTATCAATGCAAGATTAATTGTACCTCTAACCTTCCTTCCCAATAACTCTTGAAACACTATGCACCTATATCTAATAATCCCCTCATTGTTTATGATGAATGGCATCCTATTGCATAAATTTCCTATCTACCATATCAAATACCCTTCTTAGATAAAATGAGAAATTCCCCCTACCATCAAAATTTCCTAATGCAATTATTATTCAAAATGAACATCCCTTATCCCCATATTATAGGTAAAGAAACTACCTTATATTGATCCAAACATAGCATACTTTAATAATGTGAATATATGTCCATACATGTTGATGAAATAGTGAACACTTCCCTGTCATTTAAGTTCCCTATCTCTTTTATGATTACTAATGAGATATTGCTTCATACGAATACTCCTCCTTTATTCATTAGAATCTAAATAGGTGATATCTAAGTTAAGTGTGCTTTCATTGATGAAGTTTTAAGAATTTTTGTTGCCTCCCTTGACTGTATTAATACACTTGGATACTCTAAATGTAACCTCAAATCCACATGCAGGACATCTTAAGGATATGGTAGAAGGAAAATACCTCCTCTAGGTTGTGTTTAGCTTCCCATTACTATTCCTCCTATTACCTTCCATATGAAATTCATGATATTTAATTGATGAATTTTTAGTTACTTATGTTAACTCCCTTAACTTTATTAAGACACTTGGATACTCTGAATGTTACCTCAAATCCACATGCAGTACATGTCAAGGTTATGGGAAAAGGCAAATGTCTCCTCTAGGTTTTGTTTGGATTCCCATTACCATTCTTCATATTACCCTCATTTTGAAATTCATGATATTTAACTTTCCACTTTCTTATAATATCTTATGCAGTTGACCTTGGACTCATAATATGAGAATAATAACTTCATTTGTATGTCAATGTGTCAAATTTACTCATAAAAGAGATATCTAAAATATCTAAGGGAACACGAATCATTAAAATTTCAAACAATTCTAAGAATTTAGTGTCTTTATAATACCCACCCTTGAACCCTTACCTAGTGTCCCATTTTGTTAATCCCAACACTTTAACTACCGAGTTAACTCTACTCATGGTTATAATGGTCATCCTAAACTAATTGTAAATATTCCACCTAACCTCTTAGACTTAGATGATGATGAGTAGGATGAGATAAGCCTAAATATCAAAAAATTTAATCTTTACCCTCACATCATTGCTCAACTTCCTCCTCTTAAATCATAATCCCATCATCTACCTTTTGACAACATACCACTTACCTTAGCCAAAACTCAACATTCCATTCACCATGATTTATCAGATGATAAAATAATTCATATATGTACTATCGACTTGTATAAACCCAATTATGATGATAGTTCTGCTTTAGATGACCCATTTTTAGCTTGATTCCTTTAAGATAGAAAGGTTAAATTTCCTATATATCACTCTTCTTTATTTCAGTCTTTTCATTATGTTTCTATTGTCCCTTTTTTATAGTACCTAATATTAGTTTTTCCACTACTATTCATAGGATGGAGATGGAACACTCACATGGCATGCCTACAATTATAACAAAACATCTCAATAGTATGTTCATGGATCATGCCATGACATGACCTTATCATTTTTCTAGATATCTTTATCCTTACATTCTATTTCCTCTAGAGATGTTAGCCACTATGCTTAGACCCATTACATAGTCAACCTTACCTATAAATGAGCCTAGTCTAGTTTTATCTCCCACTCCCCCTTCCTTGGTGATGGTCTTCTCCCCTTACCACACCTTGATCCTTTGCCTACATAATGGGAATATCAACCATATTACAATATTTATAGAATTTTTGGTCATTAGACTAAATATTTCCATCTATATTAACAACCCCATGCTTATCCTTCCATCCCTTTAGCTAGTAGACCACCATAGTCTACTAATAGATGTATTTTTACTTTCATGGGATAAATAATCATTATTCTATCTATAGAGAGGATTACAAAGTAAGTTAGTCAAGCATTAGTCCATAAATAATGAAACATGCTTAAAGAACTAACTAACCAAGCCTATATATTCCTATGGGAATTACAAAGGATAGCAAGAAACAAATGAAAGAAAGCAACACCATATTACCTTCCCAAGTGGATTCACCATACCCATGCAGCTCAAAAACATGTTCTCCCTTGATCAAGCATCCTTGTATTTATCAAAAATGGTGGTAAGCTCCTCTAATGCCTCAAGAACACTCCATAAAACCTAGGCTCTTGATTGTAAACCACTAAACTAGCCTATCAATGAATCTTTTTGGAAACAATTTAGCATTGTAACTTTGAAATATTCAATATTCTAAGATATTTGAGCGTAACAAATTTGCACCAAAATGGTTTTTTTAAATTCATATCCATGGCCTCTCTATTTATATATATTTGAGATTGGTCAGGATCAACCATGACCGTCCATCTCAAGATTGAGATGTGTGTCCATGGATAATTATCTTCATCATGACCTTGGAAGAAAGGGCATTTAAGAGGCATGGGAGGCATTAATTAGGCATGGGTGACCTATAATCCTGATATCTTATGCACATATGGCTTGATTGATGCCACCCCATAGATGATGTCACTAGGTGATATAGATTAATAGGAATCAATTTTCAAAAATAAATATTCAACAACTCTCATAGAAAATCCACTTAAGCTCTTGATTTGGATTAATTAACCTTAAACAAGGTTAGTCAACATTTGTGCAATTATTTGAAAATGGGCCCTCAAGTAATCAAAATGATTAGAAAGTCATATTACTGGGTCATAATTTGACTTGGGAAGAATTAGAAGGTGATGATAGATGCGTTGGAACCGTATTCACATTTAAGATGTTGCTAATATAAAATAACAAAGGTACATGATGTGTACCAATGATTTAGAAGAAAAGAGTGATCTAGGCCACTAAATGGCAAAATTATCATTTTGACTCGAAATGATTTGATCAAAGTTAGTTGGCCCATAAAATACATTTCCCTATTTAGGGATAATTTAACCTAAACTAGAATTTGTAAGTGACAAGTTCAAACCATTCAGTGTGTTTTTTGGATTTTGACCTAAAATGTGCATTTGAGTGCAATTTGAGTAATATTGAAAATTTCAACATAAATGGTGTTAAGAATTGGATGTCTACATTTTGCCCCTATTTGAGAAGGCATAGTGAGACATTCAGATGAAGTAACATCTTTTAAAACCAAAAAGTTGTCAAGAATAAACTGGAATAGACCCATGATTCCCCTCGAGAGGACATACTAGGATGAAAGAGAAGGATGGACTCTTAAAAAGAGAGATAAAGTGAAAGATTAATCCATGGAATAGATCACATCCAGATGAGCTAATGCTTTCACATGTGATTACCATCAGTGATCAAAATACAATTACTAATAGGCCTCAAAGATGGGGGGAATGGGAAAGATACAATCCATAAATATAAGGGACACATTATAAATGCACCTAATTTGAGAATACAAGCTATGCACTTACCGCATTGATCAATCCTGAGACAAGTTACAGACTAAAATATTGCCATCATGGGATTTAATATGGAGAGCTTGGAATTAGAGGAAAAGGGAGAATGTTCTACTTTAGAAAGGGAAGCACCACTAGAACGGGGTCTCCAAAGAGAATATAATAATAAGTACTCTAGTAGAGTAGATTTGATCATGGTAAAATAGTTTTACCCCAGTAGGACAAATCTTGATCATTGATAAAGAATAAATAATGATTTTGCCCCTATATATCTGATTTGATTCAGATGTTATTCAGATTTTGTACCCCAGCATTGGTAATTGGAAAGCAAAATATCTCAAAGGTATAACCAAAAAGATAGGTTAAAGTGAGCAAGCACAAATATGCATGCGATGGTGTAATGGATTAGAAAGCCATATAAAACCAAGCATATGAGAATGTACAAAGTGATGAAAGAGATGAAAATAATAATGGAGATAGTCGAGCTGACCTCAATATAAATTGAGCACTACCTACATAGTTCCATGGACTCATGTTCCAACATGAATTTCAGGCCATGTAGTTCACCCAAGTTTGGGACAGAATAGAATGACGAATGATGAAAAATGACCAAGAATTTATTAGACTCACAATGTATGAAAAGAGATGCACGTTTAAGCATAGATAAATAAGCCTAAAATGCATACTACCTAGAAGCCTAATTCCATATCATGAGCCTAGGTTTTGTAAATTGTTCTTGATAATCATTCATCAAAGCTGATGTTGACATTAAGATGTTGAGACTTGAGCAAAAAGTGATTGCTATATCAAAAGAAATTACACATCATAATTATGAATAACTTAGAATGGCATAATATTCCAATTGCACTGAGCTAGTTAAAATGTGAATATCTATAACTAAGGATAATGGTAAAATAATAACCAAAACCAGAGTTACAGTGATTTACATTTAAACAAAAAAATATAGAGAAAAAGATAAACATAAATGAACCTAACTTGAAATCAAGATATGATATATCAAGACTTAAGTAGGAACAAAAATATTTAAAAATAAAAGGCAAGAACATCTTAACAACATGATACCAAGATATGAATAATCAAGATCCATGTGGATCATCAAGGCATTCTTGGACACAAAAGAGAAAAGTAAAATCAAACAGAAAAAAAAGACAAAGAAACACAAGACCAAAAATGGAATAAGAATTAATAAAAAGATAAAAGGAGAATAAATAATATGAGAGGTGCAAAAACACAACAAAACACTAGGAAAATGCAAATAAACACACACAAAAAAAAACCAAGTTAGTGTGGTTTAAATATAAATGTTTATGCATATGCGATAGAGGTTTTAATTTTCACCACATCATAACAGAGAACAATGACATGACAATTTTTCCCTAATTAAAGAGGAAAAATGATAAAAGAAATGGGGGAAGAGAAGAAAAGGAAGGGGTTGGCTAAGCTAACTCTAGATGTATAAGACAAGTAGATGTTGCCTACATAGTTCTATAGATGCATGTTCTAACATGAGATTCAGGCCAAATGTAGTTCTCCCAAAAAATGGGATAGAATAAAAATGATGATTAGCCCAGCATGATTAATATTATAGAAGAAATAGAAGATATAACAAATAAATGAGAATGGTCTAGGAAATAAGAAGCTGATGAGAAAAAAAAGAATGATCTTGCAAAATGGTAAGTACATGGGGCAAGATGAAATGAACTAGTGTTTTTGTGCTTGAAAAATGGTAAGAAAATTCAAACTTTAATAGTTGCTCACAAAACAATGAGAGCATGGGATGGTGGAATGGGAATGGACAAATGTATAGGAGCATGAGACAATGTTTTTGTTCTTTTAGGGATCATGTTTTGATGTTTTTGGTATTTTTAAAGTATTCCTATTTTTTTGGAGGGATAAAATATCCAAAAGGTGAGACCATCTAGTCGAGGAGATACATGTCCTAAGAGTAAAGGTTCCAATAAGATAGCTAAGCTAGGTACAATGGCCCATGCTTGCAAATCAGTGAGAGCGAGGTGTTTTAATTACTCACAAAATTGTGAGAGCGTATGAAAAGAGGGACTAAAGTGACCTCAACATGAATTTAACATGACCTACATAGTCCTAAAATGACCTCAAGTCATAGCAATTCCATCCACACAAAAGGTAGAGAAAAACCAACTAGGTCCCAATAAGTTCTCAAATCTAGCAAATGGCCAGTCAAATGAAAATGGTAATGGCAAGGTGATGCGGCAATGTATGGTAAACAAGTGTTTCCCCTAATTTTCCCATAAGTGGTTATAACTAGGATATAAAAACATAGCTCAATGATACTAATTTTCCCATAGGTGGTTATAATTAGTATCAAGACAAGTGAGACATTGATTTGCCCATAGGTGGTTATAATTAAGCTCACAAAAACAAACGTTGATATAGGATGAAAGATATCTTACCAGATCAAATATCACACTACTTTCATAGACTATCATTATAAACGTGGATTTGATTGATTATTGAAACTTCATCATAATCCACCTCACAAAAGGTGTGGGAAGAATCAAATAAATTAAGATCAAAATAGGATTAGGTAGGATGACTAAAAATAAGCTTTGGTCTAGATAGGAATGGAAATGGTATAATTAAATGATCAAAATAAAATTGGATACAGTGGTGACAAATTTACCCACTAGTAATGACTGGATCAGATTGCTCACAAAATGGTGAGAGCATGGGAAAGAGGTGATCGAGCTGACCTCAATAAAAATTAACCATTACCTTCATATTCCTGAAGGACCTCAATTCAATATATTTCAAATAGCATGTTTCATGGATCTCAATGGTATAATACTACCTAAAAAGGGTCTATAGGGTTTTCCCCAAGAGGTAAGCCATGGTAATGGCAAATGGGTGAATGGTAGATGATAAATGGTTTTGTTTCTCTTGCTAACAGGGAGATGTACATCCTAGTCAATATGTGAGACAACAAAATGATTAGTTATATAAGTTATTATCCAACACCCTTCTAGAATAATTACTCTATTAAGAACCTATTATTGATCTAGATCTCAATAATGTGTTCATGATATTCATAGGTTGTTGATTCTACTTCCTTCAAATGTTGAGATAAGATATCCTTATAACCTCGATGAAGGAAAGTGCTATCAGTGATGGTAAACAATGGTAGGATAAATGAGATAAGTGGGTAATAAATAGGTGGGTGATAATGGAATGTATAATTGTGGGGAAATAAATGAATATTAGGACTTTCAGTCACATGTAATGTTGTTGATGTCAGATTTGACATAATTTTGGTTATGGTGGGGCTGAAGACCTCTGAAGATGTTCTCGATAGGACCATTAGATTATTCTATTTCTTGATCTTTAAAGTATTTACTATTTGATTATGCTATAGATTGGAAGCCATTTTGATTTGATATTTGATATTATCTTCAATAAATAATAAATAACTTTTGTGCTCAGATATTGGCACCTTGATGAGGTTTTCACTAATGACTTTGTTCAGATCATCCCATAGCACCTCTAAGAAGGTTTCACAAAGAGAGGTTAACATTTGACTTTGATTGTCTTCTAATTCTTCTAAAAAAGTGTCACTAGAAAATGATGAGTTCTGACTTGGATCGTCCCCTAGCACCTTTGAAAAGGTCCCACTAGGAGAGTGTTCTTATGCTACATGAATGTTGTCTTGGCTTCCTTACTTTTCTTCAACTGCTATGTCACCATGGATGCAGTTCAACAAAGTGTGATTTTATCGGTCCTGATCGACACTTATGGGAGGTAGAATGTAAATAATGTGGCTATTTCGGTTGATGGTAATGGGATGGTGAAAGGTAGCACACTCTTCATAGAAAATACTAGGATAACTTGTGACGATGTTGAAGTAATCATCCTCAAAAATTGTAGAAGGATCATAAATATATTCAAATTGATCTGCAAGGCAATTGTAAGCAATGTTGTAATAGGCAATACTATAATCTATTGATGATTCTAATTTTAAAGTAAGGGACTCTGAATCTAATATCACAACTAATGTTGATCTTGTTTCTGATGCTAAACCCAATGTTATTTCTAAAAATGAAACCTGAATCTAATATTGATTCTTCATCTAATATAGTTGTTTTGATAATGCTCTATTGAATGCTAGATTTTTTACAAGGAATGGCCTATGATGGCATAATGGGCTTAATAAATATTGATTCATATTACAAGGGTTCAACATAGACTGACTCATCTAAGCAAATCCCCTCAAAAAGAGAGAACCCCTCAAGGGACGTCTCGACAAAATCATTTTTGTCAAAGTGAGACTCCTCAACAAATGGGAAAAGATCAAGAGACAACTCTACTAAAACTAGCTTGTCAAGGAGATGAGGCTATTTAAAAATAGGTAACATATGAATAAGTAACTTATCATAGTTTATCTTGTCACAAATGGGTGTTTCAACAATAGCATTCTAGTTTTGGTTCATAATTGGTTGCAAAAGATCAATTTTGAACACATTTTGATCCTCATAAGATGGCTTTTGAAGAGGTAATGGTTCTTCTTTAGGATCAGATATTGGCACATATTTTCTAAAGTGGGGAACATTTGGTTTAAAAATAATGATGGTTTGTGGTTCAATAATGGACTCTTAAAAGATTAGACTATTGAATAAGGGATTAAAAACAATTAGTTCATCAAATGGAGGTTCTTCAACAATAGGTTCATCAAAAATTGGTGATAGGCCAATAATGATAACAATTAGATGCTTCTTAGTTTGGTTTCTCATTCAAACCAAAGGAGGAGGTCCTCAAATGGTAATGACTGGACACTTCTTAGTTTATTTTCTCATGCAAACCAAAGGAGAAGTTCCTAAAATGGTAATGACTGGATGCTTCTTAGTTTGGTTGCTTGTGCAAACCAAAGGAAGAGGTCCTAAAATGGTAATGACTAGATGCTTCTTAGTTTGGTTGCTCGTCAAAACCAGATGAGGAGGCCCTAAAATCATAATCATGGTATGCCATGGAGTTTTATTACTTACACAACCCAAAGCATCCTTGTATTCTTGATAAACCCAATCATTTTGATCATGAGTTAGATCATAAGTTAGATCTTGACTATGTTCCCATGACTAATTTTTATGAGGTGGATATAAATCTATCTCATAAACCATATTGTCACTATAGGGGTCTTGACTAAAGTCATAAAATTCATTTTGTGTAGCCATTCTATCATAATCTAGGTTATCCATGACTGCACCATAAGTGTAGCTAGACATATCTATATTTAATGAATAAATATTCAAAAAAAAAAGACTTAAAGTTTTGTAAACCCTAAAAAATGATCCAAAGGACAAATGGTTCAAACTTGGTTCAACTTGGTCGACGAGGTAGAGCTACATCTCAAAAGTAGTTTGTCATGATATTTGGGATAAAAAAACCTAACATCAAATGTCTAATATCAAAGGTTTTCAAGAAAGGTCGCGTTTTCCCAAACAAAGTCAAAAAAAATGATGAGGATAGGCACTCAAACAAACAAACAAATAATAAATAGTGTTCAAAATTGGGTAATCTATGCAACCCAAAATAAAAATATCTATGTACCAACCCCATGAATTGAGGCCTAAACAAAAATTAATCAATGTTCAGATCCAAACTTAACAAAGCTAATTGAAAACTCAACGTTGAAAACTAAGATTTGACCAAACAAGCTAGACAAGATTAGATAGCATGATGGTGCAAGATGAAGGTCCAAATGTTATGCACAAAGTGGTTTGAAACAAATGGTTTTGATATAATTGTAAACAAGTCTTAAAATAAAGTGGGCAACCTAATAGTGTAAGCATGCTTGAATGATGTGATCAATTTGTTATGTTTACATAATAATGAAGAAAGCATAAAATAGAAAGAATTTAGGGCTATTTTCAAGATCACTCAAAATTTGGTGAGTTTTTGGGGAGTTTTTTAGACAACATTCTTTCTAATCCTTAGAATAGGATATTTGTAATAAGAATGGAGATTTTTATTCCAAGGCTTCCCTAAAGGGACAAATGGAAGAGCATACATGAAACATTCCTCTTTTTTTCCAAACAAAACCTAAGTAAACAACTATTGCAAATAATAATTGACAAGTGTGTTCAATTTTAAAACTAAATGAAGTTTGGTGGTATACATTTGACCCCTTGGTCTTAGTTTCAAGCTTTGAAAAAATTCGCCAAAACATCTAAATCCCTTGTTAAACACCCAAAACAAAGTTCCTAATTCATTTTTAAGCATGCAAGAGGTGATTTAAACATGTTTTTATCAAAGTAAAAGCTTGTTCCCATAGCAAAAATGTCAGCATGTCCTTTGGCTTTAAATCTCTTTTTAGCTTGAAACAATGAACTTTGAAGAAGTGGCTCTCAGGTCTGTGTTTTTGGAAAAAACATAGTGATCGACCCTAGTTACTCTAGCTAACCAAAATCTAACCGATGTTAGTTTTTTTTACCAACATCGGTTAAGTAGGTAACTGATGTTGGTATTTCTACCAACGTCGGTTACTATGTAAAAATTGTGGCAACCAAAAATGGCAAAATAAAGTTAGAAAATCAATTTTCAAGAGTGTTAAGGGCTTAAATAAATATTTTAAAGTAACAAAAGGATCTCCTTCATGTGTAGGATGCATCTTGTCCTACAGAGAGTTCCAAGATGTAGAGAGGATTATAAATCAAGTTAGTCAAGCATTAGACCATAAATAATGAAACATGCATAAATAACTAACTAACCAAGTCTACTATTCCTATGAGAATTACAAAGGATAAAAAGAAACAAATGAAAGAAAGCAATGTTGAGTTATGGAGCTAAAAGCTTCACCAATGAGCTAATGTGGATGTTGTTGGGCTTACACAATAATCGACATCAGTCAAAACCAATTGACATCAGTTAGGGGTCAATCGACATTAGTTATCTTCAGCTACACAATAACCAACATCAGTTAGAGGTCAGCCGGTATCGATCATCTTCAGACTGACGCTGACTTCTGTGCATTTCCAGCTTTTCTAATTTTAGATTACTATTTCTAGATGAATAGATTTGAGCCTTTGATTAAGAGGTGGATCTAATGGTGGTGAATGCATGGCTCATGAAACCCTAGTGCTGTAGTATACTATATAATAGGGTTAGATCCTCATAACATGTAGGGAAGAGGGCAATAACAACTCAGTAATTGAGTTGATTGTAATTGATAGCGAGAGAGAGAGAGAACTCTTGAGGGAGAATTACTGTACATTTGTGAGGTGTAAGGAGAAAGAGATTTCTTCATTATATTTCTTTCTGGAAGGGTTTAATACAGATTGGTTGTTTCTTGTATCTCCTATTATTTGTTGTTTTTGATTTCTAGTTACTTATTACTTCTAGTTTCAATTATGTGTTTAGTTGCTTATACAAAAGTAATCAATTATACTCTAAGATCCTAACAACTGGTATCATAGCTCTAAACACTAACAACTGGTATCAGAGCTCTAAACACTAACAATTGGTATTAGAGCTCTAAACACTAACAAGTGGTATCAGAGCGTGTTAGTGTTTGTTGATTACAAAATTCACTCACAGGGTTTTTTGATTGAGTGGGAGCAAAGCAATGGTAGAAGAAAGTAAACTAAGAATGGAGAAATTCAATGACAAGAATTATCAATTATGGAGGATGTAGATTGAATATTATCTGTATCTTAAAGATCTGTATTTACCATTGGCTGGGGTTTCAAGGAAACCCACAGATATGGAAGATGAAGAATGGAATGTTCTTGATAGAAAGGCTCTTGGATCTATAAGGTTGAGCCTAGCATCTTCAATGATTTCCAACTTATCACAGGTAAAGACAATGGTAGAGTTAATGGATACTTTGGCAAATTTATATGAAAAAACCTTAGCTTCGAATAATGTATATCTTATGAAATAATTATTTAATTTGCAAATGCAGGAAGGTAGATCTATATCTAGTCATCTTAATGATTTCCATGCAATAGTAAATCAGTTAAATTTTGTCAAAATAGTTTTTGATGATGAAATTAAGGCTCTCTTAATCTTATGCTCTTTACCTGAAAGTTGGCATAGTTTGGTAATGGCAGTTAGTAATACTGCATTTGCTTCAAATATCTTGAAAGTTGATGATGTTGTTAGTGTAATCTTGAATGAAGAAATTTGTAGGAAAAGCACAAGGGAAATATTAGGTAATGCTTTAAGTGTTGAAAGCAGGGGAAGGCAAAGAGAGAAGGGCAAGCAAGGGAAATCAAGGTCAAAAATGGGAAGTAGATCCAAATCCAAAAATGGAATAATAACCTACTGGAATTGTGGAAAGAAAGGGCATGCAAAGAAAGATTGTTGGTTGAAGGATAACAAAGAAAATAAGCATGAAGGTAATAAAGAAGCAAAAGTTGTAGGTATTGTTGCATAGGATGCTCTTATATTTTCTTCAGATAATAAAGTAGAATCATGGGTTTTAGATTTTGGTGCCTCTTTCCATGCAACCCCAAATAAAGAATTTTTCAATGATTATGTCCATGGAGATTTTGGAAAAGTTTATTTAGGGGATGATGAGACTTGCAAAATTGTTGGTAAAGGAAAAGTGCAGCTGAAATTGCAGAATGGCAACACATAGGTGTTGAAGGATTCATGATGTACCCATCCTGAAGAGGAATCTAATTTTTGTAGGATAGTTGGGTGATGAGGGTTGCACAGTAACTCTCACAGCTGAATCTTGGAAAGTTTCCAAGGGTGCACTTGTATTAGCAAGAGGTAAGAGAGTAGGTACACTTTATCTATCTACTTGTATTACTAATTATTTTCCTTCTATTTTATCTACTTCAGATGTAGATGCAAAGTTGTGGCACTGTAGGCTTGGTCACATGAGTGAGAAGGGAATGAATGTTCTTAAGTCAAAAGGTAAGCTTTCAGATTTAAAAATCATAGATCTTGATTTTTGTGAGCATTGTATTTTTGGGAAATAGAAGAAAGTGAGGTTTCTCAAAATTGGGTCAACAAAGAAGAAGCACAAGTTGGAGCTTGTTCACACAGACGTGTGGGGACCAGCTCAGGTAGCTTCTATTAGAGGATCACAGTATTATGTTTCTTTCATTAATGATGCTACAAGAAAGGTATGGGTTTATTGCATAAAGAGAAAATTTAATGTTTTTGACACATTTAAGAAATGGAAAGCTTTGGTTTTCAATGAGAAAGTGATATACAGTGATCAGCTCAAGAGGCTAAATAATTCTGAGCAGGGCAATCTTGATTTGGAAGAGGTTATGATCCAAAATGAGCTCATGGGTAAAAATCATCACTCACAAAAAAATACAAAGACCGACATTGGTCAGGTGGAAACTAACATTAGTCAGGTGTAGACTGACATCGATCAGAGATGACCGAGATCGGTCACTGTCAAAAGAAAATTTGGGTAGACAGCAAGCTATAAATGAGTCTCAAACACCCATAAGGAGGTTTAAAAGGGTAAGTAAACCTCCATTTCATTATTCCCCTTCTTTATACTACTTGTTGCTCACTGATGGTGGAGAACCATAAAGTTTTGATGAGGCAATGCAGGTAGAATCTAGGAAATAGTGGGAGCGTGGCATGAATGAGGAAATTGATTCCTTGGAAGAGAACCATATGTGGGATTTGGTTGAGTTTCCAGCCAGAAAGAAAGCACTAAAAAACAAATGGGTATACAGGTTAAAGGAAAGAGAGAATGGACAAATGAGAGATAAGGCCAGGTTGGTAGTAAAGGGATTTGCATAGAAACTAGGTATTGATTTTGGTGAAATTTCTTCTCCTGTAGTAAAGATGACTTCTATTCAGACTATATTGTCTTTAGTTGCTATTGAGGATTTGCATCTTGAGTAGCTTGATGTTAAGACAACATTTCTTCATGAAGATTTGGATGAAGAGATATATATGGATCAGTCAAAAAGTTTTGAGGTCAAAATTAAGGAGAAACTTGTGTGCAGGTTGAAGAAAAGCTTATATGGTCTTAAGCAAGCTCCAAGACAATGGTATTTGAGGTTTAACAGGTTTATGATAGAGCATGGCTTTAGTAAATCTCAATCTGACCATTGTGTTTATTTTAACAGATTGGATAATGGTAGTTATATTATCCTGTTATTATATGTAGATGATATGCTTGTTGTAGGTTCATACATGCAAGAAATTATTGAGCTTAAGGTAAAATTAGCTCACACATTTGCCATGAAGGATTTAGGAGCAGTAAAGAAAATCTTTGGCATGAGTATTAAGAGAGACAGGAAAAATCATAGTTTAATTTTGTCTCAAGAGGATTATGTGAATAAGGTGTTGGAGAGGTTCAATATGCAGGATGCAAAATCAGTAAGCACACCTATGGTTGGACACTTCAATTTGAGCAAAGAACAGTGTCCTAAATCACATGATGAGGTTGAGTACATGAGTAGAGTTCCATATGCTTTAGCAATTGGGAGCTTGCTGTACGCAATGGTATGTACTAGACTAGATATTGCCCAAGCAATGGGAGTTGTCAGCAAGTTTATGGCCAATCTAGGAAAGGAACACTGGAAAGCAGTTCAGTGGATTCTCAAATATCTGAGAGGGACTAGCAGTAGGCATTTATGCTATGGAGGGTCAAATACTTCTCTACATGGGTATGTAGATTTAGATATGGTAGGTGACTTGGATGGTAGGAGAAGCACCACAAAATATGTGTTCATTATTGGTGGAATGGTGGTTAGCTAGATTTCAAAGTTGTAGAAGGTTGTTGCCTTGTCTACTACAGAGGCAAAATACATTGCAGTCACAGAGGCTAGCAAGGAAATGATTTGGATGACTCAGTTCATGGAAGAGTTGGGAAAGGAGCAAGAGAGTTGTAGATTATATAGTGATAGTCAAAGTGTAATTCATTTGGCAAAGAATTCAGCCTTTCATTCAAGAACCAAACATATACAGCTTAGGTACCACTTCATTAGACAGGTATTGGAGGATGGACAGTTGAAGCTAGAAAAGATCCATACAGATAAGAACCCTACTGATATGTTAACAAAACTAGTAACAAAGGAGAAGTTGAATCTTCATTCAACTTTTGTTGGTCTTTAAGATTGAACTTGAAGAGGGAGAAACAAGCCAGAGATGTTTAGAGGATGTTGTTGTATAGGTACAGGTGCAGCTATTTATCTCCAAGTGGGAGATTGTTGAGTTGTGGAGTTAAAAGCTTCACCAATGAGCTAATGTGGAGGTTGCTGGGCTTACATAGTAATTGACATCAATAAGAACCAACCGACATCAATTAAGGGTTGACCGACATTGGTTATCTTTAGCTACATAGTAATCGACATCAGTTAGGGGTCGGCTGGCATCGATCATGTTCAAACCGATGCTAACTTCTATGCATTTCCATCTTTTCTAATTTTAGATTACTATTTTTAGATGAATAGATTTGAGCCTTTGATTAAGAGGTGGATCTAACAATGGTGAATGCATGGCTCATGAAACCCTAGTGTTGTAGTATACTATATAATAGGGTTAGATCCTCATAGCATGTAGGGAAGAGGGCAATAACAACTCAGTAATTGAGTTTATTGTAATTGATAGAGAGAGAGAGAGAGAAATCTTGAGGGAGAATTACTATACATTTTTGAGGTGTGAAGAGAAAGATATTTCTTCATTGTATTTCCTTCTGGAAGAGTTTAATATAGATTGTTTGTTTCTCATATCTCCTATTATTTGTTGTTTCTGATTTTTAGTTACTTATTACTTCTGGTTTCAATTCTATGTTTAGTTGCTTATACAAAAGTAATCAATTGTACTCTAAGATCCTAACAAGTAACACCATATTACCTTCCTAAGTGGATTCACCATACCCATGTGGCTCAAAAACATGTTCTCCCTTGATCAAGCATCCTTGTCTTTATCAACAATGGTGGTAAGCTCCTCCAATGCCTCAAGAACACTCCATAAAACCTAGGCTCTTTATTGTAAACCACTAAATTAGCCTATCAATGAAGCTTTGTGGAATAATTTAGCATTATAACTTTGAAATATTCAAGCTTTTAAGATTTTTGAACATAATAATTGTGCACCAAAATAGCTCTTTTTTAATTCATATCCATTACCTCTCTATTTATAGATTTTTGAGATTGGTCACGATCAACCATGACCATCCATCTCAAGATTAAGATGTGTGTCCATGGATAATCCTAATATTTGGAATTAAATCCATAATTATCTTCATCATGGCCTTGGAAGAAGGGACATTGAAAAGGCATGGGAGGCATTAACTAGGCATGGGTGACCCATAATCTTGATATTTTATGCACTTATGGTTTGATGGATGCCACCCCATAAATGATGTCACTAGGTGATGTAGATAATAAGAATCAATTTTCAAAGAGAAATATTTAAAAACTCTCATGGAAAATCCACTTAAGATCTTGATTTGGATTAATTAGCCTTAAACAAGGTTAATCAACATTTGTGCAATTATTTAAAAATTGGCCCTCAATTAATCAAAATAGTCAGAAGGTCATATTACTGGGTCATAATTTGATTTAGGAATAATTAGAAGGTGATGTTAGATGCGTTGGAACCATATTCCCATTTAGGATTTTGATAATAAAAAATAATAAAGGTACATGATGTGTATCAATGATTTAGAAGAAAAGAGTGATCTAGAGCACTAAATGGCAAAATTGTCATTTTGACTTGAAATGGTCTGATCAAAGTTAGTTGGCCCATAAAATGCATTTCCCTATTTAGGGATACTTTGACCTAAATTGGCACTTGTAAGTGACAAGTTTGAACCATTTAGCGTGTTTTATGGATTTTGACCTAAAATGTGTATTTGAGTGAAATTTGAAAAAGATTGATAATTTCAACACAAATGGTGTTAGGAATTAAATGTCTACAGTATATAGTACCATAAACTTAAGTAGTATATTGACACATTACACCTAGTCACTACTTAGTCCAAAGGCAATACCATACCTTCTCCCAAGATACTACCAAAGTACATCCCTAAATATGGGGAAGTATATTTTCTTGGCACCTATGTGTTACACATCATATCGATCAATACTAAGTGCTCCAACAACATCTTCATGATTTCCCATAGTCAACACTAGTGCCAATTATTCTTCTTTTTATAGGTCACCCACACAAGAAGGATCTTCCTTCTACACCAGTTGCACCTTCTTCTATTTCCATAGATACCATTCCCATTGAGACATCCATTCCTTGCATTGAGTATCTCACACAAGAGATACCACATGAGTATTACTCTTCTTCTACTGCACCTTCTTTTTCCATTGAGATGATACGAAAGGAAGTCTTTAAATAAATTTTCATGAAGATTAATGAGATTATGGCTAACATCATAATTCAAGTATATAGGGATGTTTCTCATGTTATGGATAACATTTGTGGTCAAATATATCAATATTTGTAAACATGACATGGTGTTATTTCACATGATTATATTTTATGATTTGGATTATATTTGTAATCTATTTATATATATTATATATTTGACTATGTTTCAAACCTGATTTCACTTATCTATTTTCCATGATCCATTATATTATGTTTTGTGTTTTCAATGGTTTCATTCTCTTTTACTTTTTATTATGGTTTATTCTCATTATTTTCATGAATGAAAACTTATGTTTATGATTTCACTTATTTCATGGATTCATTTATTTTCTTTGTGATGATTGTTTTCTATATTTTACACTCAAATAAAGATAATTATTATTGTGACTTGGTTATATAACCCTAATTCCCATAGTATTTTATCTCTACCAAATTATCAGTTAACAAATAAGACTCTACATTGTACTACTTATATATACCTATCTATTTGGATATCCTTTCTTTCCTTATTTCCATTTCACATACTAAGCATACATATGGTTAAAACTTGATATTACATACCGGTTCATAGTTAAAGCCTAAGTTATCTAGTCAGTCATATCTCTGGTTACCTCGTTTCCTTTAAACAAAGTCTAAAGATCATTCATGTGTATCACTTTTATCACTCATGTTGTTTATTCTAAATCCATATGGAAGAGAAATCAAAAATTCATAAAATTTTTAAAATCTAAATAATTTAAACAAAAGGCAATGAGTTAAAATGAAACATACAATTCAAAAGTCTAATCACACCAAAAGACATGATTTACTATCTCTAGCACATATGATATTTCTAATCAAATCTCAAATTCCATACTTGGCCTCATGATAGAGTTGAGGTTCATTGGGGTGAGATAGGCTAGTAGATTGGGATAGGAGAACAAAAAAAACTATTAAGTGCTACCTACTTTCTTACACAATTACCCAATCTTTGTATTAGATTGACAGCTTTGTAAGAGGTCATGAGGAATGGGGAACATGTTGTGGTAAGGTACGACCATTTTAATTTCCTTGTTCATTTAACCTTCATGAGTTGATCTTAGTATTCAACCTATTTTCATATACAACTTTGTGTTAATTTTGAGCAGGTATCCTTTGTATTTTGATGGTCACTATACTCTTAGTGTCTTTCTTTCTTACCTAGTATGCCTCATGTTTACTAAGGTTTTCTTATAAATTCCTATGTCATAATTTTTACATTCCCTATTTTATTAAAACAATCCTAATGTTTCCCCTTGAGAAATATTGTTTTTTTAATTGATCATACCCCTTATGTCTCCCTTTGTGAGTTGTGTAATACCATGGATAAGATTAGGCTCTCCTCACAAATTACTATAAAAAAAATCATGTTTTCCCTTTATTACCATTCACTTCATTGGTGTTCATATTGTGATTTTGAATGTAAAACCATGGATATGACTAGGTTTTCCTCATAAATTACCACCTTAAAACCTTTTTAATTTATTCAGACCTTTATTTCCACCTCAATGGTGTTCTCTTTGTGAGTTTTAGTGTAAGACCTTGGATAGGACAAGACCCTCCTCATAGAATATTCGAACAAAAATTTCATATTATACCCAATTCATAATAAAATTACATGCTTAAAATTTGAGATAATTTGTGTTACATTATGATTTACAGATCCTTTACATACTTCCCATCTTGATTTAGTATTTTTTATGCTTATTCTATAAACACTTCACTTTTATCTTTTCATTTTTTTATTGCATGTATACGTGCAACCATTTTATGAAATTTATCGTAGTTCCCATCTTGATTTAGTATGATTAATTTTATTTATACGTACATTTATTTTTTTCTTTTCATATTTCCCATCTTGTTCTAGTATGATTGATTAACATTATTATTTGTTTATTTTTTTTACCATTGGTTTTAACATGTTTTTCACTTTATTGCAAATTTGCATACTTACCATCTTGACATAGTATGACTTTTATTTATTTTAATTTGGTGAAATTATTTCACATGGTTTGAAAACACTTATTACTTGTTACTTTACCATTTTGGTTTCTTATGCTTATTAATTTTTTGTTTCTACACATTTCCCATTATGATATAGTGTGTATTACATTTTACGATTATTTATACTTTTCCAAATCCTTTTTGCTTCTTTCTTAACCATGCATGTGTATCACATAATGATATAAAATAACACATACATCACACATTTCCCATCACATATACAACAAAATTAAAATACATGTCTAGAAGGAATACATCCATACATAAACAAATACAAATCATAGACCAAGAAATGTCCATATCAATATGTACCAATATTTTTATACTAGTACAAAATACAATAGCTATAGCTCTAAGGTTGTCCTCCATCATATATATCCTATGGCCAAGCCATGCTACCCATGGATGCCTATGACTGACCCCTTTAAATGGTGCATTGAATAAGGTAGTCTATGATCTAAAACCATCAATCTAACCCTATTAATTGGCCACCTGGGCCTTCACATTTTAAATATCTATAATGGTCACCATATGAACATCTTGCTCCTATGCCAATGCTTGTCAATATCAAATTTTTCCCTCTCCTACTCATGTAGGTGGTTTTAAACCATTTCCTCATGCCTATAGCTATCGAATATGCTCTTACATTAATCTAAACCAGCTAACATAAGTTATGGAAGATGGAACCATAGGATCATCCAAGGTGGTTGGATCATAATTTAAAAGCACCCCATCCAAAATATCATGGTGTCTAGCCACAATCATGACTCCCCATCTAATCTCTTCCATTACAGTACCTAAAAATTAGAAACCAAATATACATTATATCTCATATACATACATACATACATACATACATATATATATATATATATATCAAGCTATCTATATATCACTACAATATATGAATGATAATGCAACTAGTGATATATGTCAAAAACTTAATAAATAAAAATATTTCTCATCAGTGCCAGTGTTACCAACTATGGTCTCCCCATCTATTCAATTACCAAAAACCTCATCTATTGGTTGTTTCTATACAAACACAAAACCAAGAGTCACCACCTGAGCCTGTCATGGTCCACTACTCAGTGATCTTTCTATCAACTGGCTATGTCATGAAACTACCATAGGATCACCATGTGTGACTAATTATACCTATGTCCCCTCTTAATAATGGTGCCTCTATTTCTTGTGAGCTCATGGTGGCCGTTATCACCCCTTTTGTGGCTTCACTCCCATGTCCTCACCTATAGCATCCATAACCATAACATCCTCAACACCAATCCTCATCACATCCTACTAATACACTTGTACTATCCATGGTGTCACCCACCAAGGCCTAGTCACAATTATCTTGTCAAATAACCATGTGCCTCCTCTCCCTCTTAGCTATCTAGCATTATATGCCCAATACATAGGCATTACTAGATGGACCATTAGATGTGGTAGGACTAGATATTTGAGTATATGATCTACTAGATGTAGGTCCACCTATGAAGTATAGTGGATCATGATTTGAACACACACCAAATTGGTAGTAAC
The DNA here is from genome assembly GCA_037957365.1 of Torreya grandis. Lineage (NCBI taxonomy): Eukaryota > Viridiplantae > Streptophyta > Pinopsida > Cupressales > Taxaceae > Torreya > Torreya grandis. The sequence goes on along the minus strand of JARHVA010001810.1, from coordinate 2,886,451 downwards.
ACTCACCCAATATGTCCATATGGCAATAATGTTAGTGTAATACTGCCACACTATCTGCCCTCATGTAATAGTGTGTAAAGAGGGTACATGGGGCATGACATGTACTACATGATCCTACCTCCACATAAAAAATAAAGGTAACCTATAATTGATCACATAAGGCAACCTAATTATATGATACATATGGAATCTCTCATAGATCTATGCACTTATCAAATTAATGGGGCCCATCATCTTCTATCCCTAAGTCAGTATATCATACATGGGTCAAAGAATAATATTGTGTCCCACTTTTTGGCAACAAGATTCCAAATCCATTTTAATATTCTCCTAAAAATATCTTGAGTTTGGTTCAATAAAATTAATCAATAAATATGTTTAAGCCTATATATAAAAATATGTAGTGCATATTTTTTTTCCATTTTTTTAAATATCATTAAATATTTTTTAGGAATTATTTTTTAATATTATGTTTAATTTTTTTATGTCTAGCTAGTGGGAGACAATATTATACTTTCACCCCCATATCATGCATGAGATATACCTAAATGATAGACCATGAATCATGTAATGCACCTTACTCTAGAATGGACTGACATAAGGCTATTGCATATAATAGTACCTTCTCATTTGACTTGTGATACAACATGCATGTTATCATAAGTCATATCAAGACTCTAAGGATATCTAGAATAACTGAGATGTAAACATCAAAAAAACTCATGTAAACTAAGATAAATCCTCTTTGAACCTATTACCCAATAGGCTTGGGGTCACCTCTCATCTTCTATATGTGGCACAACACATGTAACTGGAGTCCCAACAATGAGAAGTCCAGGTAGGGCATGGATATTATCCAAGGTGATGCCTATCTCTATCATATCCCTGTCTACTTCCCATCAAAAAGTGTTGGTCAGTTGCTCCTATTATCCTAAGAACATGATGACTATGTCAACACTAAGTGGGATCCTTCTCATCTCCATGATGCCTCCAAATCCTAAGGCAATCAATCTAGCTCGATACATGTTTGACAATAGTTCTAATAAATTTGGTAGCCATGATGCACCTACTAGGTACCAAAATCTCCATCGCCTCTATAAAATATCAAACAATAGAGAATGTATTAGATATTGATATAATAATAATAATAAATTACATTCTTATATATACTTAAAAAACTAAAAATTAATTGTTTCATCAGCCTATTTATCTTATTATTCCTTTTTATTTTAAATTCAACCCTTTTGATAATAAATTGACCCTCTGTTATATAGTCTTCCCATTCTTGCAGACACAATCAACTTTTTGATACTAAATCAGCCCTCTCTTATCACTGACATACTATATCAACCCTTTGCCACATAGTCTAACTCTTTTAAAAGACTATATCAACCACTTATTGCATATTATATCGGCCAAAATTTACTATGTGAGCCATATCTACTTTTTTAACTGGGTTGGCCCTTTTTTATACAATCGACCACCCCCAACCATACTAAGTCATCCCTCCGCTACATAGTTGACCACTTTGATTTATCTTACCTTTTCAAACTAAGTTGGTAGGGCCAACTCTATTCTTAGTTTATGATGACTTTTAACCTTTTTATCATAAATGGCTTATGCATTTATTATTTTGATTCTTTCATAATTAATATCTTGTTTAACCCATAGTTTGCCTAAAAATTTACTAGGGTCAATTTCAATCTCTACATTTTTCCTAAAAACTAATTTTCTATATCTAACTTAATTTCAATTCAAATTACTAAAAAATTTAAAATTAATGCATCGCTTACTTGAGTTGCACTAGCTACAATCACTAGGCATCCTCCACATCAAATTTGTCATCTCTTCACCATGGCCACTTTCTAGGCTCAACTATGTCTCTCAAAGCAATGTTTTTTTAAAATAGTAAAAATAAAAAATGAATTAATTTTCACCCTATTTATATTTAATATTCAAAATTATTTACATGTCAATTATTTACAATCAGATTCCATTTTTCATCCATAAATTTATTTCTCCTAGCTCTTTTTCCAAACTAAAAGACATTTCAAAATCATGACATCATAGAGAATGTTTCCACACATTACATGTATATTTTCCCAAAAAAAAATTATTTTTTACTTATTTTATAAGTTCACCTAATATTCATTACATTGGACACCTTCACATTTATCTCACTTTCAACCTATTATAAATCACTAAGGTAAGTAAATGTATGTATTTTTCAATTCTTTCCTTTTGTTTCTCTTATTTAAATTCTTACTACAATTTACTTATCTTGGCATTATGCATCGATGTGTTATTTTCATGAAGCACCATCCCATGTTAAAATTATGTGACATGTGGTGAAATTCAAGTGGGTAATATGTATACACATCATATATTTAAACTTTATCAATTAGTTATACTTTCTCTCTTGCAAAAACCCATCAAGTCACAATCTCTCTGAGTGCATACCTTAAAGGGTACACATGGAAAGGGGTAGGTAAACCATTGGTGCTTCACAATATTATTGTCCCTTATACCACCACTTGAAACCAACACAAACCTCTCCTATACATTTTCTTAAGATTTAACACCTCCCTTACACACTTTTCCAAGCAATTATCCACCTTAAACAATGCCTAACTAAACTAAAACCTCATTTTGACATTTACTGAATAAAGTCAGTCTAGTCGAACCCTATTTTTAATATATAAATATGTTATAGGATTATGTCAGACTCAACCAACCTATTCTAGGAACTAACTATGTTTAGTTATTAAAGAATAAGGTCAATTGGGTTGAATCTATAGATGAAAACTTTGGAAGAGTTTAGGGTTAGATCTAGCTATATAATCACTTTTTCTTTCATTTTAGAGAGAGATAGAGTTAATAATTTATTTATGCATATGCGTATCCACCATTCTACTTAAGGAGCCATTGATTAGGATTTCATAGTTCACTTGGAGAAAAAAATCTTGTCTTGTGGGATAAGTCTTTTCGGATGTTAAGATAAGTCATGTAGCCTAGAGATGGCCTATCTTTGGTATCCTTACAAACCACAACCTTTTGTAAAACACCATTGTCTAAGGGCAAGATTAAGGCTCAACACGTTTATCTTCAAGGTAAGTATTAATAACTCTTGCTTCTCTTTATTAAGTATATAGATTTGAATTTTTTAGCTTATGAACGTGTTTCTATACCAATACGTTAGGATTACCTTTACATTGACTTGAGTAGAGTTCTTCTTTGCATGTTTACTTTTATGTTTATTACCTCCATTTTGTGCCACATGTTTTGATGATCACTAGATTATATCTATTTTACTTTGTCATTTAATTTCATAATAGAACATAGGACCTAGTTAGGGTTATTATGTGGTATTTCTTGACTAGAGGCTTTAAAACCCTCTATAGTGATATTATGTGGTAAGAAACCACTTAGTTGTGTCTATAAGATCTATATTGTTCATGAACCTAATTGTCTAAATGTACCAATAAGTGGAAGAAATAGTGTGATTTATCTTCTCTACGTTAGGATTTATTTGTAGATCAACTTTAATTTCCCTTATATACACCAAGTACCTAACGAAAACCCTTTTATACAAAAAGTGCTTTGAACTTGTCTATAAACCCATCTATTGAAATTTGTTTTGGTAGATCCACATATATCGAACAAGTTTTTTTCTCTTAATAAGTGGGATTAAATCCCAAATGTTGTTCCTCGACAAGGAATCATGTTCATATTCCATAGTAGTATCCTATTTAGGTGTGTTTGATTTATTATAAAATGATTATGGATCAAAAGTAGATGAAATGAAAGCATATGGGGCATCTTATAATTATGAACAAGATTGTTTGGTGTCCTATGTATCCTTAACCTAATGACCAACACTATGAAGTGTCTATCTAGACTAAATAAGACTAGTGCTCAAGCAGCTAGGAGGAGTTCCTTATCCTCTAAATATATTATGGGAGAAGGAGCAGGTGAGGCCTCATCACTACTCTCATCATCAAAACTAGAAGAATAATTTAGATCATTAGTAAGCTACTTAGGTGAGTTTGAATCATCAAAATTGTCATCGAATCCCAATGCATCTACTGGAGAGGGAGAGGTGTCCATTATGAAGTCTAAAGGAACCTATTGAAAATGAACACTCATCTCAAATATGCACTGCATTATGTGTCAATATGTTCTTTTCATGAAGCACCATCCCATGTTGCAATCATGTTACATGTGGTGAAATTCAAGTGGGTAATATGTATACACATAATATATTTAAACTTTATCAATTATTGATACTTTCTCTCTTACAAGAACCCATCAATTCTAAATCTCTCTGAGTGGATACCTTAAAGGGTACACATGGAAAGGGGTAGGTAAACCATTGGGGCTTCACAATATTATTGTCCCCTATACCATCACTTGAAACCAACACAAACCTCTCCTATACATTTTCCTAAGATTTGACTTCTCCCTTACACACTTTTCCAAGCAATTATCCACCTCAAATAATGCCTAACTATGTTAAAACCTCATTTTGACATTTACTGAATAAATTTAGTCTAGTCTAACCCTATTTTTAATATATAATCACATTACAGGATTATGTTAGAATCAACCGACCTATTCTAGGAACTAACTATGTTTATTTATTAGAAAATAAGGTCAATTGGGTTAAATCTATCGATGAAAATTTTGGAAGAGTTTAGGGTTAGATATAGGTATATAATCACATTTTTTTTCATTTTAGAGAGAGATAGAGTTAATAATTTATTTATGCATATGCTTATCCACCATTCTACTTAAGGAGCCATTGATTAGGATTTCATAGTTCACTTGGAGAAAAAATCTTGTCTTGTGGGATAAGTCTTTTGGATGTATAGGATAAGTCATGTAGCCTAGAGATGGCCTATCTTTGTTATCCTTACAAACCACAACAACCTTTTGTAAAACACCATTTTCTAAGGGATATATCAAGGCTCAACATGTTTAACTTCAAGGTAAGTATTACTAACTCTTAATCCTCTTTATTAAGTATATAGATTTGAATTTTTTAGCTTATGAACGTGTTTCTATCTCAATACATTAGGATTACCTTTACATTGACTTGAGTAGAGTTCTTCTTTGCATTTTTACTTTTATGTTAATTACCTCTATTTTGTGCCACATATTTTGATGATCACTAGATTATATCTATTTTACTTTGTCATTTAATTTCATTATAAAACATAGGACCTAGTTAGGGTTATTATGTGGTATTTCTTGACTAGAGGCTTTAGAACCCTCTATAGTGATATTATATGGTAAGAGACCACTTAGTTATGTCTATAAGATCTATATCATTCATGAACTTGGTTTTTTAGATGTACCAATAAGTCGAAGGGATAGTGTGATTTATCTTCTCTAAGCTAGGATTTATTTGTAGATCAATGTCAATTTCCCTTGTATACACCAAATACCTAAGGAAAACCATTTTATACCAAAAGTGATTTGAACTTGTCTATAAACCCATCTATTGAAAAAAAATTTGGTAGATCCACATACATCAAACAAGTTTTTTTCTCTTAAGAAGTGGGATTAAATCCCAAATGTTATTCTTCGATAAGGAATCATGTTCCTATTCCATAGTAGTATCCTATTTAGGTGTGTTTGATTTCTTATATAATGATTATGGATCAAAAGTAGATGAAATGAAAGCATATGGGGCATCTTATAATTATGAACAAGATTGTATGGTGTCCTATGTATCCTTAACCTAATGACCAGTAATATGAAGTGTCTATCTAGACTAAATAAGACTAGTGCTTAAGCAGCCAGGTGGAGTTCCTCATCCTATAAATATATTATGGGAGAAGGAGGAGGTGAGGCCTCATCATTACTCTCATCATCAAAATTATAAGAATAATTTAGATCATTAGTAAGCTACTCGGGTGGGTTTGAATCATCAAAACTGTCATTGAATTCCAGTGCATCTACTGAAGAGGGAGAGGTGTCAATTATGGAGTCTAAAGGAACCTATTGAAAATGAACACTCATCTCAAATAATAACTCTTGAGTAATGGGATGTAGAATCATTTATCCCTTAACATCCTCAAGATATCCTACAAATATGCAGGGATGACTCTAAAGTTCCATTGTCTTATGTTTCTTTGGAATGCAGGTCACAAAAAGAGATCCAAACACTCAAAAGTGATTCATTGTGGGTTTTTTACTATTCTAGGATTTAAAATGAGTGACTCCCTTAAATTCTTTATGAGTAACTCAATTTTGAATATAGCAAACATAGTTGATGGCTTCAACCTAATATTGAGGTGCAAGAGAGTTGGAGTGTAGCATACAATTAGCCATTTCCTTAAAGAAAATATTATTACACTTTACAAAACCATTATTTTGAGGACTATATGAAATTTTACACTATAGTTAAATCCCCTTTGAACTATATAATTTCTCAAAAGGATCATTTCCATACTCACCACCATTGTAAGTGTACACAATCTTGATGTCTTTACTTGACTGCTTTTTAAGTGCCTTGATGTCCTAAAAATGATCAAATACCTCAATTTTTTCCTTAATAAAGTACACTAAAGTATACCTTAAAAACTCATCAATGAAAATAATCATGTATTTAATCATGTTGAATGAAGGTTTTGGAATTGGACCAATAATGTCACTATGGATAATCTCTAATATTTTTTCATCTCTCTATGATTTAACCTTGTCATACTTATCAATAGGATGTTTACCAAGTATGTAACCCTATAAAACTTCATTAAAAAACATGACATGTTTCAACCTTAAAACCATGTCCTAGTGCTCTAGGTAGTGATAGTTGATATGGCTAAATTACTCGTGCTATAATTTACTCACCCTGTATGAATAAGTGAGTAGTGTAGTAGAGGGTTGATCAGAATAAAAATGTGAGAAAGTAGATAATTGTGACTAGTGATTAGATTTATCAAATGCAATTATGGATTCATTGTCTACTTCCCTAATAACCACTAAATTAGGTGTCAACTCAACTCTCTTGCCCAAGCTAAATTTAAGTGATAAGATAAATAGATAAGATATTGTTGGATATAGAGGGAACACATAGAATGTCATAAAATGTCCCATCATTCACTTCAACATGTCCACTCCCACTAAATTTTGTTGAAATATCATCACCTAATAAGATGGAAGGCATAGAATAAGGCTCCAAGGATGAGAACATGTCCTATGATGAAGCCATATGGTGCAAAGCACAAAATCAATAACCCATATGGAAGGCTGGGACGTAACTTTAACAAGTGCTTTGTCCTTATATTTTCCATTTTTACTATCTTTGGCCTTAGAAGATTCATTTTATAATATACTCTAATTGAATAATAAGAGACACTGATATTGTGCTTCTGAAGCATATTTTTTAGTTGGTCAATTTGCTTCTTCATGCATTTGGATTCATCATGTCCATATTTCTTGTGGTAGGCACATGTGAGTCATTATTTATTATATGTCTCATCTGAAGAGGAGGACTCTTTTGATGCTTTGGACTTAACATCATATTTCATATCCTTTCTTTGCTTTGGGTCCTTGTTCTATTTCTTTTTCTTACTGTTAGAATATTTTTTTTGTCATGACTAGAAATTAAGGCATGTGATTTAGATAACTTCACTATAACCATTTGAATGAGCTTGTCTTTCTCCCAAATAAGGTTAGTAGAAAATTCATCCAAGGATGGCATGGTCCATGTGGCTCTAAGGGCACGTTTAGTGGCATAGAAGGTATAAATGAAGACAAAATAGTTAGATCCTAATTTGTCAAGGATGGAAAGATCAATTGATCATCCTTTTTATCAATGCTACATAATTTCAATTTTAACTTAAGTGACTTAAACTTTGTGAATAAGTATTGTATAGTATCAAAGTCACATAGAATCAAACTGATGAGCTCATTCTCTAACTCATGACCTTTTATTATGTCCTTCTTCCCAAATTTTTTTTCTAATATTATATGAAATATCAGGTCGGGAGATATAGACAAGAATAGTAGATCTTAGGCTTCATCACTTTTGTTAAATCACTTTACCTTATATGCCTTAAGTGTCATATATATATATATATATATATATATATATATATATATATATATATTTAAAAACTTGTGGAAATTCAATTTTTAATAATGGTTAAATTTGAATTGAGCTCAAAAGCATCAAAATTGTGATAAATTTAAAAAAAACTAATTAATTAATTAAATATAATTGATTAAGTAAAAAATTCACGGGTAAATTACTTTCTACCTTAAACTATTTTAAAATGCATTTGAGTTTCCCATAAAAAAAATTTGTTAACATTTCCAAGAATTTGCAAAATCCATTTAACATTTTATAAGTTGTGCAAATGAATTTAGTTTTCTAAAAGTTATGCAAATTGCAAATTCTTTTTTTGCTCATTGCAAATTGCATTTTTTATTTTTTATTTTGTGTAATTTGTAGAAAAAATTCATTACCATGCAATTTTCAAATTTATTTTGAAGTTTTGTGCAATTTGTAAAATCATTTCCCCATTTTGTGCAAATTTCAAAATTGATTTGATTTTCTGTGCAAATTGAAAAATTGATTTGAGTTTCTTTGTAAATTACAAAATCAATTTACATTTTCGTGTAATTTGAAAATTTGTTTTACATTTTCCCTTCTCGTGCAATTCTAAATTATGTTTTCTCAAATTTGTAAATTGAATTTGTACCTTCCAAAGTCATGCAAATACAAAACACACTTCCCTAAGCTATGTAAATGCAAACCTCCATGTTGTAATTGCCTTTTACAATTGTGTAAATTTTCATTGTAAATTCAGCTCTCTTTTTCCAACTTGCATGCAATGTCATTTATTTTTTCTACTAATCATGAAAATTTAGTTATTTTCTCAAGCCATTTTAAATAAAAATTATCCTCCCTTCTAAAAAACTTTTTCAACTTGCATTCTCAATTCTGGTAATTTTTAGCAAATTAAAAATTGAATTTCCATTTGTGTTTCTGGCTACCATACACTAAAAGAAGTTTTCTTAGAGGGGAAAAGAGTCTAATTTAATTTCTTCTTCAGCTAGAAAAAGGCCATACAATAGCACCCAAGGAAAAGAAATAAAAGAGATTTTAAAATTCTAACAGGCAATTTCAATTTTATCAACAAAAGTGGAATATATAGTGCCAAACTTGAAGAGGAGGAATACGGGTTTCAAAAAAAATCAATTTGTTTTGTCTTCCTCCAGCCAAATGTGTTGTACAAATCTATAGAGGTTTTCAAAATAAAAACCAAATAGCATAATATTTTTAATTTTTTTTTTGCATTTACTTGGGGTAACACCATAAAGTAATAGATTTTTTTTTTAAAATCATCTACCAAGCATTAACAGGTACGAAAACTCTAAATAAGAATTAAAAATTTAAGAAAATAATCAGAATTTTTTTCTCAAACCAAAGTCTATATGAATTATATGACAGGATAAATCTTAAGTTTTTTTACAAAATTCTTGACTTTATTTTTCTATTTCCTCTCCAATCGGTCTTATGACTTACCCATGAGATAATATGGCAAGTTAAAATTTTATTTGGATTTTTCTAGTAAAAATCTAAGTTGTACGATTGTTGTATACCCAAGAGGCAAGTAAAAGAGCAAAAATTTTGTTTTTATAATTTTTCATTTACCCAAAGTCAAATGATATGGCCATTGAGTGGAGGAAGATATTAAAAAGGTGACAAAATTTTTAGCTTCACAAGGGCAAAGTTGAATTGTATAGATTTTGGGAAAAGAAATATAAAATCCAAAGAATAGATATTAAATCATTTTTTGTTTCTAAATGAAAAGTTTATAGCTATGTGGCACCCATGAAGAAAGAAGATTGAAAATTTGAAACACCACATCTCCTGGAAGAATCTAAGAGTTGTTAAAATTGAAAAAAGAAATTTTTTTATGGGATTTAGATTTACAGAAAAAAAAACAAAAGTTTAAATTATTTTCAATAGAAAATTGAAAAAAATGTATTTATTTTAGCAAGTTCAGAGGGTTTGAATTCAAGGAAAAAATCAATTGATATTTGATTTTAAATATTTTGGTCAAATTGAGAATAGGTGATAATATTTAAAAATTTAATATGAAAATTTCAAAAAAAAAAAATCAATTCATTTTTATTTACCAAGAATGTTTTCCAAATAGCAACATAAAGAGTGAATGGGAACAATTACAATTAGGGAAGTTGTTTAGACAAAAGTTGAATTTCATATAGATAGAGTTAAAAAAATGCTACAAAAATTTTCACAATTAAACTGAGTAAGGACTCCCATTACAATTAAATAACTTATTTTAGCTTTAAGTTATTTAATTTTATCATTTTTACAAATAAAAATCTTCTCTAAAAATATCTCCCAATTGTCAATTTTCTTGTAAAAGTTAATGTCTTCATCCTCTGCTATGGAAAAGGTGATTCCATGTATAGACAATGAAATCATGAAATATCAATTTCATTGTGTGACACCTATTTTGCCACTAGAGTCAAATGTTATAAATATCACAGACACTGATCTAGGTCATATTGACTTAGATGTGTTTTGAGAAAAGATGAACATAGTGCATGAGAGAAATATTGGTAAAAGTATTTTTGATAGTGAATTTATATAGGCGACAACATAATCAATTTTAGTATAGTTTCTTGAGCTAGTCTTCATCATGGAAAATAACTATAACTTAGAGATAAGGGAAGTGAGAGATTCATAGGGGGAATTGGTAGCAAGTTTTATTCCTAAGCACGTTGATAATATTTTTCACCTTTCAAATCATGAATACTTATTACATCCGACTCATAAGTCCTCTCAAGGCTTTTAGGATGAAAATATTATGGTGTGTGCTAAACAAGTTAATAATGTCTGGTTGACTAAGCTAAAATATTTTTCCACGTGACTTTTGAAAAATATTCCAAGATATGATTTCAAAAATTAAATAAATGATATGATAAAACTATTGCACAAGATAGTGGGAAGCCAAACAATGAATAAATTTCAGACATGGATATACAAATTCATTTGGATCATCTTTATAAATAAATAATTTATCAATTAGGAATAGTTGATTAGAGATGTAATTCATAAATAGCTAATGGATGTGAAAGTCATTTCAAAGTTCTATATGACTTTGTATTTCATTTATGATTTGGTGAGCTGAATAATTTCTTATTGATTGCATATAATAGGTAATTTTAGGAAGGCAATGGTTTATGACTTCTATTTCCAACTACCATCGAATGAAAATGCTCATTACTTAAAAAGGGTGAATGACTGCTTTATTCATTTCATCATTTAGTTGTTTGAAAGGATCTCTTTAACATGAGAATATAAGTAGTAGACACAATATAGATAGCTAGATGGGGAACTTGGCTCATATAGTTCCCAACTATTAGTTATTTGAGAATCATTAGTTTTGAGGTTGGTCCTTATATGCTTCCACGATCTATCAGTCATAAGTGGGCATTGATGGAATTAGTGAGATAAGTTGTTAAAAAAATAAGTTCCTAACAAGCTAATATAAAATAGGAGTCAAATTTCAAATCTTAATTGGTAGGTATACTTTTCCATCATTGATAAAGGCCAAGACAATTGAATAATACATGTCATGCAATAATCTTAGGACTTTTGAGAGAAAGTTTACATTTGACATGAAGGGCTTGATTGAGCACAATCTTGTAACTTCATATCAACATCTCCCACATTTTAAGGACTATTGGATGGATTGAGATTATGAGAAAGCAATAAGGATCAAAGACTATTCATGGTTTACTGTGAAACAAATAGTCAAATTTGGCATAATAAAACTACCAAAATAGTTGGTGGATGATGAGATCACATTAGACCCTATTTTTAAAAAAGAAAGCATTGAAAGAAAGCCATTGTCTATAGTCCATTAGGATAAGAAGTAATCTACTTATCTTGGAAGTAGAATAAGAGTATTATTTGACAAACTCTTAGGTGGTTGAGAGAAAAGGAGTGGATGTTAAGAACAATGATTTCACTACACCTCTGAGAGAAGATGAATTTGGTAGCTTCTACAAATAACATGATGAATCAAAAAAGGTAGATGAAGTAAATCTAAGTGGAGAACCCCAAATTATATAAGAGGATCATGACTATAAGTTATTCAATAGGATGTTTAACCATGGAAAATTCTCAAGATCAAATTAAAGAGGTTAGGTGAAAATGTCTCTTCTTCTCAAAGTTTTTCAATTCCTCAGGGGATTCTTGTTGATAGTTTCCCACATTCTCAATAACTTATAGATAATACAACCCAAAAAAATTTGGCTTCAGATTATATGATGTTCCCTATGTCATCTACTTTTCCATTGCAAGAGATCACTCATATCTCTTCATCTTCTCCCTTGAATCCTAAATTTCCTCTCATCTCCTCTCTAAGAATTCCTATTGATACAATCAATAAATAAGAATAAGTAGGAACATATTTAAAAGGTACCAAAACTAAGAAAACACATTTTTCAACTCTATATATGCTTATTCCACTAGTCTCAAATTTTCTCCCACCTCCTTCTTCAAGTATGACAACTTCAAATTGGTTATTCATGGTGGTGAAGAAAACAATAAAATTTGTTGAACTCGAGGAGATGGATTTTTAAACTTTGACAATCCCTTTATAAAAGAGGCCAAATAAAGTGAGAATAGTTTTGTGAATTGTAACAAATGAAAAGGGAGAAAAGTATCTATAAGTGGAAAGTATGTATAAGTGGTAATTCCTACAATCAAAAAAGATAAATCAAAAATCATAATTTAAGACAATCAGGTATCTAGAATTTATTTGGAAAAGTCTACTAGAGAAGGGATGAAAGGATATGTATAGTTGATGATTGGTACCATTTTTGAAAAAATGTATAAGGACAAAACAAAAAAATTTGAACTGAAGGAAAATGTAGAGAAATTGAATTCAATGATATAGAGATTGATTAGACCAATTCAACCAATTATTACTTCATCAAGTCTTCATGCTGAGACATTGGAGAAAGTAAGAGAGGTAGGTAAAATGGGCAACATAGTGAAAGATTGGATTGAAAAGGTTAGTGATAAATTAACCTCAATAAATCTCATCATGACGACAATGGTTTCTAAAATTTGGTCACAATTTGAATAGCTAACAATGAAGGAATGTGGATATGCATAAGAGAAATAAAATTGGGAAGAATTCATTCCTAGGTTAGTTGAATTCTAAGACTTTCCTTTCATTGACATTATTGAAAAAGGAGTTATAAATAAATAATAAATAGTCTATCAAATTGAATTCCTTTGGGATACTAAATTTAGGATCCGATCTCTTCAAGAGTGCCTTTAGAAATTCTAAACTACAAGGTCACTTAGAAGTGGCATGATGATGGAAATTGACACTAAGGTCAAGAAGTTAAATGATCCTTTTATCAATGAAAAATATCAAAATGGGAATCTATTTTCAATTGAAACTATGATTGGAGAATTCAAAGAGCAAATTCAAGACATTGTCAATCCCACATCTGCATTTGGTCATGAAGAACTTCAATTAGACAAATGCCAAGTGAATGCAGATAATATGAACATGAAAATAAATAGTCTCCAAAGCAAGTTTATTGGCATTAAAGAGTTAGAATACTCAGTGTAAATTTTTTATAGGTACACATATGGACTCGATGAATATTTGATAACAACATTTCTCCAAATATTTAACAATTTTCTAGAAGGGAAAGTGTTGAGGTATGTTCCTATTATTTTGATTGAGGCATTAATGTTGTAATTCATGTCAAAAGTAATTAAGTGTCATTGATAACCCTAAGGTGATTTTGTGAATATGTATGAAATGGAGTATTTAATTTATTGTTATGATAAGTTCATTGTTGACCAAGTTCATAAGAATAATTCTATGTGTACAAGATGTATTGAGAAGCCTAGTCTTATCTTGGTAAAGGATTGAATCGTGATGTTTGGTGAAGTGAGTGAGATGAGGCTTGTGATAAGATTTAAGGTATTAATTGAGCATGGAATGATTTTTTGGGGAATAATAATGAGTTTTATAATGCATCTACATTGGCAAGAAGGTCTCAAAGTGGTATGGTGCTTAGTAGGTCTATTTGATAGACTAGTTCTTGAGCATGAATATGGATTGTAGAGGTATGGTAATGATGATATGGGTATTTATGGACTTGAAGTTGTCAAATAGAATGTTAGAGCATGAGATAAAAATGTATATTCAGTCACATGACTCTTAGAGTGAGCCAAAGGGGTAATTTCTTCATTGGTGGTCTTCTCATAGACCTTGTCTTAAGACCCTATGTGGCATGATGAGGTATCATAATCAAGGTTTTGAGGATTGTGAGATAATATGATATATTTAAAATGTTTTAAATGTTTTTTTCAAGATTTATCATGAAGTTTCAGGTCTTTTATTAAAGGAAAAAGCATATAAAGTGAAGTTCAGGTCACTTGAGTGATAGAATGAGGAGTTACAAGCCCGAGAAGGACTTTTTAATACTTGTTGGCATGTGTGACTATTGTATGGGAAGATGATCTCTTGGGGAGAGATGGAAAAGGGTCCTAAAATTTTTTTACAATCATTAGGAGTTATTTTCAAGGATAAATCTTTATGAACAAATGATAAGAAAGGAAACCAATCTAAAACCCTACTAGAATTCTCATAGTGACCCGATATGGAAAATGTTATTGGAAATGGATTAAAATGGATTGGTTGACCTAGTTTTATATTTGGATCAGGTATAAGACTATCCTAGGTACCTCTAAATGGCATTGGTTTGTTAGAAGAGTGAGTGGAAGCTATAGGAAACCCCTTATTTCTCAAAAAATTGGTATAACAGGCAGGGTTGACTGAGTTAAAGTTGAATAATAGATGGAATTTGAAGCTTGTGACTTATACTTCATTCCCATGGTGATTTTTTATCAGGTTAAAAAATTAAAAATTTCTAAACTGGTCATGAAATATGACCTATCATTAAAAAGCTTGGTGAGGAAGATAGTGAGAAAAACTAGGCAGAAATGAGAATGAGAATAGGGATATGTCTCCATAGACTAGGAATGGATCCAATTACATGAGGTTTTTTTAAAAATACCTATAACACATTTCCATATTGGTTATATGTTTTTGATTTCAATGAAATTGTTGAAAATGTGGTTCACAAGATGACCTAAGTGAAGATGAGACAGTAAAGGTGCAAGGTTCAAAGATTGGTCTATTTATTCCATATTTTCCATTAGACCTTTATATCTTTGTGTCTTAAGATTTTATAAATATATATAAGGATCATATTTAGGCATAATTATTTCTTTATTTTATCTACACATGTGCTGGAGTGCAAGTTCACCATGACTGGTTCTTAAGATATAATAATAGTTTTGGGTATGTAAGATGGAATGATGAGTCTAAAATGTCATATCATGAGTTGATGTTTCCAATTCACATTTTGATGTTTTTTGGATGTATATGGCATATAAATTCTTAATATAAGGTTTAGATTCACTTTAATAGGTTGTAATATGGAAGCCAAAATGGCTTATCTAGCTGTATAAGGATTGTGAGAGAGAAGCTTAATAAATTGGTCTGAAAGACCAATAGTTGACACTAGATATTGTGATCTATCTAATAGAGGTTGTTATATAGATCTAATAGGTTCATTTTAATGCATTTTTATTCTTGATGATTGTCTATGAAAGTGTGAAAATTCAATTGTTCATGACTTTTTATTTTGGTTAGGTGCAAAGATCATTTGAAAATAATTAAGGTGATAAAGGATGTTATGAGGGTTCCTTAGATGCATTTATGAGGTTTTGGTGTTTCTCATAATCCTTTAGAGAGAAAAAAGTGCCATTCTAACTTTTGAGAAAATAGACCATTATTGAACATGTTACAAGTATAAAAATACCAATTTGTTTGTGAATTTATTATATGTACCTAAAAAGTCAACTTTGGTCAAAAGGGTTTCATGGATGTGTTCTCTATAATGCCAAGATCCTTCCTTGCAAGTTTGGTATCTTGATTTATTATGTAGCTCAAGTTATGAGCTTCCAAAGTTGGTCCTATGTGTAGTAACATGCCAAAGGCCCTCAAATTTATGTTTCAGGAAATAGTCATTGGGCATTCAAAAATATAGATGGTGGGGTTTGAATTCAAATGATTATGCATGAGTTTTTGGGACCTAAGAGCATTATTTTTCCTTTAAAATCCATGAAAGAGGTCAAAACTTGTTTGTGTAAAAATAAAAGTTGAAGTAGACTTATAATAAATTATCCTCAAATTAATTTGGAGACTTGGATGTCTATATAGGTACATTTATCATGGGTCAAAGTCAGAGTTTATTGACTATGTTTTTTCTTAGATAACCTAGGATGACTAAAGTGGATTTAGAACCTCTCTATTGGTCTTAAATTGGTGTTTAGAGTGTTGGGTGATGTTTTTACCTCATTGTATTCTTGTTCCATGCATTGAGGGAGTTCTGAAAGTGTGCATTTGTGTAATAAAATCTCAATGAAAGAGGACTGCATTTAAGATTTGTGTTTTTGGCAGACATAAGTGACTTGATGAGTGGTGTGGAGCTTTTGGTCACATTAGATGGATGATAAAAGTGCTTATATGTGTTTTTAAGGTCTTAAAGCTCATGTTAATGCTTGTAAATGTTTAGATTGATCCCAATTATGAAGAACTAACTCAAAGACATGATGAATAGGGGTATGAGGGTTTCAAGGCTTATTATGTCTATAAACCCTAATGTGAATGGTCATAATGCAAATGACTCTTATTTGACCTATAGAGATCAGTAGAGTGTTAGATGTATTTATTATAATGTTTCCTATAGTAGTTATCATGTTTATAATGCTTGTTTAAGTGAAAGGTGATGTCTAAGTAGTAAAGACAAAATAAGTGGTGTGAGAGTTGAATATTGTTCTATAAGACCAATGCATTTGAAGGTAGAAAGTGTTGATCATATGATCTATGGTCTGGAGTTGATTATAAGAGTGAGATTACAAGTTGGTTTTGCTTTGAAGGTAAGCAAAAAATTTATGAAGGTGATCATTCTTGTAGAATGATAAGTTTATAGTAATCTTGAATAATTCTAAAGATGGTTGTCATTACCAAGAATATGATTTGTTAAATAGGGAGTTCCTTCTTCAGGTGTTACTAGATATCAAGAAAGGAGAGTGATGTTCATGTGTATGAAGGCATATGATGGTTTTGGAAAAATTGAAAGGAGAGTATGGTCTTAGGGGGATACTTGTATCTCTATATTTGAGAAGTTGTCTACTTATGTAAATATAAGTCTAAGGTGAGTTGAATTCCTGTTTAGATTGATCAAAGAAATAATGATCTTATTTTGAGACAAAAAGTGTGTATTCAATTATTATAGGTCTAAGGATTAGTAGTATTATTAGAGATAACCATTTTTCATTAATATCAAAGGGGGAGAAAGACTTGATTAGGAGAAAAATAGGTTTGGGGGAGATTCAACTTGGAGAGATGAGAATGATCTATTTGCTAGAGTGTTTACCATCAATTACAAAGGGAGAGATTATTGAGGTATGTTCCTATTGGTGTGATTGAGGCATTAATGTTATCATTTATGTCAAAAATAATTTAGTGTCATTGATATCCCATAGGTGTTCTTTTAAGATGTATGAAAGAGAGTATTGAAGTGTTTTCTATGATAAGGTCATTGTTGACCGAGTTCATAAGAACACGTCTGTGTGCATAAGATGTATTGAGAAGCCTAGTCTTATCTTGTTAAAGGCTTGAATAGTGAATCTTGGTGAAGTGAGTGAGATGACGCTTGTGAGAATATATAAGGTAGTATTTGAGCATGGTATGAGGCTATTTATCATAAGAATGAGTTTTAAAATTCATCTACAATGAAAGGAATGTCTTAAATTGGTAGGGTGCCTAGTATGTCTATTTGATGGATTAGTTCTTGAGCATAAATATGGCTTTTCGAGGCATGAATGATGATTATATGGTATGTATGAACCTAAATTTGTGAAAATATAGTGTTAGATCATGAGATAAATATGTAGAGTCAGTCACATGACTCTTAGAGTGAGCCAAAGGGGTAAGTTCTTCATTGGTGGTCTTCTCATAGACCTTATCTTAAGACCCTAGGTGCAATGATGAGGCATCATGATCAAGTTTGGAGGCTTGTGAGATCATGTGAGACTTTTTAGAGGTGTGATAGGTTTTTCCAATAGTTCTCATGAATTTTTAGGTCTTGTATCGAATTAAAAGGCATATAAAGTGAAGTTAAGGTCACTCGAGTGTTAGATTGAGGAGATACAAACCCAAGAAGGAATTTTTGATACTTGTTGGCATGTGTGACTATTACATGGGAAGATGATCTCTTGGGGAAAGATGTAAAAGGATCTTAAAAATGTTTTCCAAGCATTAGGATTTGGTTTTAGGGACATTGATTTATGAACAAACATTAAGAAAGGAAATTGGTTTAAAACCCTACCAAAACCCTCATTGTGACCCCATATGGAAGATCTTGTTAGAAATGGATTAGAATGGATTGGATAACCTATTTTGATGTTTGTATTAGATATAGTTCTCTCCTAGGTAACTATAGTTGGAATTAGTCTGTCAAATGAGTGAGTGGAAGTTATAGCAAACCCCTTGTTTCTCAAAAATTTGATATAGCAAGCAAGGTTGACTGAGTCAAAGTTACACAATAGATGGAGGTTGATTATTTTGACTTATAATTCATGCCCATGGTGATTTATAATCAATTTAAAAAAAATGAAATTGATAAATTGGTCATGAAATATGACCTATCGCTAAAAATCCTAGTGAGGAAGATAGTGAAAAAACCATACAGAAGTGAGAATGAGAATAGGGATATATTGCCATCGATTAGGAATGGATCCAGTTACATGAGGGTTTTTTCAATACCTATAACACATTTACATATTTTTTATAT
>JARHVA010001810.1:2842500-2865000 GCA_037957365.1 Torreya grandis | reverse complement strand
TTTCCCATATATATGATGTCTTTTGTGTTTCATGCTCTTCTATATGTTTGTTTATACATTAGTTGATCAATGTGTTTGAATGAATGCTTTATAAGTGATAAGTGGAATTGAATGTATGTTTTGAAGATAGTAATTCACCCCTTATTATTGGTTGTTCTTCCAAGATAAATAAATATCAACACAACATCAAGAAGAATGAGGAATTTTTTTCAATATTTTTACATTTTCTTCTCATGTTTATTTTGCACCTAATTTGTATTGTTGCACTATATTTCCCCTTGTAAATGTATGTTGTCATTTTGAAAACTATCTTTGTAATTTTGTCAAATTTTTTTTTCAAGTTATGAAAATTGATAATATGCTTTTTCAAGCAGTGAAAAAAATCCAAATGTTTTTCTCAAGTGGTACTAAATGCTCATAATGGTTTTTCACCATTTCAAGTTGTAATTTCTTGTTGGTGTTTTTTCAACCCTGTAAAAAGGAAAAATAGGTGGTTTTGCATAATAACCACCCATTTTACCTATAAATACAAGTTATACTTTCATATTGAGGGTTCAAAATAGATATATTTTTAGTAAAGCTATCTAAATAGATATTAGACATTCTACTCTTTAGAAATCAATGCAAAGAAGTGTTCATAAACTTAGTGTTAGTAACCTATTTTGGATTATGCCTTTTTACTTAATTTGATGTATTTGGTTCGCATTGCTATTGCTATCAGCCTCAAAATGTTAAGAATAGGAAATTCAATTAAAAATTTATAACTTGAATTGTGATATATATTTCCAACATATGTGAATTGTCGGTGGGAATAGAAGAAATATATTTGTTATTTTTGCTAGAAAATACAGAGGGCAATTCATTTATGTTATTATATTTAAGTAGGTTTTTGGAATATATTTCATATCCCTAACGATATGATTATGTATTTCCAACCCATTGAATGAGAGATATTTCCTCCCTTTTAAAGTAAAATTTTCTCTCAACACTTTCATCTAATCTTAGTTTTTCCTAAGACTTATCCTCTCTCTCTCTCTCTCTCTCTCTCTCTCTCTCTCTCTCTCTCTCTCTCTCTCTCTCTCTCTCTCTCTCTCTCTCTCTCTCTCTCTCTCTCTCTCTCTCTCTCTCTCTCTACATTCCTTTTTAAAAACTCACTTTCATAATTTCAAGTTAAAATTACTATCCCCATGATTTAAATTTATTTATTTGTAAATATTTCTTGCTTTCCCATTTTTGCTTTCAACAAAGGTAGATCCACCTACTAATAGGGGAGCAATTTTGTTCCCCATGCTATTAACATGAAGTCATCAATTTATCCCCCCTAATAAATTTTCACACCAACATTTTTTGGCACCCACTATAGGAAATGCTTTTATGACTTTCATGTTACCCATATTTTACTGGTCCATATGACTCTACCATCATCTCAAAACCACTCCATCAACCTGAGTTAGACTTGGAACGATCTACTTAGATATTATGCTAAACCTCAGATAAATCTTTTGGAAATCTGAGAAAATTCCCATAGTTCAATTTCAAGTTATCCTATCCATTTTAAATCAAGAATTAGAACATTCCAAAAGAGAAAAAAAATCCATGCACAAAGAGAATCTTGTAGAGTTCATCTAGAACCTCAAAAATAGTAAACTCACGCATGACCATTTCAGGCCTTCAAAATCCAAATAATCAACCTAGTTTGAGTTGGGATGAAAATATAAAATAAGACCTAATTTCAAGATTTTTATTTTTCACTTTTGACAATAGAACAATCAACACTTAATTTAAAATTATTATAGTAGAACTAGATATGGAGGAAACACATGCTGCCATTACCTAAAGAAATTATAACATTGATTCAAGAAGATAAATAAGGAGATAAAATCGAAGAGTAGATCATATAGCTAACCAAAAACTTTCTAAAACCAAGGTTTCTTCTCATGATAATTTAGGCACCTTAAGCTCTATTTATTCAACCTAATCTTTACTAGATAATGCAAACTTAGGAAGATATTTCATCATATTTGAGAACTTTCACTTGGGATAATAGGATAAGTTAAGCACATTTTTATAGAGCAATTGGAATTTTATAAGAAGAATATTAGGTATTTTTAGCATAGAGATCAAAATAATTATATACATAAAGAATAAAATAAATAAGTAGAGATCAGAGAGCTCTTCATCTTTAACCTACACCTCAAAGTTAGTAACTTTATTCTAAACTAGCAAAAAAGAGATTCACTAGAGTTAGTAAGTCAAAATGTGATATTGACCCTTTTTATTAGTTACAATAACATTCTATCTTCAAGTTGAGCCCTGAATGTTAGAGAAAGGTTAAAATAACAACTAGTCTTCTCTCAGCCTCTAAGAAAAACAAACCTGAAGGAGGAACTTTCATAAGCCAAGATTTTGTCTTATTAGGAACCATTATTTCCCTACAAGTAATTTTTCAAACTATGGTATTACCATTGGGAAATGTGACTGATCCATTCACTCTAGGATAATTACATGACCTTCCAAAAGGATCAAGAAAAAAAATTCCAAAGTTCAATGGAGATGGAAAATAACATACAGACAAACACCTTATAACCTTCAATGTTGTGTGTGGCATTTTGTGTCAAGCATGAAGATGTTGCCATCAAATTGTTATTCAAAATTCTACATGATGGGGCTCAAAAATGGTTTTACAACTCACTCTAGGATCTGTTACTAATTGGACTACTATGAAGTCTAAATTTAAAAACATATTTAATCCAACTAAAGATGCCCATGCACTACTTTCCTAACTCAAATAAATGAAAAAAGAGGTTTATGAGCATATGAGAGAGTTCATTGCCAAATTCAATAGGTTGCTAAATAAAATTCTAGCTACTACATAACCAATAGATGAAAATAAAAAATTCTTCTTTATCAACTCTTAGTTAGTTGAAGTAAGTTCTCAATTGAGGAGGGATAGGTTAATAGATTTGGAAACAACCCAAGAATTGGTTATTAATGTCGAAGACAACATGATAATGTCTGAAAAACTTCAACATGAACCTTCAAAGACTAAAGCTCATAGTTTAATATAATCTTTAACAAAATAAATTTTGTAGAAAATAACTAATGATATAACAACCCTAAAAAAGTATATACCTTAGAAGATTGTTACCGCCACATACCAATATTTTCCAAGGAGGAACTAAATTCTTTTTCAGAGACATCTCCCTATATTACAAGCTCCTCAACCAAAACTTGAAGTTGACGCCCCTCCTTAATAAAATACTAATGCACATATGAATGTGGTCGTGGAAACCAAGGATATATTTAGATATGAATAGGTTGAATAAGAAAATGAATTATAAAATCTAGAACTTCAAGAACATGAAATTAAAAAACCTAGTGATGAATCTGTAAAAATGTTTATAGAATATAATTCTGATGAAAATGACTATGAAGATATTGTTTGGAATATGATCAGTTAATCCTTTGCATTTTTCACTAGAGCTTAGAATCAAAAAAATTAGTCCAGTGACTCACAGGAGTAAATTCCAAAGGTTATCATCCCACGAGGAACTACCCTACTAGTGCAAACAAAAGGGAAACAACCACTAATAGGTAGTTCATATAATCTCAATGCTTGGTAACCTCCTAAGACTCCTTATATCTATTTGCCTGATTTTGACATAATTGATCATGTCAACAAAACCAAAATTTAGATGTCACAAGCTGAGTATTTAAGAATATACCCAGAGTAGTAGGATAGGTTAGTTTATTTCATTAAATGCAAAAATACAAATTCTAAAAAGGTCAATTTCAAAAGGATCTTAACTAACCTTATTGTTTAAAATCAAGTAAACTCAATGTCTACAACTACTTTTAAATATAATAGATTTGACCCATTCTACATTTTCCTATTCTTTAAGGGATGTAAAGTTAGTAACTATATCATTGACATAAGAGCCTCAGATAATGTCATGCTTGCCAAAGTTGCTCATGCTCTTGGCCTAACCTATACTAAAATCTTTGGGAGTTGTTACTCCATGGAAGAGAGACAAATTTTTCTCATTGGACATATTAAAGATACACAAGTGTCTTTGGCATCCATTCCCAAAAAATGAATCAAAATTAATATTTTGGTTACAAACATTCCAACAACTTATGGTATTGTTTTGGGTAGAAAATTTTACAAATAATTAGGAGGTGAAATCCAACTAGATTTATCACATGCTATGATTTTGGTCAAAAGAGTCAAATAGTGTCTGGATCCTAAATTCAAAATAAAGTACATAGTGTAAAAATTTGATGATCCTAGAGCAGATATTTTATATGAAGATTTAGGAATTGCTAACTATCTTTTGATGAGAGAGAAAGATATAGAGTTATGATAAATCATGTAATTGAATTTAAATGATTTTAGATGATGTAGTTTGATGGTAATAGTTTGTCAACTGGTTCAGGTGTAGAATTAATCTTGATATCTTTGTCTAAGGAAATTTTTCCTTTTTCCTAAAATTTGTAGTTTGACTATACCACCAACATAGCCAAATATGAAGCACTTCTATAGGGATTGTAGGCAGTATAAAATATGGGAATAAGGAATTTGAAAGTTTTGGGTTATACTAAACTCATTGTAAAATAGGTAAAAGGTCAATACCAAGTGAAAAATGATCATCTAAGACATTGTAAGGATAAATTTTTGGATATCATTGAAATATTTGATGCTTTCTCTATC
Source organism: Torreya grandis (assembly GCA_037957365.1). Classification (NCBI taxonomy): domain Eukaryota; kingdom Viridiplantae; phylum Streptophyta; class Pinopsida; order Cupressales; family Taxaceae; genus Torreya; species Torreya grandis. Next base: position 2,860,289 of record JARHVA010001810.1, on the reverse strand, counting down.
AATACAATCCCTTAGGAGCACAACTCTAAAGCTGACACTTTGGTAGTATCAGCTTCCTTGATGATTCCCCATGTAGATAGTGGTACAAAAAAATATAAAATTAAACTAATATATAGACTAAGTGTCTTAGATAATGTGGATAATTGGCAAGTTTTCAATGATGATCAGTAGATTATCTCTTTCCTTGAGAAAGTGGACATCTTAAAATAATTGTAATTTAAAGGTAGTGATCCTTCATATAGATAATTTTTGGTTCATACATCAAAACAAGGAATTGTTGATGAATATTATGAAGGTGTTTTCAATTTGAAAGTAATTAAATTTCCTAAATCCTTGATCTCATTAGAAGAATTATTTGATAAATGTGATAGATTTGTAAAGATTAAATGCAAAAATTAAATCCTAATTTTGCCAACTACAAAAAAGTAAACATTGGTTCAAAGGAACATCCTAGATTTATCAATATTGTAAAATGGTGATTACTTGAATAAAAATGGAATTTTTTTATCCTTATCCATAATTATATTTATATACTCATTTATTTATATGCATACCTTAATTATTTTTGTCCCAAAGATGCAACATATAGTTCCTCTAAACCTTGATGCAAAACCTTTCAGATAAAAATTGAGACAATATAACCCTAAGATCGCAAGAATAATTCTTGTTGAAGTGAAAAAGTGACATTTGCATTATATTTTCTATTTACCATTCAACTTGGGTATCTAACATAGTACAAGTTTGTAAAAATTAATGATGAGATTAGAATCTATGTCAATTTTAGGAACCTCAACCAAGCATCCCTCAAAGATAATTACCCACTTCTAGTCATGGATCAATTTCTCTAGGAAATAATAGGCATTGAGATGATTTCAATGCTTTATGGTTCTTTAGGATACAACCAAAATGAGGTTAATAGGGAATATCAACACAAAAAAACTTTCACGACACCTTGGGGAACTTTTGCATATAGGCAAATGCCATTTGGATTTATCAATGCAGGAGATACTTTTCAGAGGGCAATAAACTGGGCATTCAAAGAACTTAATAATGAAATCATTGTAGTGTATCTCTATTACCTAATAGTTCTCTCAAATAATCAAGAATATCACTATTTATATTTAGATATAATTTTTGAAAAGTGTCATTTACATAGAATCTCTCTTAATCCTAAGAAATATGTCTTTGGGGTGACTGAAGGCAAACTCCTAGGTCATATTATCTCAAAATAAATAATAAGGATTGATTCATAAAGTGTTAAAGTGATTCAAAAACTTTCCCTACTGATAAGTAAGCTAGGAGTGCATTCCTTTTTTGGGAAATCAAACTTTTTGAGGAGGTTCGTTCCTGATTTTGTTGAGCTCACCATACATATTGCATACATGGTGAAAGGAAAACCTTATTTCAAGTGGAACAATGAAGGTAAACAAGTATTCAAAAAGATAAAGACTAATATTGCTCATGTACTGACATTGGTTTATCATGTGTTTAAGAAATAATTAATTATTTATTGCTATGCTTTAGAGCATACACTCTCAGTAATATTGATTCATAAAAATAATGAATGTATCGAGTCCTCAATTGCCTTCATGATTTGCAATCTTAAGGATTACAAATTAAAATATTCTCCTAAGGAAAAACATGCCTATGTAGTAGTGAAAGCACTCAAATAATTAAGATATTATATATTGCACTCACATTTTATGGTTATGATACCAAGTACAACAGTCAAATCCATTTTGATCCAATTGGGTCCTAGTTAAATGAGGGAATTGGATAACTAAAGTGCAAGAATATGATATAGAAATAAAACCTACAAAACTAGTTTGAAGAAAATGACTATGTCAACTCATGATAGAAAGGGTAATTATTCAATGAGGGTCTTCAACAATTGCTGGTGAACAATATGATCAAGAGCTTCCTTCGGTATTATTTTTCAATTATGCTAATGAATGGTTTTTTGACATTATTTTATACTTGACATATGAATAATTCCCTTCATACTTGAATGTTAAAAATGTACAAAAATAAAACTATAGGCTAATAAATATGTCATATAGCATGACAATCTTTTCAAGAAAATCATTAACGGCTTCTTCTTAAGGTGTGTTGATAAAGAACAATGGAAAATTTTATTTCAAGATTTTCATGATTAAGCCTATAGAGGGCACTTTTCTGCCAAGGTAAAAACATATAAAATTCTCATATCCCATTATTATTAGACAGCTATTTTCAAGGATTCATATGAATAGGTAAGAAAGTGTGAGGCATGTTAGCAATTTGTATGCACACCTAAGTTAGTAGCACTTCCTTTTCAATTGGTGATAGTTGAATAACCTTTTCAATAATGGGGATTGGATTTCATTGGAACATTGAACCCTAATTCAAGTGCAAGTCACACTCACATTCTCATAGTAATTGATTAATTCACTAAGTGGGTAGAAGTGATTCTCGTTAAGCAAACAACTTCAAAAGTAATTTGTAACTTCATCAAGGAAAATATCTTGGTATGAAATGGAATCCCATAGAATATTATTACATATAATGCCTCTAAATTTTCTTCTTCATAAATAATTGCATTTTATCATGGATACGACATTTCTTTATCTCATTCATCAAAATATCATCACGGAAGGTAATATTCAGGCCGAGTCAAGCAACAAAAATTTGTTCATAAGCATGAATAAGGTAATAGATGAGAATCATAAAAATTGGCATAAGAAGGTATATTATGCTCTTTGAGAAGACTGTATAACACTGAAAAGGCTATGGTATGTCTCCATTTCAATTTTTATATGGAATAGATGTTGCAATTCTCATAACTCTTAAGTTACCTACCCTACAATTATATAGAGCCATTGAGAATCCAAATTTTGAAAGCTCACTAGATAAAATAATTTTATCTCTACAACAACTAGAAGAAAAAAGGACATAGGTGGTTGACATAATCATATAACATCGATCTCATGTCAAAGTTCTCTTTGACAAGAAAGTAAATAAAAGAGAATTCCAAGTGGGAGATCTGATCCTACTCGAGGATAGTTGCAAAGAACCAAAAGAGAGTCATGGGATGTTTGATTCACTTTGGATGGTGCCATTTAAGATTAGGCACTTATGTGGTAATAATACTTTCTACCTAACATATCATGATGGAACTCATCTACCATTTCCCTTTAGCAGGCGATATCTAAAACATTATTTCTAGTAAGAACCGGGTGGCCCTCTTTTGTATATATGTAAATACAATTTTAATTGTGTTTCTTTCCTAGTATTTTTTTGGCTTGTGTTGTTGTGTTCTCTCCTTTCTTATTTTTCCCCTATTTGTTTTTTAATCTTGTTGAGGGTTTCTATCTTAGGTAATCCATGCCATTTTTCCTAATCAAGCTATTCAATAACTCTCTATCTAATGAGTTTCTCTTACATACATATTCATGTTTACCTAAAAAATTATCTCATTTTTTATGATGATTCTCGTTGCATAAATGAGAATGTCAAAATCACTTAGCTTAATCATTGGTTAAGTTGGTATTCAAGAGTTAATCATAGATAATATAAAACACACTTCTCTCTTTATATTTTAATTTATGTAAGAACACATAACTAAAATGTCCTCACATACATTATCCTTTTGGATATGTGATAGAACCTATCAGTTTTTGTACATAATACTCGTATACACTATCTTTCAACATGTGATAGCACCTGTTAGGCTAAGTACCCAACCCTCACATACATTATCTTTTGATATATGACAGCTCTTTAGTGGCTTGAGGACCCATCCTTTTTATTAAAGGTCAGATATTTTTCAAATATATCAAAGTTGATGCTAAAGAATCAATTATCCAATGGTAAAACATCTACCTATGAAACTAGAGAATTCAAGTTATTTTCATTCCTTGCAATTTAAAATCCCATCCAGAGCCAGTTGTTCTCATGGTTTTTGAAAAAAATTAAAAACTAGTAGTAATTTAATTTTTATTAATAGTTAAATTTGAATTAACCTCAAAAAAATCAAAATTTTGATAAATTTAAAAAATTTAATTAATTAATTAAATTTAATCGATTAATTAAAAAATTCACACACAAATTACTTTTTACCTAAACTATTTTAAAATGCATTTGAACCTCCCATGTAAAAATTTGATAACATTTCAAATAATTTATAAAATTTGTTTAATTTTTTGTAAGTTGTGTAAATACATGTTAATTTTTCAAAAGTTGTGAAAATTACAAATTCCTTTTTCTGCTCATTGCAAATTCATTTTTCTACTCATTGCAAATTGTATTTTTTATTTTGTGTTTTGTGCAATTTGTAAAAAAAAAAATCATCCTCATGAAATTTATAAATTTTGTTTTACAATTTCATGTAATTTGTAAAATCATTTTCCCATTCTATGCAAATTACAAAATCAATTTGAGTTTTCATGCAAATTACAAAATCGATTTATGATTTGGTGCAAGTTGCAAAGTTGTTTTTCATTTCTTCTTCTCGTACAATTCCAAATTTTATTTTCAAAAATCATGCAAATTGAAGTTACACTTTTCCAAGTTGTACAAATGCAAAATACACTTCCCTGAGCCATGTAAATGCAAACCTCCACAATGTAATTACCTTTTTCAATGGTTCAAATTACCATTGTAAATTCAACTCTCCTTTTCCAACTTGCATGCAATCTCATTTATTTTTTTTACTAATCATACAAATTTAGTTAATCAAGCCATGTTAAATAAAAATAATCTTCCTTTATAAAAAAAATTCAATATGCATGCTCGACTCTGACAATTTTTAGAAAATTAAAAATCAAATCTATATTTGTGTTTCTAGCTACCATCATCTAGAAGAAGTTGGATCAAAGGGAAAAAGAAGTTATTTTAATTTCTTCTTCAACTAGAAAAAGGTTATACAAGAGCACCTAGGGAAAATAAGGAAAGGATATTTTAAAATTCCAATAGGCAATTTCAATTTTATCCACATACAGTGCCAAACACAAAGAGGATGAATAAGGGTATTTTAAAAAATCAAATTGTTTTGTCTCCTTCCATCCAAATGCACCATATAAATCTACAGAAGTTTTCAAAATAAAAAGTAAAGAGAAAAATATTTTTAATTATTTTTGAATTTGCCTAGGGTGATGCCAAAGAGCATTAGAGGTTTGTTTTAAAAAAATATTCATCTTTAAAGCATTAATAGGAATGGTTACTCCAAAGAACAAGCAAGAATTTAAGAAAAGAATCAGATTTTTTTCCCTACCAAAGGCCATATGAATAATATGAGAGGATAAATTTGTAGTTTTTTTATAAAATTTTTGACTTTCTTTTTCTATTTCCTCTCCAACCAGCCATATGACTTACCCATGAGATAAATCTAGCAATTTAAAATTTTATTTTGGCTTTTTTCAATACAAATCTGAGTTGTACAGCCACCATACACCCAAGAGGCAAGTAAAAGAGCAAAAAAAATGTTTTTAAAAATTTTAATTTACCCAAAATCAAATGGTATGGCCAATGACTAGAGGAATATATTAAAAAAGTGACAGAAATTTTTAGCTTCATAAGGGCAAAGTTGAACTGTACGGATTTGGGGAAAAGAAATATAAAATCTAAAGACTAGATTTTGAATCAATTTTTGTTTAGAAATGAAAAGTATATGGCTATGTGGCACCCTTGAACAAATAAGATTGAAATTTTGAAACACTACATCTTTTGGAATAAGCTAAGAGTTACTAAAAAATTTAAAAAAAAATTAAGGAATTTTGATTTACAAAAAAAAAAACCACAAGTTTAAATTATTTTCACCATAAAATTGAAAGAATTATATTTCTTTCAGCAATCTTAGAGGGTTTTAATTAAAGTCAAAAATAAATTGGTAAATGATTTTAAATTTTTTGGTTGAATCGAAAACAGGTGATAATATTTAAAAATTGGAAAAAAAATCAAAATTTATTTTCAATTCATTTCCATTTACTGGTGAAGTTTGCTAAATAGAAACACAAAGAGTGAGCAAGAATAGTTGTAATTAGGGAAGTTGGTTAGACAAAAGTTGAATTTCATATAGGTAGCATTAAAAAACACTAGAGTAATTTACATGGATAACTTGTGAGTACAGACTCCCATTGTAATTAAATAACTTATTTTGGATTTAAGTTATTTAATTTCATTATTTTTTACAAATAAGAAGCTTTTTCACAAATATCTCCCAATTGTCAATTTTATTGTAAAAGTTGATGTCTTCATCCTCTACTCTGAAAAAGATGATTTCAATTTAATACAAAGAAACCATGAAGTATCAATTTTAGGGTGTGACACTTTTTTCACCACTGGAGTCAAATGTTGTAAATATCACAAAGACTTATCTACGTTACATTGACTTGGATGAGTTTTGGGAAAGGATGAATGCAGTGCATAAGACAAATTTTGGTCAAAGTATTTTTGATAGTGGATTGGCACAAGTAGAAGTGTTCCTAACTTTATTATAATCTCCTAAGCTAGTCTTTATCATGGAAAATAACTATAATCTAAGATAGGGGAAGTGTGAGATTCAGAAGGGGAATTGGTAGCAAGTTTTGTTCTTGAGCACATTGACAATGTTTTTTGCCTTTTAGATTGTGAATCCTTTGTACATCTAACTCCTTAGTCCTCTCAATAATTTTGAGATGACAATAATATGGCATGTGATAAATAAGGCAACCATGTATGGTTGACTAAGCCAAAACATTCTTCCACGTGACTTTCAAAAACTTTTGCAAGGTCCAATTTCAAAAGTGAAATAAATGACATGATAAACTATTACATAGGATAGTGGGAAGCCAAATAACAAATAAATTTTGGACATGGATGTACAAATTTATTTGGATCATCCTTAGAAGGAAAAAATATATCAGTTTGGGATAGTTGATCAATGATGCAATTCAAAAATAGCTAAAGAGGTGAAAGTCACATTAAAGTTCTATATGACTTCATATCTCATTTACATTGTAGTGAGCTAAAGATATTTTAATAGATTGCATACACTATCTAATTTTTAAAATGAAATGGTTTATGACTTCTTTCTGTAACTAGCATAGAAATAATATGCCTATCACTTAAAAGGAAAAAATGGATTCTTTATTAATTTTATTCATTTAGTTGTTTAAAACTGAGCCCTATAACATGAGAATATCAATAGCGGCCAACACAGAGATAGCTAGATGGGTCAATTAATTCATACATATCCCAACTTTTAGTTATTTGATAATCAATGGTTGTGAGGTTGTTCTTTATATGCTTCCATGATAAGTTAGTGATAAGTGGGCGTTGATGAAATTAGTGAGATAACTTGTTGAAACACACAAGTTCCTAGCAAGATGATATAAAATAGGAGTCAAATTTCCAATCTAAATTAGCAGGTGTACTTGTCCATCATTGATAAAGGCCAAGATAGTTTAACAATACATATCTTGCAATAATCTTATGACTTTTGAGAACAAGTTTGCATTTGACATTACGGGATTGATTGAGCACAATATTGGACCCATGTAAAAATTTGTTAACATTTCCCATAATTTATAATATTTGTTTAATTTTTTGTAAGTTGTGTAATTGCATGTTAATTTTTCAAAAGTTGTGAAAATTACAAATTCCTTTTTCTGCTCGTTGCAAATTCATTTTTCTACTCATTGCAAATTGTATTTTTTATTTTGTGTTTTGTGCAATTTGTAAATTTTTTTTCATCCTCATGAAATTTATAAATTTGTTTTACAGTTTCATGTAATTTGTAAAATCATTTTCCCATTCCATGCAAATTACAAAATCAATTTGAGTTTTCATGCAAATTACAAAATTGATTTATGATTTGGTGCAAATTGTAAAGTTGTTTTGCATTTCCCCTTCTTGTACAATTCCAAATTTTATTTACAAAAATCATGCAAATTGAAGTTACACTTTTCCAAGTTGTACAAATGCAAAATACACTTCCCTAAGCCATGTAAATGCAAACCTCCATATTGTAATTGCCTTTTTCAATGGTTCAAATTACCATTGTAAATTCAACTCTCCTTTTCCAACTTGCATGCAATCTCATTTTTTTTTTTAATAATCATATAAATTCAGTTAATCAGGACATGTTAAATAAAAATAGTCTTCCTTTATAAAAAAAATCCAATATGCATGCTCGACTCTGGCAATTTTTAGAAAATTAAAAATCAAATCTATATTTGTGTTTCTAGCTACCATCATCTAAAAGAAGTTGGATTAAACAGAAAAAGAAGTTATTTTAATTTCTTCTTCAACCAAAAAAATGTTATACAAGAGCGCCTAGGGAAAATAAAGAAAGGATATTTTAAAATTCCAATAGGCAATTTCAATTTTGTCCACATACAGTGCCAAACACAAAGAGGAGGAATACGGGTATTTTAAAAAACCAAATTTTTTTGTCTCCTTCCATCCAAATGCACCATATAAATCTACAGAGGTTTTCAAAATAAAAATTAAAGAGAAAAATATTTTTAATTATTTTGCATTTGCCTAGGGTGATGCCAAAGTGCAATAGAGGTTTGTTTTAAAAAAATATTCATCTTTAAAGCATTAATAGGAATGGTTACTCCAAAGAACAAGCAAGAATTTAAGAAAAGAATCAGATTTTTTTACCCTACCAAAGGCCATATGAATAATATGAGAGGATAAATTTGTAGTTTTTTTATAAAAAAATTTACTTTCTTTTTCTATTTCCTCTCCAACCAGCCATATGACTTAACCATGAGATAAATCTAGCAATTTAAAATTTTATTTGGATTTTTTCAGTAAAAATCTGAGTTGTACGGCCACCATACGCCCAAGAGCCAAGTAAAAGAGCAAAAAATTGTTTTTAAAAATTTTCATTTACCCAAAATCAAATTGTATGGCCAATGACTAGAGGAATATATTAAAAAAGTGACAGAAATTTTTTAGTTTCATAAGGGCAAAGTTAAACTGTACATATTTGGGGAAAAGAAATATAAAATCTAAAGAATAGATTTTGAATCAATTTTTGTTTACAAATGAAAATTATATGGCTATGTGGCACCCTTGAATAAATAAGATTGAAATTTTGAAACACTACATCTTTTGGAATAAGCTAAAGAGTTACTAAAAATTTAAAAAAAAATTAAGGAATTTTGATTTACAAAAAATAAAAATCACAAGTTTAAATTATTTTCACCATAAAATTGAAATAATTATATTTCTTTCAGCAATCTTAGAGGGTTTTAATTAATTTCAAAAATGAATTGGTAAATGATTTTAAATTTTTTGGCTGAATTGAGAATAGGTGATACTATTTTAAAATTGGAAAAAAAAATAAAATTTTATTTTCAATTCATTTCCATTACTGGTGAAGTTTGCTAAATAGAAACACAAAGAGTGAGCAAGAACAGTTGTAATTAGGGAAGTTGGTTAGACAAAAGTTAAATTTCATATAGGTAGCATTAAAAAACACTAGAGTAATTTACATGGATAACTTGTGAGTACAGACTCCCATTGTAATTAAATAACTTATTTTGGATTTCGGTTATTTAATTTCATTATTTTTTACAAATAAGAAGTTTTTTCACAAATATCTCCCAATTGTCAGTTTTATTGTAAAAGTTGATGTCTTCATCCTCTACTCCGAAAAAGATGATTTCAATTTAATACAAAGAAACCATAAGTATCAATTTTAGGGTGTGACACTTTTTTCACCACTGAAGTCAAATGTTGTAAATATCACAAACACTGATCTACATTACATTGACTTGGATGAGTTTTGGGAAAGGATGAATGCAATGCATAAGACAAATTTTGGTCAAAGTATTTTTGATAGTGGATTGGCACAAGTAGAAGTGTTCCTAACTTTATTATAATCTCCTAAGCTAGTCTTTATCATGGAAAATAACTATAATCTAAGATAGGGGAAGTGTGAGATTCAGAAGGGGAATCGGTAGCAAGTTTTGTTTTTGAGCACATTGACAATGTTTTTTGCCTTTTAGATTATGAATCCTTTATATATCTAACTCCTTAGTCCTCTCAAATATTTTGATATGACAATAATATGGCATGTGATAAATAAGACAACCATGTGTGGTTGACTAAGCCAAAACATTCTTCCACATGACTTTCAAAAACTTTTGCAAGGTCCTAGTGGGAAGCCAAATAATAAATAAATTTTAGACATGGATGTACAAATTATTTTGGATCATCCTTAGAAGGAAAAAAATATACCAGTTTGGGATAGTTGATCAGTGATGCAATTCAAAAATAGCTAAAGAGGTGAAAGTCACATTAATATTCTATATGAATTCATATTTCATTTACACTGTAGTGAGATGAAGATATTTTAATAGATTGCATACACTATCTAATTTTAAGAATGAAATGGTTTATGACTTCTTTCTGTAACTAGCATAGAAATAATATGCCCATCACTTGAAAGGAAATAATGGATTCTATTGGGTGAATATTTTGTCAATCAGCGTACTGATAAACAAAATAGGTCTGATCAACCACAACAAGAAGATTGGTCAGCCAAATGTGTAGGTTTACCACATCAAAAGGGTATTAATCTCTCCTCTCATCAAGGGGAGGTTCCCTATAAATATGCAAGAGCTATATACTATATATATAAGCTGAAAATAACACTCAGGGGTAGGATAAACCATCCATCTCTCTTTTTTCATAGATGATGCTCATAGATCAAAGGAGAAATCATGGGTGATTGGTGAAGGTACTTCTCTTCTTTCAAAAGTGCCATTCAGCCAAGAACCAAATCCCTTCTTAGATAGTATAAATCCTGGTGAAATGATAGAAGGCACTTCTCTCCTTTCAAAAGTGCTTGTTCTTGCAAACAATAGGAATCTTCCTGGTAGTGACAAGTAACTAATAACAGAGTAACCAACAATCTAAGATGTAGCACAAAGTCTCCACCTTGACTTCCCAAGAGTGAAATACAAAGAACAATGGGGGCACAAAGTCATCCCAAGGTCCTTTACACAGAAACAAAAAATAAACACACACTGAAGACAACTATGACAGGGCAAAGTCTGAAAGTAGCTAGCTTCAGGACTCCTTCCTTATCACTTCCACTAGCTCTACTTGTTAAATTGCATAAACAAGAATACATTTAGGAAATAGACATAAGAACAATATCCTAGAATGATACAAGATATAATAGCACAAAGTTTGAAAGTAACTTGCTTTCTGATTCAAACAAAGAAATATGATAAACAATCTGAGCTCAAAGTCTCAGTATTTGCCTTTCAATTTGGGCATAGTTTTACTTCTGGTAATGGGAAGATCTCTCTAAAATGATACAAGAGATTACAATATATAGCCACCCAAAAAAGACTAGCATGCTTTTCCTTGGAGCGACCCATGTTTCCTTCAATGCTTTGAATGTGTCTCTAGGTTTGTCAAAGAACTACGTTGAAAATAGGGTGGCTATCTTAACTATGGCATGCCATTTCATCCCATATGTCTTCTCCTAAGCTTGGATCATATGGTCTATCCCCTCTAATGTCTGTGTAGCTATCCATTTTGTCTTTACTCCAAAGGAGATCAACAGGTTGTGCCTTTAATGTTTGTAAGCTCGAAAATATACTTTACAAATTGTCCCAGCTACCGAAATAACTTCTATGTAGATATTTTTGGTCTTCTCATCTTTCTACTTTTATCCTTTCCAACTTTGTCTCTTCCTAGAATTTAAGCCCCTAGGCTATCTTTTCCCCTTTATGGTTTTGTCTTTTCCTAGAATCTAAGCCCTCGGGGCTATATTCTTAGCTTTGTCGGCTCTTTCAACTCCTTCAGCTGGTCACTGATTTTGTTTTTAGGTTCCACATCACATTTGAAACTTAGCAGATATTTCATTACCTTAAATTTGACATCCATGGGGACATCATTGGTTGACTATTTCAATGGTTTGGGTGGCCTTCTCAGCTCTTTTGTTCAATCACTTTCTTGCTTTGATCATTTTATTGGTTCAATTGCTTTCCCACTCCTAGGTTGAACCATCCATTGAACCACCTATTTGCTGCTTCTTTCCTTGACTGAGGCCACCTTTAAACCTTTGAACCCATGAACCATTGAACTTTGAACTCTTTTAGTTCAAGATTCAATCGATTCATTGGTTCATCCTTTGTCCATCACTTCATTGTTTTTTCTAATCTCTTTGATCTTCATCGCACTGGTTGAACCTTTGAACCTGTGAACTCATTCAACCTTTTGGTTCAAGGTTCAATGGTTCAATCAGTTCATTATTTTTATTTGGCTAAATCCTTTTGATCTTTTTGAACTAAACATGTTGAACCATTTGGTCATTAAACATGTTGAACCATTGAACCCGTTGAACCTTTGAACCAAAGTGGTTCAATGGTTCAACGGTTCAATGGTTCAAGCCTTCTTCTCTTTGATAAGTGTTTTGAAGCCATTGAACCTTAAAGCGGTTGAACTTTGAACCTTGACAAATGTGCTTAAGTGTTGAGATCTTGCTTATTTCCTACAGAGTCCATAGAAATCAACCTGCGAAGCCTGTAGAACTTGGCCTGCAGAGTCTATAGATTTTCTTCCTGCAGAGTCCATAAATTCAAGCCTGCAGAGTCTGTAGATTTATGAGAAGCTTGAAAAATGAGGAATTTGAATGCTCAGAACAAATTCTTGAAAAGGGGAGAGAAGATTTTGGTCTGTTGAACCAAAATACTTCATAGATTGTCCCAAAAATGAGTGATATTTTTGGCGATAACAGATTCTTTATTCATTTCTTCATTTAGTTATTTAAAAATGAGCTCTATAACATGAGAATATCAATAGTGGCCAACATAGAGATAGCTAGATGGGTTAATTAATTCATACATATCCCAACTTTTAGTTATTTGATAATCAATGGTTGTGAGGTTGTTCTTTATATGCTTCCATGATAAGTTAGTGATAAGTGGGCATTGATGAAATTAGTGAGATAACTTGTTGAAACACACAAGTTCCTAACAAGATGATATAAAATAGGAGTCAAATTTCTAATCTAAATTTGCAGGTATACTTGTCCATCATTGATAAAGGCCAAGATAGTTTAACAATACATGTCTTGCAATAATCCTATGACTTTTGAGAACAAGTTTGCATTTGACATTACGGTATTGATTGAGAATAATATTGGACCTTTATATCAACATCTCCTACATTTTGAGGACTATTTTATAGATTGAGATGATGAGAAAGTAGTAAAGATCAAATAGTATTCATGGTTTACCATTAAAAAATAGTCAAATTTGGCATAGTAAAAGTGTTGAAATAGTTGGTGGATGATGAGGTCACATTGGAACCCATTTTTGAAAAGGAAAACATCACCATAAAGCCATAGCATGTAGTCCATGGAATAAGAAGTAATCTACTTCTCTCATAATTAGAACAAGATTAGTATTTACATAACTCTTAGGTGGTTGAAGAATAAAGGATTGGATGTTGGGAATGTTGATTTCCCTACACCTCCTGGAGAAGATGAATTTGGTAGCTTCTACAAGAAACATGATGAATTAGAAAAGGTAGATGAAGTAGATCTACGTTGAAAACCCCTGATGATATAAGAGGAACCTAAACCAAAATCTATTCAACAAGATGTTCAACCACAAAAGATTCTCAAGCTCAAAATAAAGAGGTTAGCTGAAAATGTCTCTTCTTCTCCTAATTTTATAATTCCTCAAGGGATTCCTATTAATATTTTACTACATTCTCAAGTACTTTTAAAGAATATGAACCAAAAAATTTCACTCTGAATGATATGATTTTCCCTATGTCATATACTTTTTGATTATAAGATATCACTTATATGTCTTCATCTTCTCCCTCAAATCCTAAATTGCCTCTCATCTCCTCTCTAAGAACTTCTATTGATACAATCAGTAAAAAAGAACAAGTAGGAACATATTTCCAAGGTTTCACAACTAATAAAACACCTTATTCAACTCTAGATATGCTTATTCCACCAGTCTCAAATTTTATCCCACCTCCTTCAAGTATGACAACTTCAGACTGGTTGTCCACGGTGGTGAAGAAAACAAGAAAAGTTGTTGAACTCGAGGAGATAAATTTTAGAGCTTTAACAATTCCTTTCTTGAAGAGGCTAAATAAAGTTAGAATAGTTTCATGAATGGTAATAGATGAACAAGGAGATAAGTATGCAAAAATGACAATTCCTATGGTCAAAAAAGATATGTCAGAAATCAGAATTGAAGACTATCAAGTATCCAAGGTTCATTTGGGAAAATCTACTAGAGAAGGGATGAAAGGATACATACATTTGGTGATGGGTACCATTTATTAAAAATGGATAAGGATAAAATAATGAAAGTTTAACTAGAAGAAAGGTAGAACAATTGAATTTAGTTATATAGAGATTGATCAAACCAATTCAACCAGCTATTGCTTCATCAAGTCTTCATGCTAAGACATTAAAAAAAGTAAGATAGGTAAGTCAAATGGGAAATACATTTAAAAATTGGATTGAAAAGGTTTTTTATTAAGGAACCTCAGTAATTCTTTAAATGATAATAATGGTCTCTAAAATCTGGTCACAATATGAACAACTAATGACAAAGGAAAGTGGATATGTATAAGAGAAACAAAATTGGGAAGAATTCATTCCCAGGTTGGTTGAATTCTCAAAATTTCCTTATATTGACCTTATTGAAAAAGGAGTTATCAATCAGGAACAAATCATCTATCAGATTGAATTCCTTTGGGATACTAAATTTAGGATCCAATCTCTTCAAGAGCACCTTCATAAATTCAATAATGCAAAGTCACTTGGAAGTAACGTGATGATGGAAATAGACAATGAGATCAAGAAATTGAATTGTCTTTTTGTCAATGAAAAAGATCAAAATTGGAATATGTTTTCAATTGAAATCATGATTGGAGAATTCAAAGAGCAAATTTAGTACATTGTCAATCCCACATCTAAATTTTTTCAAGAAGAACTTAGTCATCCAAAATCTAGGTGAATGTGGATAATCTGAACATGAAGATAAATAGTCTTCAAAGCAAGATTTAAGAAATGAAAGAGTTAGACTACTCAATGAATATTGCCAATAGGTACACAAATGGACCAAATGAATATTTGATAAGACCATTTCTCTAAAGATTTGATTTTTTGAAATGGAAAGAACTATCAACATAAAATCAAGAAAATTATGAATTATTTTCAGTGTTTCTAAGTTTTCTTCTCGTGTTTTGTTTGTACCTAATTTGCATATTTGAATTATATTTTCCCTTGTAAATGTATGTTGACAATCTCAAATTTGTCTTTATAATTTTTCAAACTTGTTTCTTCAAGTTGTGCAAATTGATAATGTGCTTTTTCAAGCAGTGTAAAAAATCCAAATGTTTTTTTCAAGTGGTGCTAATTGCTCAAAACAATTTTGCACCATTTCAAGTTGTAATTTATTTTTGGTGTTTTTTCAACCTTGTAAAAAGTTAAAATAGGTGGTTTTACATCATAACCACCCATTTTAGCATATAAATACAAGTTATACCTTCATATTCATGGTTCAAAATAGATATATTTTTGGCAAAGCTTTTTAAAGGGAGATCAGACATTCTACTCTTTAAAAATCAATACAAAGAGGTGTTCCTAAACTTTGTGTTAGTAATTAATTTTGGATTATGTTTTTTTTTATTAATTCAACATATTTTATTCTCATCTCTATTGCTATCAACTTTGAACTGTTAAGAGTAAGAAATTAGATTATAAATTTCTATCTGGTATTGTGATTTATATTTCCAACCTATGTGAAATTTTGATGGGAATGGAGGTAATATCTTTATTGTTTCTATTATCAAATTTTTGTAGTTTTATGGTGTATGTTTCATATCCTTGATGATATTATTATGTTTTTTAACCCATTTATTGAGAGATATTTCCTTCTGTTGAAAGTCAAAAAATTTATCAATACTTTCATCCAATCTTAGTTTCTAACTTAGCAAATTTGTTGCCTAAAACTTCTCCCTTTTATCTCTCTCTATATATTCCTTTCTAAAAAAATATTTTTGTACTTATAGGTTAGAAGTACTACCCCCATGATTTACATTTATTTATTTGTAAATATTTATTGCTTTCCCATTTTGGCTTTCAATAAAAGTAGCTCTGCCTGCTAATAGGAGAAGGATTTTAATCCCCACATTGTTGATGCAAAGTCATAAATTTGTCCCCCTAATATTTTTTCATGCCAAAAATACCTAAAATGGGTGCTCCCCTCCCCTTTTTTATTGATTTGATTGATGTTGGGGTGATGTCATTCAAAAAATGGCTTCACTTTTAAAATGAAAAATGCCATTTTCCATTTAATTAAATTTGTCATCCTCATGGCCATCATAGGGTGAAAAATGGGTGGTATAGATGGTATCATACCTAGACAAGGGTTATATTATACCCTAATCTATGTGTAGGGGCATCAGAATCCATCAAGGGTGTTTACACAACCATTAGAGTCTACATGGGTTACAAGCAAGACTATGGGTTTTAAGCACAACTTTTAAGTTCCGCATGGGTTGAGAGTATGACTATCAAGCTCCATGAGTCATGAAAAAAGGTTGTCAAAGTTCATAAAGGTTGCATAAAGGGACATCGAGTTTTGCCTAAACTATAAATAGGGTTGTCAAGTTTCAATAGCCATGCGAATAAGGCTATCAAGTTATAATAGGCATTTGATCAATGCTATTGTATTTTTATAGGAATGCAAGTAAGGTTATTATGTTTTAATAGGCATGTGAGAAACCACCCAAAATTTTATCTAGATATCAAAATTATCTATGAGGATTGGAAATTTTACTGAGTTGAAGAGACCTCTAAAAATATATGTTTTGTGTGACTTCTCTAAAAACCATCAAAGACCCACTTTTTTTCATGAAAAACTTAGAAAAACCTAGAAATGGTTTTTCCTTAAAGTCATCAGATGTAAATATTTTAGCAAAATTTAAAAAACATCCTTGAAATGATTTAAAAATAGTTGAAAACTCACTTTCACAAAATTAGGTAATGCTTACAGTTGTTCTTAGGGTTTTTCCACCTTCTAAATATAATGGTGATGTTCATTTTTCACTTTTACTCTAGATTTGTAGATTTACATGGATTTTTGAGAAACCCCATCGAACCCTATAAAATCAAAATCAATAATTTTTTTTGAATAAGCTAGAATGGTAGAACTCACAATAGAGGTTATGGCATTTGGTTATTATCTCAACTTGGATATCATGTCAAAATGGCCCATAATTAAAGATAAGTTTGGATAAGATCAAATTCATAGAGTTTTAGTTGTATGAAGTAGTAAGATCTAAAAAATAACTCAAAATAAAAGAAGCATGTCTTCACAACCAAAAGATTGTATAAGCAACATTATCTGAAAAGGACATAAGAAGGTACATTATATAGTGAGTAATTAAGTCACCCAAAAAGGTAATTAATTCAACTCACAATTAGAAAATTATTTAAAGTAAATTTCCCCTAATAACCTATTATTAACTTAGTCAAGCTAATTAGACCATGTAGTTAAAACCACATAGCTAGAAAAAAATCTACCCTAATAAGATTCTAAGATTGAAAGGTTAATTAAAGATCATTTAAAAAATTTCCTAGTAAGGTTTTATTATTATGTCGATAAAAGGGGTTTAAGTATGAAAGATAATTTGGTTGAATATGTTAGGTGTTTCAATATGGGGCATATGTTGAATTAGTTGATTGACTCCATCTCGAAGGAGGGCATTGGTATACTTGAACTATGGATGCATAACAATAACATTGAGCAAAGTGCCACCAT
>JARHVA010001810.1:2740000-2837500 GCA_037957365.1 Torreya grandis | reverse complement strand
GTCTGATGCTTCCTTCAACCTCTGCCTTATAACTTTCACTTGTTCTTCTATGTCTTTCAATATTTTAGGACCAATTACTATTATGTCCTCAAGATTATCCCAACTAAGTGGCATTCGATAACTCCTCCCATATAGAGCTTCAAGTGGAGCCATACCTAAAGATGTTTGAAATGAGTTATTATAGGAAAATTCTACCAATGGGAGATAAGCTTCCCATTTGGTTTGTTGATCCATACAAAACATCCTTAGGAGGTCTTCTACAACTTGATTTATCCTTTTTGTTTGCCCATCCGTCTCGAGATGAAATACAAAGCTAAAGTATATTTATATGAAAGCTAAAGTATATTTATATTATGGAATGTCATGCAAATATAAAAGCCCTATAGGATGTTGGCATTCTAATTTAACCCTTTGACATTCTAAGCATCATGCCACATAATACTATATCTCTTTTCATCCCTTGCCAAAAGTATAGTTTCTTAAAATTGGCATATAGTTTGTTCACCCCAAGATGACCTGAGTAGGGTGCATTATGAGCTTCAGTCAAAATTCTCTTCCTTAAATCTTATAAATCTGGAACATAGATCTTATTCTTATATCAAATCAAACCCTCATCATCCAAGGTATATCCTTCAATTTTTGGGTCTTCTACATTTTATTTTATCACTATTTTCACTTTATAATACCAAGGATCTTGCTTTTATCTTTCTAGTATTTTCCATTTTAGATTATACCTAAGCATTGTTATATTCATTAGGTGCCTTCTCCTACTCAAAGCATCGGCAACCCTATTCTTTTCTCCCTTGATATACTCAATTTCAAAGTCATACTCAAGAACTCCAACCACCTTCTTTGCCTGGCATTCAGATTAGATTGATTTAATATGCATTTTAGCCCTTGATGGTTAGTTTTTAGTTCAAAAGCTTTCACAATAAGGAAATGTCTCCACTTCTATAAGGCATGAACAATTACCACTAGTTATAAATCATGAGGGGCATAATTTACTTCATGGGTTGTTAAATTCTTGGACTCATATGCAATTATTCCATCATTCTGAATGAGTACTCCTCCCAATCCTTCGATGGATGCATTTGTTACAACCATGAAATGTCCATTCAGATTGATTACCTTCAAGATGGGTGTCATCATCAAATTTTCCTTCAAAATCTAGAAAGCTTTATCATACTACTCTATCCATATAAATTTCTTACCTTTCCTTTGCAATGTCGTAATCAGGGTGGTGATCCTAGGAAAACCTTCAAAAAATCTCCTATAATATCCTGCTAACCCCATGAAACTCCTTACTTTTGATACATTCTTGGGAATTGGCCATTTTATTATTTCCTTTATCTTGTCTGAATCTACTGCAATTCCTTTTTTGGATATGATGTGGCCTAGATAATGGATTTCCTTCTTAAAGAATGCACATTTGGATAACTTACCATATAGTTTGAGTTCTCTCAACCTTTGAAGAACCAATTGAAGATGTGTTAAGTGCTCTTCCTCATTATTAGAGTATATCAAAATGTCATCTATGAACACTAAGATGAAAATATCTAGGTAATTATGGAACACACTATTAATTAAGTTCATAAATGTTAAAGGAGCATTTGTTACCCAAAATGGTACTACATTAAATTCATAGTATCCATATCTAGACCTGAAAGCAGTTTTTGGAATATCCTCCTCCTTAATTCTTAGCTGATGATATCTTAATTGAAGGTCTATCTTCAAAAAAAATGTTTATCTTTTCATCTTCTCAAAAAGATCTTTTATATGAGGTAGGGGATATATATTTTTAATTGTGACCTTATTCAGCATTCTATAATCAATGCATAATCTTAGAGTTCCATATTTATTTTTAACAAACAAGACTGACACTCCCCAAGTAGACATACTTGGTCTAATCAATCCTTCACTCAAGAGTTCCTCTAGCTGAATTTTAAGTTCCATCAACTCAGTTTTGTTTATTTTGTAGGGTGTTCTAAACACTAGCTTGGCTCTGGGTACAATATCAATTGAGAAATCAAATTTTATCTTAGGGGCCCTTCCAGGTAATTCTTCAAGAAACACATCCTCAAATTCCCTTAGAAATGGATACCCTTGGTTCATCTTTGATTTCATTCTTATCATCTATTGTTACCATAAAAATTAGAGCTCCCTTCCTTCTCTCCTTCAACTACATAGCTGATATGGTTTCTACTTTTATGGGCCTATGACCCCCTTGGATCTTGACCCATCTCCCTTCATCACTATAACACCTAGCCAACTTTATACAACAATCTATTTTAGCTTGGTTCTTGGTGATCCAGTTTATCCCTATTATCACATCATAGGCTCCTAAGGGTGCTACAAATAAGTCTAAGCTTGTCTCAAAATCTAGAAATTATATTTTTGCCTTGGGTAGACATTGAGACACTTCTTTGACTAACTTATCCCCATACTAGACCGTCCATGATGAATTCATTCGATTCACTAGAAGAGACATTTTTCTTACTAATTTTGGAGAAATGAAACATTTTGATAAACTGGTATCTATAAGAATTGAAATGGGTTTACCCAATAATTTACCTGTAGCTTCAACTAACACATTCTGGTATCTATTTTGGTGATTCCTTACTATAGCATTAATCCTTTACTATGGTCCTCTCTGATTCTATTGGCCCTTATCTATCCCTATATCCTTGGGCACTCTCAGGAAAAGTGATTTCCTTTGTAAGTGAAACATCTTCCTAGTGGTCCTTTTGGTATTGGGTTTCTTCGAGGCATCGTCAGAAATCCATGGAGGATACATTCGGTGATTATAATTCCCTTAATCATTCCTATTATTATTTTCTCCCCTATTATTATTTATTTCAAAATTATTTCTATGATTTTGATTTGGTGGGGGTGCTCTATCCTATTGGATTTGCTCTTGGGTTTTTATCCACAAATTGCTCTCCCCTAAAATCTAGTTTCCTTTTAAAGGCACTATTTCTATCATTATTAAAGTTCTATCTTGACATAGCTAGGACTTGTAACTTCCATTCTTATTTGAGGGATTTTTCTAGCACTTCATTCATGTTCTCAGGGCCATGCATATCTACTTTTAATCTTGTGTTTGCATTTAGTCCTAGGATGAACTTTCTAGTCTAACCTCTTTCATCCTTTTGGTACATGGGCACATACTTAAGTAATTTGGTGAATCTATCCCAATATTGTTGGACTAACATTCCTCCCTAACTTAGGTTGTAAAATTTAGTTGTCTTCTCATCAAATAATAATTGGGGTAACCATCTCTTCCTAAAATGACAGTCAAACTAATCCCAAGTCGAATTTTCTTTGGTTATTCTATTTAATTCCTTCATTTTAGTCCACCAGCTAGCTTCCTCTCCTACCAATTAGTAATATCCCCATAACACCTTAGTTGAATCATTGTAGTTTCTCAAGTTGAAGTACTTCTCCATCTCATTTATCCAATTCTTAGTTCCTTCACTTAACTGTTTCCCATCAAACTTAGGGAGTAAAATCTTCTTCAAATCCTTACTTAGATCAAAAAATGGAACTTCAATTATGGGAGCTACAACCTCCATTTCATTGACTAGTGGTGGATTTTATTCAGGTGGATTATCAAGGTTAGGTTCCAATATGTTTTCTACATTTTCTTACCTTGACTTAAGACCACTAATCACCTACTCAAGTGAGTCAATTTTATCTCTTTGCTCAGTCAACAAATTGATGAGGGCATCTATCCCTAATTCTCTATATTATGGAACCTGTTGTTCAAATTTTTCATTATTGAGTTCAATGTATCTCACATTTTCTCTTTGATTCTTAGTTGATCATCTAGGTCTTTCCATTTGGTTTCCTAATAGAAACAACACAATGTTCCAAGTTTTTAAGATAATTGATAACATAATTCCATTTTGGATAACTATAATTTTTCTCATACATTTTATTATTGATCACAGTCACAAATAGGATTGACAAATATTAAGAATTTGATAATCTTATTCAACTTATTATTACATAGAGTTCTTAGCTTTATAGAGGATAATATTTATGACTATAACATATAGATGTATATATAACATTGATTCAAAATTCTTCTAAACAGAATTTTCTTCATCCAGTTCCATTTCTTTGGGATTTTCATCTTCTAAGTGAACCACATATTGGTGTAAATAGTTATATTCCTTATATACTTTAGGTCTTATATAAGGCGCATCAAACCCATTCTAAATGGAAAATCTCTTATTACTGAGGGCCTCTTAAACAGACATTGGATTAAAGGTTCAATCAGAGTTGGTTTTGTTTTAACTAGCTCCACTTTCAAATATTTGAGTTTACTCTAGATTACAACTATTGTATCCGAGTCAAAAATGTAAATAGGTTCTTTCAAAGTGGAGGGAAGTTCCATTTTCCCCTTGTTATTTGTTCTTTTCCATTTTCCTTGAAATTTTTTCATGAGCCATGTCTGAACAACCAGTATTTACCAAATTAGTTTTCTCAAAATTTTTAGTTTCTTAATAAGTTAACCTCAATAATTAATATCTTACTAAGTGTAGGTCGTAGTAGGCTTAAGGCCTAGCTTTCAAACTTAGGTTCTGATACAACAAATGTAGAGTCCACAAATCCTATCCTAAAACATATATTTTTTTAAAAATTAATGTTTATTTATGGATATATCTTGGGTAAACTTTATACTATCAAATATATTTTATCAAATGGACAAGCATCTAACCATATGGGTCAGGTATTTCTTTGTCAAATAGGCAAACATCTATCCATACAGGTTAGGCATCTACATATGAGTAGGTTGTGCTCTGGCCAGAGACTTGACTCATCAGGATCAATCAAATCCTAAGTCAGTCACTGTTCACCACTCATCTCTACTAGATAGTCATCAAGGCCATTATGATAGTAGCATGTATAAAATATATAACAAAAATTTGCAATCTACCTCAAAATTTGGCCTAAAACCTCGAAAACTATGATGATCCAACTGGGATCCTTTCAAGTATATCATATAATTCTTTTCTTTGTTTTATTTATGTAAACTACGGCCTTATTATAATGGTCTTGCCTTTTCATTTAACTTTAATCTTATTTAGCGCATAACCCCAAACCCCATCCTATTCACCTATGTTCCAGAAGCATTATTTGCTTCCCAGACTACCTACATACCTACTTTTAAATAAGATCAAGGTGTAGTATGCATGTAGTTATGTTTTTTATTCTAAATTTCAAGTGAATTGTAGATCTAGGTATGTAACCCTTTCTACGGCCCAGTTTCCTAGATGGTCCCTCTATGATTGCTACCCAAATAGGAGTGAAAAGTATAAGATAAAGCTACTAAATACTTGTTTAACTAAACTAACCCTAAATCTTAACAAGAAATAGAAATGAACATTTGCAAGCTGCATCCCCCCTTTTTACTTTTTTATCATCAACAATGTTTCTGATCTTTGCTTTAGACAACCTAATTCATACAATTATTGTTGCCAAAGTTTTATTATTTGAGAGCCATATGGTTGGTGGTTTCTTGATAATAACTAGTTTAACACTCTCAATCTTGATTTTTTTTTCTCTTTTTAGTGGTACCAAGTTTTGAGTAAGAAATATACTTTCTCCATTTTGTTTCATAAGTTCACAAGTCAAAATTGTCTAAGGTAGTTGAAGTTGTTTCATTATCTTAATTAGTGTTGTTGACCAAGAGGGATTATCCCACCCCTTAGTCATAATGACATGACATGATCCTTATTTCTCCCCAACGATTTGTAAGGATGATGCCCAGATATCATTGTTTTAGTTTTGTTAGGCTATGGATGCAGTAACTCAAGCATGACAGCATTACCCGTAAATGTGAGCTATAGGCATTGCTTAATACCAAACGTTGTGTAGTTTTGTTTAACCTTAAATTTTTGATCTAAGTTTGAGATTTGAAAAGTAAGGAATACTTGAAATAAATTAATGCATTATATTTCAAAAGCAAATTCTTGAGTAGGAAGGTAGAAAACATAATCTCCTAGTTTAATAATCACGTCGATTTTTAACCTTGTTTATTCTGGACAATTACATATTTAATCTACTTAGATAAACTTTTCTATAAAATAATTTATACATATGGAGTTTTAAGAATGTTATTTTGAAATTGAATTTAAATAAATCCTTTATACGTGTAAAAAGAGGGTTTTGAAATTTGAGGGTTCAACCCTAGGATGAAGGATATTTATTTTCATACTGATCTTAATGATAATCAAATTCATCATCAAAGCTCAACAACAATCAAAGTAAGGGTCTGCTTGAAATATTATTTATGATAACTTAGGTTGTTTTATGGAAATTTCAAGTATCTAAATCGATATTCTCATAATCTAGGTTTACACTTGTAACTTTACAGACTAGATCAAATGTATTTCATAAATTTATAACTAAGTATATAGAAAACAAAACACATGTATTTAATGTGATATTCTACTCTTTTCCCCGAATGGAGTATAGAGATCAGTTTAACTTTTATAAATAGATACATAATGTAAAAATCATTTTATTTTAATTTTCTAAAAATAAACACATTATATTTTTCTTTGTGATTTTAAATAAGATAAAATATTTACATTCATCTTACAAGTTAAATAAAATAAAAAAATTCTCTTACAAATTAAATAAAATAAATTGTTTACCTCATAATTTATAAAATAAAATAAAATATTTACGTGGTAATTTAAATAAATAAAAATTTTCCCTTACAATTTAAATAAATAAAATTATTTACCATATAAATAAAATAAAATATTTAGTGTGTAATTTAAATAACATAAATTATTACTATATAACATAAATTATTTACCATATAATTTAAATAACATAAATTTCTTTATCGTATAATTTAAATAACATAAATTATTTACCATATAATTTAAAAATATATTTACCTATGTTCGTTGAAATCTTTGACTGAAATGGAATGTGGAGCCGCTTGAATTGAAACAACTATGAAAATGAATGGTGGTGGTGTTGATCTTGGCTGAGTTTAATGAAGAGAAAGGAATAGAACTCGATATGGCAACATCGTTACTATGGTTGGGCGATTCACTGCCCCTACTAAGCGTCGATCCTTTTCTATAATTATTCCTTTGCTTCCCCCTTTTCCATCCCTTCTCCCTGGTGCGTTGATCTCCTATTTATCCTTTTTTTTAAACAAAATCTCCTCCTACTTAATGGGCATTGATTGGCTTAGACTCAATCTTAAGTGGCAATTAAAGTGGGCATAGACTTAGGGAGGTGGAGCGAATTACTCCAAACTAAAAGAAGTATATTTATAGCTAAAAGTTTATAATTGTTTTCCCTCCCTGTGTGGCAGTAGAAGGGTCAGTTAACTCCTGTCATTAGATTTGCATGATAATCAATTAGAATTTTTTTTATATAATTTTTTTAATAGTGGTTTATTAAAGATGATTAATAATCTAAAATTATTTATAATTTATAATTTATAAAAAAATCTTAAAAATTATTTACGATAATATAATTAATTAAAAATAATTAAATTATTTAGGAAATATAATTTATTTTTGAAAGTTCTAAAATTAAGATAATAAAAGAAAAGAAAAGTTCTTTTTTATAAACACAATAACTTTTGATGATTTATAATATTAATCCATTCATTTCATTAAATTTTTCCCGTTCATAATTGTAAATCATGACAATGTTGCATATATTCATTTTTATGAAAGGAAATAACTTTAATTAAATCGTACTTTTCTTTCTTTCAAAATCTCGTCAATGACTTGATAGACTTTTGAAATCAACACAAAAGTTAAGTTATCTTAAAATTCAACTCATTCCGATAATAAAATATTAAATGATGTCCAAATCAACTTAAAGTATGAACACGAGTCCATAGTGTGAGAAGAGAGATCGTAACATATCTAAAAAATACATTTTAATCTTCCTAATAAAATGAGATTATTCTAACCATGTTTACATCTAAAGACATTCATTTAACCTTAACTTAGTTTATAATGAATTCTGAAAGTTTAAAAGCCATGAACATTTTGATTTTATCATTCTTTCATTACAAAATGTGAAAATAAAACACTGTAAAACAAAACCAATAGACTTTATTACATCTCAAGGAATAGAAAAAAGGACTTGGAAAAAATATCGGTTTAATTTACTAACCAATTTAATTAACCAAAACAAATGTTAGTTTATCTATCTAATAAGAAACCTATAACTTGCCAATGACTTTTGTGACAAACAAAATTAAAATTTTGACTTGTCAACCTTTTATATTTTCCCTTGGTTATCGATAGGCCAAAATATATCTAAACCCCATTTTCAATCTCTACTATTGTCTTAAATAATAAAAAAATATTTTGAATTTTATCAATGTCACCCTTACAAATTGACCTTTTCTATCACAATGACAGAGACAACTATAGTAAGATATTTTTTCCAAAATTTTATAAAATTAATACCTTGACAATGACTATACATTTAAAATCTTGTCTAAGAATTTAGAGCTATGAAAATTAAATGATGTTTCAAACCCACAACACGAATATATTTTCTAAAACCCATTTTTAATCTTCACTATTATTTAAAAGAATTTAATACTAATAATGCTCCACATTTGAGTTTGGATGACGAATACATCATTTTAAGTCAATAATAATAATAATAATAATAATAATAATAATAATAATAATAATAATAATAATAATAATAAAAATAAAACTACTATGTCTAGGTTTATGGCTATGTCCATTACAAATTGATGTTTTTTCCATAAAGATATAGAGAACTATTTACAAATAATTTCCACCACAATTTTTATTGAAAAAAAAGTTGTATCAATTTCAACGATAAATCTAAGATTAAAAAAAGATTCTCAACACACTCAAATAGTTTTTAGTTGTATCCCTAATGGTGGAGATGTGTTACCTTGATCACAACTAGGTGGAAGATATAGAATGGTGAGTGATCAATAAATTGAAGGAATGGCATGAGTCATATTGAGAAGTGTGTTATATAGATATTTATTTATTGTGTTCTATACAATTAGTATTTTTTAAGTTGGATTTTAATGTGTATGTAAGGATGCAAATATTTTTTTTTTGTGTTATTAAACCAAATTAGAATGTTTATGTTAAACTCGTCTTGAAAAAAATCTAATTTTTATATGAGATTGAAGTTTATGAGATCATTTTTGAAAATTCAGTTTGGGAACTCAATGGGATGATGAAGCCTATCCTTTTGATAGATTGATGTGCATAGGCTAGACATTGAACATGTAGTCATTTTCACGTGAGTTATGTTCAAATCATTGCCTCTGCATGAATGTGGTGAGAATCTTTTCCATTTCAAATTTGTTGATGATGTTGATCTATTAACCTTTTTTGTGTCATCAACTTTTGTATAGATCTATAAGGTCATGATTTTTTTCTTATGAAATTCATGTCGACAATCCATATTAAAAATTGGAGGATGAATATCATCACATTTTCTTGCTCCTAATGTGCGATAAATCAACTCTATGAGAATGTTTTTCTCTCTAAATTTTGTTGTTGACATGGATATCAAATTATTTTCAAATCATTACATTTCTCGCTCCCATAAACTTTTGTACAAGGATGAAGGGTCATGATTTCATTCTTGCCAAAGCCTTATTTTTTAATAATAAGGTAGTCATAGTTAGGATCATATTAGGGTAGCATTTACCCTTGGAATCACATAAATAATTAGTTGTCTTCAATTTTATATAGTGCTATATTTTTTAATGACATGATATCATTGGCTACTTGTAGACC
Source organism: Torreya grandis (assembly GCA_037957365.1). Lineage (NCBI taxonomy): Eukaryota > Viridiplantae > Streptophyta > Pinopsida > Cupressales > Taxaceae > Torreya > Torreya grandis. The sequence goes on along the minus strand of JARHVA010001810.1, from coordinate 2,827,706 downwards.
ATGATTTGTGAATGTTTTTTTTTTCAAAAAAATACTAAAAGAGGGGTAAAAATATTATTAAAATCGAAGAAAGAAAAGAGTTAAAAAAAAATTATCGTGGTCCACCAATTGCTCTAGCTTCTGGGATAAATCTAGAGGCAGCATCCTATGATCCAAGATGTTCCAAGGTAGCCCATGCTTAGAGGCCCATTTGGCCAAGCAGTCAACCACCCCATTCCACTCATAGGGAATATACATAAAGGAAACACACTCCAGTGAAATACAAAGCTGAAGAACTTGTTGCACCACCCCAGCCAAATGCCAATCAACCGTTTCAAGATCTCGATTATTTAACATATTGACAACAACCTGCGAGTCAAATTCACAAATAATTATATTCCAACTAAGAGAACAACACTGTTGAATAGCAATCAAAATTGCAAGAGCTTCCATGAAATTATTAGTATACCATCCCTTGTGAATTGAAAAGAAGAATTACACCTTACCAGAACTGTCATGTCCCACCCTGCCAACCCCAGCTGGTCCAAGATTTCTGTGAGATGATCCATCGATATTGATTTTGAACATACCAGCCTCAAGGGGAGACCACTGACCCATCCATTTGATAGGGTGCTTAATCTGTCCATGGTCACGCACTGGAGTGTGAGGGGCAAAGGGGATATCCCTGGGGAGAGCAGAGGTGAAGCATGCAAAAATATTTGCATCGACTGAACCCAAGTCAGCCACCACATCACACTTGGCGTGAAGGGTTTCAAGAAGAGAGTTCATGATTCTCTCCCACAAGACCCTGATCTCAATACTCACACCCTGGAAAATCTACTTCTTCCTCTCCAACCATATATGCCACAATACAAAAGACAGGCTGATGCGCCAAGTGACCTAAAGAAATGAAGCCTGAGAGGGAGGATGACCCAGTCAGTCCTAAAATTCAGACAAAGAAGATACGTGCCAGCATGGGCAATCCCACACATCCCACTATAAGTGCCAAATTTGTTTGGCAAAAGGGCACTGAAAGAAAAGATGGGAGATAGTTTCCACACTGTTGCGGCATAAAACACACATGGAGGGCCCTTGGAAACCCTATTTGCAGAGATTATCCCAAGTAAGATACCTATTGTAAACTAGCACCCAAAGAAAGAAATTACACTTGGGCCAAGAATAGCTATTCCAAACCTTGTTCCCCTAAGGAACCACCACTTCACCAAAAAGTTGTTTTGTCAGTGCAAGGTACCCTGAGGACATAGAGTACTTCCCTGAGGGATCTCCACCCTAAGCTAAAACATCATGCCCATGTAAGGAGCTACATTCCCTAGAGGCCAATATCAGAGATAACTCCAACTGATCCTCCATAGAGCTGCCTAGTGGCTAGTCCAAGGAGTTCTTCCATCGATACCCCATCATGGTGCCCAACCTGAAGGCCTCCTTATAATGATCCACCGTGTTCTACACTGCAAAAAGTAAAGAATCATAGAGCAGCTACAAATGTGGATGTGAGGATAAGAGTGGGGGAACCCATCCCAGGAGTTGCTCCAAAAGAGAGCATCCATTCCCTTGTTGCAGATCTAAAAGAGGCTACACTTCACTAGCTGAGCTCCCTGTTTGAGGGTGTTCCACACCATTGACCCTCTTCCCTCAAGGGGGAGTCTTGAAATATCCTCAGGCTACTCCCCGGGGTAGTATTTCAAAGCCAAGATACGGGCCCAAAGATGAGCTGGCCTGGAACACCAGCGCCAATAGAGTTTGGCAGTGAGAGCTTGACTACATAGAATTACAGAGTGCAGTCCAAGGTCACCCTCCTTTTTTGGTCGACAAACTGTGTCCTAGTGAAGTAGACTCTATTTGGTATTTAACAGATTGTTGATCCATAGAAATTGGCAAGAAAGAGCATCAAAATCCTTCAGGAAGTACCCCAGGGCAGCCTAAACCATACTGCGATAAATGGGAAGGGCTTAAACCATCAATTGCAAGAGCGTCACCCTACCAGTAGTGGAGAGCCACTTATGAGTCCAGTGACTAACTTTTTGCCTATGTTTGTCTAGCACCTTCTCCCAGAAGAGCATCGACTACCTTCCCACCAAAATAGGGACTCCAAGATTGGTGAGGGGGAGAGACTGTATCTGAAACCTCAAGATAGCAATAATCCTCTGTTGAATAGGCTTAGGGGTGTTGAAAAACAAAATAGAGGATTTGTGGTCGTTAATCTTCTACCTAAAAGCCACCAAATAAGTGTCCAGGGTGAGCCAAAAAGCTTCAGCTTCCTGAATCTGAGCTCTCCCCGCAAGAGCAGTGTCATCCATGAACTGGAGGTGGGACAAAGTGGGTAATCCATTTCCCCAACACCAACCCTGAAGCACATGCTGAGAGACCCAAAGCTTAATAAGTCACCCAAGTCCTTCTACTAGAATAATAAACAAATATGGAGAGAGTAGGTCTCCCTGTCGAAGTCCTCTAGAGGCTCTAAAAAGCTCTGAGGGTGTACCATTAATAAGGACTGAGAAAGAAGGAGTCATGACACAGTTGAGCACCCAATGGATCTAGTCCTGATTGAAGCCAAAAGCTAGAATAACTTTCTGTAGGAAGCCCCAACTGACTCTATCATATGCCTTAGCCATATCAAGCTTAATAAACATAGATCATTCTTTGGAAGTACTCATGGAATGAATAGCTTCTGACGCTATAACTACCCCATCCAAAATTTGCTTGCTAGCAACAAATCCCCCTTGCTCCTCAGAGATGACCATGGGAAGGCAAATTTTAAGCCTCTCCGCAATGAGCTTAGTGATAATTTTGTAGACTACATTGCAGAGAACAATGGGCCTAAAACATTCCAATTGATTAGCCTATTTGCACTTCAGAATAAGCACCAGAAAAGTAGCATTCAGAGCCTAGATCATTTCTTTGTTGGAGTAGGACTCCTGCACAACCTCCAAGAGATTCTGATTGATGACATCCCAAAATTCTTGAAAGAATTCCATAGGGAATCTATCTAGTCCCAGATCCTTACCTTTCTTCATGCCAAAGACCACCCCCTCTAATTTAGACTTACTAATAGGTTGCATAAGAGAGTCATTCATTTTCGGTGACACAATAGAGGGAATACAAGATAAAATATTACCTTCAGCAAGCTTGTCAGGAGGAGTATCATTTGAGAAGAGAGCAGAATAAAATTGAATACCTTCCCTGGATATATCTTGAGAGGAAGTCAAGCGTGTACCATCTGAAGTAATCAGGGAAGAGATGAAGCTCCTATTACATCATTCCTAAACAGAGTATGGAAAAAAGCTATGTTCTTGTCCCGCTCCTGAAGCCAATCAACACAAGCCTTCTATTTCCAATAAATCTCTTCTCAAAGCTCCCACTCAGCCAAATCTGTAGAAGCTTGAATCTATGTCGAGCAACGAGCTTCTGACAGTCCAAGGTCACGAATCTATTTGGTGATGACATCCAGTTGGTTTGGTGCCCTCCTCTTCCTGGTGTGGAGATTACCAAAATAATGGTTGTTCTAATACTTTAATTTCCTTTTAACATATTGTAGCTTCTTAGAAAAAACAAACATGGCCATGCCATAATTTGGTCCCCCTTGCCTCCATCAGTATGTCATTAAATCATGGAGGGAGGTGTCACGAAGCCACATCAACTAAAATTTGAAAGGGAGTTTCTTGGGAGCAACAATATGTCTCACTGAGAGCATGATAGGCCAATGGTCAGACTCCCGCCAGTCAAGAATATCAGAGGAGAGAGAGATGGAACTAGAGCACCAAAAACATGAGACAAGGAACCTGTCCAGGCATTCTGAGATGGCCTCATCACCCATCCTTCAGTTGTTCCATGTGAAAAGTCTGTTGAGGGGTTTAACATTCGCAAGGTGTAACAGGTCAATATTTTGTCGAAGAAGCTCTGAAGAAGGTCCCAGCTAAGCTAATCCACCTCTCTTCTCCTCCAAGCTAAGAATAGAGTTAAAATCCCCAGCTAAAATCTAGGGCAAGAAGGGGTGGTAGCTTTGAACATATCAGATGTGGTCCCAGAGCTTGAGCTGACCTGGGAGATCAACACAGGCATACACATTGGTGACCAAAATCAACTCACCAGTCTCCAAGGAGGAAGCTACCATTGAGAGGGCCAAGATGCAGGATAGCCAATGGATTGGCACAACTTTTTTAGGATCCCAGCACATAGAAAGACTCCCCAAAGTCCCCAGGGTGCCAATACATTGACATTGGCCAAGGAACCAAATATTAGGACAACAAGTGAACAAAGAGTCTACAGAGAGTTTGGTCTCCTGAATGCAAAGAATATCAGGAGAATGGTCTTTCACCAACTTATGAATAGCCTTTTGTTTGGGGATGTTATTCAACCCCCTCACATTCCATGAAAAAATAATCATTGAGTAGAGTGAGGAAAGTGTTCATCCATGGTCTTTACCACCCCTGACTCTACCAGTAAATCTCCTATAAGTTTAATTCTATCTTGATCCTTCTTGCGTCCTGCTCTAGAAGGTGTGGATAAGGATACCTTCTTAAAAGGTCTCTGCATTAAACCAAGAGTGGGAGAAGGTCCCTTTTATTTGCTAGGAACTTCCACATCTTTTACCAAATCTACCCAACGTATATCTTTATCTTGTGGAGTAAGTGCAACCACAAGGGCTTTGGACTCTGGGTCGAGAGCAGGTTCCATAATTTGTTGAATGATGATGTCCTAGGAATCATTAGAAATATAGCTCTTTCCTTCCAGCTCCAGCATCCCACACTACTCCACTACAGGTGTACCCTCTTCTATGATCATGTTATCAAGAACTTTGAAACAGTTGAACCCTGCATCTCCTTGCTGATCCAGGTGTGAATGCTTATGGCCTCATCCTTTGGTACGACATCAAACTAGGGTAAAACCATCTCTATCAAGTCTAGTAAAGTCAGGTTGGCCTTGCTCTAAAATGGGGGTATTCAGGTGGGCTTTCCCCTTTACAGCACTATCAGGCTATGCGTTTCTATTACTGACAGAGTCAGGTTGTCCATTCCTCATACTTGCATTAGCATTCCATGGACCAGCTGATCCCTTAGGAATGCCTGGACCTTTGGGCGCATGAGGGCATTGGTGCTGAAGATGTCCATACACATGACAGATATGACACCGGAAGGGGATGGACTCATAATTAATTTGCTAAATTCAGGATGAGGATCCCAAGCATATTTCCATAGAATCTAGCAGAGGGTTGTTTATATCAATATCAACATACATACAGGCGTAAGAGATAACCTTCTTGTCCAGAGATTGGTGAGTGATTACAACTGGTGTTCCAATCATGGCTCCAATCTACCGCAAGATATCCTCACGCAAAAATTCCAGAGGTAATCTCGTTAGGTGGACCCATATTGGAACTCGTGAAGGAAGATCCTCAGTAGAATTAAACCCCACATGCCAAGGTTTTATGAAAAGGCCAATACGGTCATAAAAGTATGGACCTCCCTCAAAAATCCTATTCCTATAAGAAATGCAAGTAAAATTTACCATGAAATAGCTATTACTAGCCAGCATGATGTCAAAATCCCCTTCAATTTGCCATGATCGGTGAATCTAGGCTTCTAGAGCTGACTGGGATATGCGAATTCCAAGAAACTTGCAAATTAATGCATTTGAAGCCAAATATTCAACATCTTCCTTAACAGTTTTTTATGGGATAACTAACACAGGCCTATCCTGGCTGCGTGGAAAGCAGCTGTTGACTTTACTAATCTTTGCACGCTCACCTACATAGAACGCCTCCTTCATCTCCTCCTGTGAACTTCTGCCAGGCAAAGACCGTCTAGCCGTGGATGTTTCTGCCTGAAGCAGACTCTTGGAACCCTCATTCACAGCCATCTTCCAGTTTTTATGTGGTTTTATTTAACAATATGTTATGGATTTAAAATGTTTTGTTTTGATATCTTGTCATGCATAACCAAGAGATTATGCATGAAGACATTGTGATGTGAATACAACTCAAATCTATACCTCTACATTAAGAATATTTTATTTGTCTCATTTTTTTGTTGACACTAATACCAATTTTTTTAAATCAATATGCTTATTTTAATCATAAACTTTATATACAACTTTTTTGGGTTGTCATTAGTTTAAAACCACAACCCATAAAATAGATCTAAAAAGAATCTCCATTTGAAATCTTTAATCAATCTTGCTCATAATGTAATGTTAAACTTGATATCATAAATGATGATCTCACACATTTTTTTTTTGCGATATGATATTAATGATATTCAATTTTTTTTTTTAATAATATTTATTACACTGATATGCATGCAACTACCTAAATTATCCTTTCCTTCCATACCCAATTGATAGTTCACATTCAATGTTTGAGGATCAATGATTTAGAATTGTGTTTGTATAACGTTTATTTTTTTATTTTTGCTTTTGTTATTTGGATTTTTTTTTTCAAAAGAAATCAAATTTTAATTTTGTGGTCTATATATGTTAAATTAACATTAGCTTAAACAATTTTTTTAGACTTTGATAAAATATTTAGATCAAAGTAAAATATTGTGTCCCACTTTTTAGCATAAAGATGCTAGATACACTTCTAATTTATCCTCAAAATATATTGAGTTTAGTCATTGATATTAATCAAATAAATCTGTGTTAGATCATATATACAAAAATGTAGTGCATATACGATTTTCCATTTATTTTTTTTAATTATTAAGTATTTTTTATGATTTTTTTTAATTATTTATCAGCCATCTAGTGGGACATAATATTATACTTGACTCATTTTGTAGTTTTTTTAAAAATGGGCCAACATAAATTAGTTGTTCAATCAAATTAAATTTTAAATGTTTATTAAAGACATGTTTGGTAATCATTGAATTGTATAAAATCAGAATTTTCTCCATCCATAATACATTGTGTTATTACCCTGATTAAATAGTGGCATTACTAACATATCAATCTCATATTTTTTTTAAAGTTCATATAAAAAAGCATAATTTATGAGAGCAAGTTTCTTATTTGTATTGAACATATGAATATATGACAATTCTTTCTTGATGACGAATTGGGGATAGTGATTCGAAAAGCATCGATTAAATGAGCTATATATAGTTGTCGCCCATAAATCATCTTATTATTTTCATAGGCTATGAAAATATTAAATTTCTTATATAAATATATTTTTGTAACTGCTTTGCACTTTGTAGACCTTAAGGATGGTCACTAGGATGTGTTGGCTACCTAGCCCTCTGGTGCTAGATATGAAAGGTGAGCAATCAATAAAATGAAAAAATGACGTGGATATCTTTTGCCATGGGTAATTGTATTTAATGGATTTTTATTTTTCTTGATTAGATGCCATTACCCTTGATTAGAGATTCCATTCATATAACATTAACCAAAATAAAAGTTTTGTAGTTTTAATAAAATTATAATCAAGCAACAAAATAAATATGGGATAAAAAAGTTAAATAACATACTTCAAAAAGAATTAATCCTTGTTATTTGTTGTAGGTTATCTTAATGAATGTTGTATTTTTTTTTAGGTTAGACAACAAGAATTTTTTATTTTAAGATGTATACAATAATATAATTATGAAAAATATAATATAAATGAACACAATACGATTAGTATTAGTAGGAGAAATTGTCCAAATATACAATATATTTAAAAGAGAATAATACCCTTTTAAGATGTATACAATAATATAATTATGAAAAATATAATATAAATGAATACAATACAATTAGTATTAGTAGGAGAAATTGTCCAAATATACAATATATTTAAAAGAGAATAATACCCTAAAATAAAATAACATCGTATAATTTTTATTAAAAATAAACCCTACAATTCCACTTCAAAAGAGGACCCTCCAATATCCTTTTAACAAATAGAAAATTCCACACATACTTGATATTTTTTACAATGATATTTTTCTCCTTTATATAAACCTCTATTATTAATAATAAATAGATAAACATCTAATTTCGATATATACTAACTCAGTACCTCAATATAATTAATAGCTAACTCACTACCTAATATAATTAATTGTACAAATTATATGAACTAAATTAAAAAGATTTGTATCCCTATCAATATCTCCATAAACCCATATATTATCGCTTCAGATCCCTAACTACATAACATATCAATTCATACCTCTTAACTTTTGTGGCAAAAAATTATTCCTAATAAGTTCTGTGTGTACCCAGCTACTCCCCTTTAATAAAAAAAACACATTTTAATACAACCCCTAAACCATAGGTGACTGAACATTAGAATTTTCCAAATATGAAGACCCTGATGTAAGGGGCACTACGATCTCAATCGTCCCTTCCAGCATCTGAACAACGTTTTTAATTGATGGCCTTATGGAGGGATCTTCTTGGATGCACCAAAGCCCCACCATCACCATTCTTTCCAACTGTTTTGACTCCACACCTTGCTGTTGCTCCACTAAGTCTGCAAGCGTCCCATCCTTAAAACAATTGTACACCCAGTCAGACAAAATCATTTCATTTTCTGGAACATCTAACTTCCACATTTTCCTGCAACAAATTATTTCCAATAACACCATTCCAAAGCTATACACATCTACCTTCACTGTGATTGCCATACTCCTCTGCCACTCAGGTGCAATATAACCTACGGTGCCACGGGCTGCGGTAAATGTCTGCGTTTGATCTGGCCCAATCAATTTAGCTATTCCAAAATCGCATAGCTTAGCATTGTAATTTTCATCCAACAGGATGTTTTGAGTCTTTATATCACAATGAAGTATATGGGTTTTACACTCTTCATGTAAGTAGAGGATTCCTTTTGCAATACCTAAAACGATTCGAACACGTAGATCCCAACTAAGATAGCTTTTATCATCAAACAATACGCTATCTAAGGACCCGTTGGGCATGTACTCGTACACCAGAAGCCTGTGGGAGTCCTCATCACAGAAACCATAGAGTTGAACAAGATTTTTATGATGGCTTGCCCCGATGATATTCATCTCTGTTCTGAACTCCTTTTCGCCATCTTGTTTGTCTTTCTTGAGCACTTTATCAAGCTCCTTTACAGCAATTTCCCTTTTATCTGATAACAAGCCTTTGTAGACTTTTCCAAAGGCACCCCTTCCTATTTCTTGCCTGAAGCCTCCCGTTGCAGCGTTGAGTTCTTGATAACTAAATACCTTCAACCCCTCCGAATTAAACTTATGCTGCGTTTGCAAGGCTCTGAGATTGGTACGACACATATACAACCAGATCATTAATAAAAATGCTGCAAGGAGTGGGGAGAAACTCACCAGGCTTCTTCCAATAATTATAAGAATCTTTCCCCCCTCTTTTCTTTGCTTTGACGGCGTGGGAGGAAACGCGGACGGCGCTGGAGGAAGGGCTTTGTCTACTTTGACAAAAGCTGTCGTAGTAGTGGTAAAACCGCCATGCATGAGAGGCATTGCCTTCTTCCAACAATTTTCTATTCCGTCAAGATCGGCGTAGATAACTACTGTGCAAAAGCAGTCTTCTATGCATGCCTGTGAAGTGCGCATAGTCATTTCCCGACCAATCTATTTTGCCAAGATCCTGCATTTCTGCGCTACTACTTGCATTGCAGCTGAGTTGCTGGAATGGATTCGGAAGGCATCCCTTTGAATGGTCGCTGTTGTCAAAAAAGTGGAATCCTGGAGGACAACTGCAATTCAATGAATTGCCCGTGCTAGCTAGACAAATTCCATTGAAACCACAGCTACCAATGCCATCGGCTGTACAATAATTATCCTGAGCCAACACGCTGCTGACCAGCAGATAACTAGCACATATCAGATATAGGAATGCAATTCTAAATTCTATAGACATGGCCATAGCCGTAGCTATACAATGCAAAGGCAAGTTTACACAAATGAAACTATTGTTTTATGTGATGGACGCTTTCTTTATAGGCAGAGCTGTTTTCCGAGACTTGGAGCAGGGTGGAAGTTGTAATTTGTGGTGAATAAAGGAGACCTGTGTTAATTTTATCCTGATTAGTCGCCGCCTGTGAAGTTGTAATTTGTGGTGAAAAGTAAGCAGCCCGTGTGTTAATTTTATCATGATCAGTCCCTGTGATTAGTCGCCGAGAGGGAGGAGGGAAGAAATGTCTACATTGACGAGACTTGGAGTAGACTTAAGTTGCAATTTGTGGCGAAGAAAGGAGACGTACATTAATTTAGTCCTGATCAGTCATCATTGTTTGTCTGATCAATCGTTAATGTTTGTGTGATCAATCGTTAAGAGAGAGGAGGGAAGAAATGTCCACATTACAGTTTGTGGTGAAAGAAAGGAGATGTGTGTTAATTTAATCCAGTGTTTGTCCATCTCCGAAAAATGGGTTCGAATGTCATCAGAAATATCGACATTGACGAGCATAGGTTGGTCACTTAGCTTTCTTTGTACACTGGAGTAGGTTGTGAATGGAGAGTGTGTGGATCGGTTTAGAGGCTCTCGTGTCTCTAAGGTGAATGGATGCTTCGAGAGGAGCTAGGGAAGGCTTATTTTGGTTATTTAGTCATAATTTAGGGAAGAGGATGTGACTTATTTGGAAAATCGTGCCTTAATTTGCAAATTTATGGGGATCCATGTCTCTCTGTGATTTATTGAATCTTGGACGAGAAGTACTTGAAATCCTGAAGGTGATATGGAGGTAATGTTGGCAGCAAATAATTACTTTTTGTTGGTGTTCTCAAATCTGTCAGACCTTAATAAGGCCTTTGAGGGGGGCCAGTACTTCCATAATCAGATTGGGCTTTTTATTAAGCCGTGGCATGTAGGATTTAATCCGACGGAGAAGCTCCCTTCCAAGATCTTGATGTGGATTCGGCTTCCTTGGTTCCCACTGAAATTCTGGAGGAATGATATTCTACATATGGTTGCGATGTTGTTGGGAAAATCGGTGGGCTCTTCACAATAGACACTAGATAAAAAGGTAATTTATTTTGCTTTTATTTGTGTGGAAATTGATTTAAACAATCCTTTGCCAGATTCTTTAGAAATTCGGTTAGGATCTTCCAACTAAACTCAACAGTTGGATTATTAGACTGTACCTTTTTGATGCCATATATGCCATGAGTATGGGCATTTATAAAAGAAGTGCCCCAAAATTAATCGTGTAGGGATCCACCCTGATAATCCTTCTAGGCCTGCTCCTACGATGGATAAGGGGAAAGCCCTTGCTACAACAAGTGAGACAGATACATAGGGATTTATTGTTATAAAGCCCCATAATAAACCCAGAGGCCAAAAGAGGACTCTTAAAGATAGGTAGAATGATGGATTGTACAACCATTTTGATGCCTTAAGTGCGGAAGATTAGTAGGGGATGATCACAGAGGAGTTACAAGAAGGACTAGGTCTCATGGGAATCACTCAGGAAAGCTTAAAGGAGGTTGACTTTTGTGGTAACATTCAGGAAGTGGTTGTTGATTCATAGATGGAAACAGATTAGGTTCTAGTGGTGCTAGCTGATATAGTTGTGTCAAAATGAGTCAAGAACCCTCAAGCATGCCTTTGGCAAAGCCAAATCAATCTCCTTATGTTGATAGCAGTGCCCAACTCTCCCTTGGGATCCAACAAAAGAACCTCAAAAAGGTTGCTTGAGATATGCCCCTTAAGATCAGTCAGAAAAAAGATTAGGAGAAAGTTAAGATGATAGGTGAGAATTTGGTGGAATCAAGGTCAGTTAAAACCATTGATGCCCACTTTGTTGCTTCTCATAGATGAGAGTGCTTTCATAGAATGTAAGGGGATTGAACAACATCCCTAGATAAAAGGTTGTTTGTGAGTTGATTCACGTTCATTCCTCTGATGTGGTCTTCATTCAGGAATCAAATTTATCAATGGAAGGTAGGTCCAACATAGCTTATAGATTATGGGTTAGAGGTCAATGGGAGTGTAATGGGCCCTAGCACTCTTCTGGTGGAGTTGTCTGCTTAGGGGACCCATGCAAGCTTTCTACTCTTTGGTGGATCTTTAATAGATTCTCTTCATCGATGGTTGTGACTAGTTATGAATTGGTAGAGTATATTCTTTTCACCAATGTGTATGCTCTGATTGATACTCAGAGAAAGCTTGCTCTCTAGTCTCACATTAGGTATGTTAGGTCCTTAGCCCCTTTGTTTCCATGGATTATGGCTAGGGATTTTAATGTGATTATTAGTTTGGATGAGAAGAAGGGGGATTGGATAGATCATATCTTTCTTCTATGTTGTTTAGAGATAATATTTTTGGCCTAAACCTTATGGGTGTTAAGACTTCCAATGGCTTATTTACTTGGAGCCATAGAAGATGTGGGGTAGATTGTATCTCAAAAAGGCATGATAGGTTTTTTAGTTTCTAGCTTTTGTATTACTGGTAATTGGGTTACAAATTCTGAGATTTTGGATTGGCGGGGATTAGATTATTGGCTTATTAAACTTCAAGCTCCCTATTTGGATCAGCTAAGAATCCTTCCTTTAATTTTTAGCTGATGTGGCTCCAAGAATATTCACTTCAAGATTTTATGGTTAGTTGGTGGGTGCAGGAAAGCTGGCTTTTGGTACTACTATGTACTCTTTTGTTAAGAGGTTGAAGTATGTAAATTTTCAGCTTAAAAAGTGGAAAACATTGTTTTGGTAGTATCTTTTAGGTTAAGGCAGCTGCTCAATCCCAATTGGATCTTATTATTCGCCATATTAGTGATTTTGGTCTCACTAGGTAGAATCTCAGGGATGAAACAGAAGCTTCAAATGAATTAGTTGAATGGGAATTACATGAGGAAATTTTTTAGAAGCAAAAGTTGAGGATTGACTAGCTCTATGTAGGAAATATAAATAGCTCTTTCTTTCATAATGTTGTCAAAGATAAAAGACATGGGAGTGATATTTCTTCCTTGGTATCCTCCTAAGGAGGTCTGCTTTCTTCTAGGTGTGACATTGTAGCAGAGGCTTCTTAATATTTCTCTTCTTTGTTTATGGAGGACTCCCTCTTATCTGTTGAGGAAGAAAATTGGATTCTAGAGTGTATTCCTTCTTTGGTGTCTAATGAGATGAATGAGACCATTTGTAGAGCCATCTCTATGGATGAATTGCTGAGGATTATTTTTCAATTAAAAATAGGGAAGGCCCCTTGATCGGATGGTTTCCCAATTGAATTCTTTCATGAATTTGGGAGATTATTAAATTTTATCTTTTGGAGGTGGTTAGGGAGTCACACAAAACAAGCAGATGTTGAAATCTTTGAATGTTACTTTCCTAGTTCTTATCCCTAAGAGGGAAGGAGCTAATTCCCTGAATATTTTTAGGCCAATAACTCTGTGTAATGTTGTTTATAAGATCATCATGAAGCTGATTATTAAAAGACTTAAACCTTAGCTCAATAGGCTGATTTTGGAGGAACGGAGGGGGTTTGTTGTTGGGAGGAAAATTTTGGATGGTGTGATTGTGGCAACAAAGGCTATTCATTTAATGGCAATGTCCAAGGAGAAAGCAATGTTAACTAAGCTGTATATGGCCAAAGCTTATGATCAAGTTCAATGGACATTTCTCTGAAAGATCTTGTTGGATTTTAGATTTATCATTGATTGGGTGGATTGGGTCATGAGCTATGTTATGTTGGCCTCATTTTATGTTCTTATTAATAGTGAACCTATTGAGCTATTTGGTACTTCAAAGTGCCTTCAATATGGGGATCCTATGTCTTCGTACTTGTTTATCATCTTCGCTAAGGGATTGGGGAGACTTATAAAATCTCATGTGGCTCATGGATTGATCAAAGGTTGGAGTTGGGGAAACAAATTGCCTCCTCACTCTCATTTACAATTTATTGATGACACTACTTTAATGGGTTTAGCCAAAGTTAATGAAGCGGTTAACTACAAGAAGTTTCTGGATATTTATCTAGTTATTTCAGGGAAGAGGATTAATGAAGATAAGTCTTTCATATTTTTATTTAATACTCCTCTTATTTATAATAGGATTGTTGGGATTCTTAGATTCCAAATTGGAAATCTTCCTCTTGTCTATCTTGGTATTCCCATTAATGTTGGCACTATGTCTAGGGGTTTTTGGTGGGAAATCCTAGACAAGTTTCGTAAGCAGGTTAGTCACTGGACTTGCAAATAGTTATCCTCAACTAGGATACTTTATTAAAATTAGTGATTGAAGATCTTCCCATCTATAAGTTTTTTGTTCAAGCAGCTCCCTCAAACTTTATTGAGGAATTTAATGCTATGTCTAGACAATTCTTATGGGCTATAAATTTAGAATCTTTGAACTGGAGTTTGGTTAAGTGGGATTCTATTTGTAGGCCAAAACAAGAGGAGGGTCTTGGTCTTCTGCATGCTATTCTTAATAGACAGGCCTTGGCTACCAAGTTGTATTGGAGGTGATGTACTAGCTAGGATCAAGATTGGGCTAAGATCCTTAACTATAAGTATTTAGGGGAGTTGAAAGTGGTGACATCCCTAGGGTTACTCTATCAAGTAAAGGATCCATGGTTTGGAGTACTCTCAAAATGGGGGCCAACCTAATTAATTAGGGGTTATTTTGGATCTATAAAAGAAGTTTGGAGGCATTATTTTGGCATGACTCTTGGGATGGTCATCTGCCTATATTGGAAGAGTTTTCACACTTACAAATTTTATGCAATCTCTTTCTTGATGCAGGGTGGAATCATGTGATACACTTCAAATTGGTTCAGTCTTTGGGTTAGGTGGAGGTTTTTAGATGGAAGAAATCTGCTGAGTGGCCATCGAGGGGTTTACAGATAGATCGAGAGGAGTTGACTCATATTCTTACTGGTAGAGTTTGTCGTTCCTTGAGGGAATGTGATACTCTAGCTTGGGGTTTGAACCCAAAAGGTGTGTATTCTATTGCTTATGGATATCATATGTTAGATAGGTAGAAGTTTGGGGAGATCAGCTCCCCTTGGTGGAAGTTTGTTTGGAATAAGTTTGGGTGGCCCAAATGTAACTTTTTCCTTGGGTTGGTTGCTTGTGATCGATGCCTCACTTGGGATAACTTGCAAAAGAGGGGATTTATAGGTCCTTTTATTTGCTTCCTAGGTCATAGTAGTGATGAGAGTATTTCTCATTTGTTTTTTCAGTGTCCCCTGGCTAAGGAGATTTGGCACCTTTGGTGGGATGCTTGGAAGCAGTGTTGTGTTCATGCCTTTTCTCTGGTGGATTTTTGGAGAATCTTGGGAAGACCCCTGACTAAGGCCTCTTATCTTTTGGTTGCTTAGCATATTGGTCCTTTTATTGTGCAAAAACTTTGGCTAGAAAGAAATCAAAGAATTTTTCTAGGAAGGTAGATGGCAGTTCAACAATTATGACAGAGGATTCTTAGTATGCTCTAAGAAAACTTTGTAGTGAAGTGTGATTTTTCTACTAGGTTAGATGGTGGGGACTTGCAGGTGGCCCAAAACTTGAAGTTAATGGAAGGAGACCTATGGCCTCCTTGTTCTAGGAAAAAGGGCCACTCCAAGGGTAAGATTTAGAGAGAAGGAAGGTGGAGTCTTCCACCTCGAGGTGTTTTCAATATTAACATGGATGGCTCCTCTAGAGGGAACCCTAGAGGCATGTTGGGATTAGGGGATTAGGGAGGGATAGTTTGGGAATTATCCTATTTTTAGTTTTTATTTATAAGGGGCATCATTCAAACAATTTGATAGAGGCCCTAGATATTCTTTGTGCTATGGAAAAAGGGTGTACATTAGGTTGGAGAAGTGTTATTTGTGAGTTTGACTCCCATATTGTTATTAATATGATGAATGAGTAGGTTGTGGAAGGCATGCAGTGGCAACTTATGTTAGTCGTTAGACAAATTCTCCATTTGAGTCACTCAATGGATTTTTTCTAATTTTATCCATGTCCTTAGGGAGTGGAACAAAGTCACTAATTGTTTGGCTAAGTTGGCCTCTGATCACATGGGGGATTGGAATGTTAGGGAATGAGATCTTTTGTCCCAAAAATGTGTTCAAACTTTGCAAAGGTTGACCTCTGAAAGACATGGATGGTCATTTGTGGTCTTTCCTTGGGGCCTTGGGGCGGTGGAATGTTCAAGGTATGGTTTAGTTGGGTTGTGATTTAGTGGTTTAGTTTTTGCTTTCTGTTGTTTCTGTGGTCTACTACTTTCTTTATGTTGCAATGGTGTTTTCTTTTATAATAAATTTTTACTCCTCTTTAAAATATATATATATATATATATATATATATATATATATATATATATATATATATAAATATAACAATGATCTATATTTTGATTTTTCAGTTGAATAATCATTTATTGAAGGAAAAATACATATAAAAAATGAGATAAAATAAGTGTTTTTTGGTCACATTATAAAAATAATTTATATTTTAATTATTTAGTTGAATAATTAATTTGATTAAATAAATTTTAAAATTTTTTTAATAAAAATAATGAAAAAAAAGACGAGATTTTTGTTACATTCTCCTAATATTTAAGAGTAATTTATATTGAAATTCTTTAGTTTAATAATTAATTTGGCCAAGCCTAAAAAATTTAATAAAATAAATGACAAAAATAAAAGGTCAAATATTTTTATTACATTCTAACAATATCTACGCTGTTGTAGAACAAATGGTACAACCTCTTGTCAGATTGTACTATGTCAATCTAGAAAATGAAATGGGTGACTGAAAAATTACCCATACAATGATGAGTTGTATCTGTAATGTGCTAGTCTTTACCCATGATTTATCTAATAACTTAGTCATTTGAATTGTCAAAGCTTGCAAAGCACCAAAATATGAAGGAAATCCCTATAGTTTTAAACAAAAGAAAATAATATTTAGATTTTTAAAATATAATATGTGGCATTCAATTTTTGAATTAATAAAAAAGATAATTTATACAAAGATGTTTTCTATAAACCAATCAAATATTGTTTTCAAACATTTTTTAATTAAAGTTTCAAAGTAACATTTATGATATGAAATATTGAATTAAAATTTATGATCTAAAATGTTGAACTAAAAAAGATGTAAAAAATATTTCTAAAAACTTTAAATATATTTATATGAATTGTTAAAGCATACAATATTTAAAATAATTTAATATTAATTTTATAATAATTATTAATTTAAAAAATTAATATTAAATATATAATTATAATTATATAATTATTATTAAAAAATATTATTATAAATAATTATTATGATTTCATTTGTTTATTTTTAAAAAAATTTAATATATTATATTTTTAATCAAAATATTAATTATATATATATACACACCCTTTGATTTTGGATTTTTGATGACAACTTTTATGTGTTCCAAAGTAGATTTTCCTATTTCCCTAAATAAACAAATGATTGGTTTGTATAATCAGAACTTATTAGTTCAAGATAACAAACCTAACTAATACTTGTTTTTACCATACACAAATTTCCATGTTTATCTAAGAAACCATAGTTATTTGAAAAAGGGACAAGGGATACCACCTCAGAGTATTTGTTTTGAGGAACAAACAACCACATAACTTTAAGTACAACATTTGTCAATTTCTTTAGTTTCACACCTAATCATTTTAGAGTGCATCTTGCTTTCTTTATCAATTATAAGGTCTTGCCACTCCATATCACACATAGGTTGATCCCTCTATTTCTTGTCCTCTATCAATGCAATTCCAACACTCCAATTTAAGGTCTTTCTTCTACATACAAGTTTGCTTCATTAGGATTTGTGACGAGATAAAAAGTCACTTTGTCTTCTAATATTTATCCCAAATCTTATGACACATTCATGAATGTATTTTTTTACAATTCAATTTTATTAAAAAAAAAATAACAAGAATATTTGAACTATGGAAGGATTTGAACTCGGGATTTCAAGATGCAATATCAATGTTTGAGATGTGTGTGAGAAAATTAAGAAAAAAATATTAAAACAAATCACTAAAATCTCTTTCTTTCTATATTAAAATTTCAACTTATTAATCAAGAAATATGAAGGTTGGTGTCGTGCAGTCCTACCATCCACTTTATTGTACAACCTTTTATTTATTATTTTTTGAATAATAAATACATCTTGAAATGTTCCAATAGTTAAATTTCAACTTACTAAAATGAATTACAACCATTTCACTCACTACATCAATTATCTTTCTTCTCAAAATTTTAAAAAAATTAACTACTAAAATTAATTACAACCATTTTATTCACCTTAATAGTTATCTTTACACGTACAAATCTTATAAATTCCAAGGCACAAGATGCAGTAAATTCTACATTTTCTACATCGTTATGTGAGCTTTTGAGATTGATTTTTCTTCACACTCCATCCCTCCATGGGAGAGAGCAGGTAGAGGACCGTGCAATCTCGGTTTGAAATCTCTTGCCTACTCTTGGTGCAACGATCATCAGAAAGCCTCAGAGTTTATTTTAGACACTGGAGCTTGGTCTCAACATTCTGAGCAAGAAGACACTCAGGTGTCTGATTTAGAAGGTGAGCCAGAAGGAGTCTTTCACGACCTATAATTGGGCTTCCAATGAACAACCGATGCTACAAAGATTATCATAAATCAGGAAGCACCATTTAACTCTCAGCAGGCTATGTTCAACATCTGTCCACATAGGTGTGTCCATTCGGTCAACAGGGTTGTTGTTTCTTATGTGGCAGTGGTTGTTGCCCCCCTCCCACATCTTCCACTGCTCAGGAGCATTCAACCAGTGTTTTCATTCTGCCTTCTGCGATCCTTGTTGATTTTGATGTCACTACGGGTGTCTATGCTCAGCCAACAGACGATGACACCTCATTGGCTAATAAAAATATTCTACTTGCCCCTCCTCTTCCTATCGTTGTAGTTGACACATTGGCTCTTCAATCTGAGCCCTGTCTACTTATTAGAGCTACTTCTTTGTTGGCTAGTCAACTGACTATTGGTTCTAATACTCGGTGGGTTTATGCTAACTGTATATATGTCTCTAATCTATTTCACAAGTGCAACGGCTACTGAAAGTCCTAGATCCCCTCTGCCTCCTCCCTAAAAGCCCCTTCTTTGGCTTATGCTTTTGTTTGTCTGAGTTCCTTCATGCTATTTTCCTGGGTGATGTGTTGGTTCAGTTTTCCATTGTCTCCCCCAACTTGTCTCTGCCTGACACCTCTCTCCAAGAGATGCAAGCTGAGCTTGGCTGCAAATCTCTTTTTGGCAAGTGTGTGGGCAAGTTTCTCTCTACCTCTACTCTTCCCTGTTGTGCTTTTGAGGTCTCAAAATTTGTTGTTGAACCATTCTTCACCCTGCTTAGTTCTAGATTTTGCTTTATCGAATTCCACTGCTCCACTGACGGAGACTTTGTTCTTAATTCTGGGCCTTAGTTTTTTAATAAATTCAGTTTTTTCTAGTGCCCTTGGTCCTCGTTTTTCGCTCTGAACAAGACCTATGTCTCATCTACTCCATTGTGGATTCGACTATATAACCTCTGCCAATCTTAAAGAACGAGAAGTTTATTAATCTTTTGGTGGACTAGGGTAGCACATTTGTGAGAGTTGACATTTCCTCTTGGAACCTCATATTTGTTACGATTTGTGTTATTTTTTTATCTTTTTGAACCACTTTTCCATTCCATTAGCCTTCTCTCTTCCAATAGCTTGTGGACCCAGTGCCTTAAATACGAATGACTTCCTTTTCGCTTTTTTCATTGTAACCTTCCTGGACATTGAATTATTGAGTGCCCTTCTAAGACAAGACATCACTCTACTCCCCGGTCCTCTCAAGCTTGGATGAGAAAAGTTGGTACTTCTAATCAAGACTTCATGAGACATAATCATGACAAGTTCTTTCAACCTCCTTTTTTTAGGGAGGTTCCTTTGAAGATTTGCTCGAAGGAGGTACCCTCAACCAATCCTCAACGGTCTTTTTTGGCAAGTGTCTTCGTCCTCCCTTCTTGGGGCTTTGCTTTCTCTCATTGCAAAATATTCTTCTACTAGGCTTGGCAGTGGTTTGGAAGCAGAGTAGTGAAGAGATGATGTATTCTTGTCCTCCCCCTGCCCCAACCTGCCCCACCCCCCTCGTCCCCGCCCCCCCCCCCCCCCCCCCCCCCCCCCCCCCGCCCCCCTTTTTGTGCTCCCCCCTCCTCCCTATTCTTGTCCCCGCCACCTTGATTGGTGTCCCTTCCCCCCCTCCTTGTGTTGCTCCCTCCTCAGTGCCCTCTTCCCACCTTGTGTCTTCCCCCTTCTCTCCCGCCCCTGACTCTCTGGACAAGCGCGTCGAGAGATGTAAAGCTGACGTAGGCATCACTGCCAAGAAGAAATGTAGGTATTTTGAAGCATAAATGTAAAGGTTAAAGGCATAAGTTTTAGTGAGATAAGGATCCCAATGGACTATGAAGGACCTTCTTTCTAAGTGCAAAAATAGACTAGCCCTAGCCTATGACACCTCTGTCTGAAATTCTTTTTGACTAGCTCCCATTTCGATCATGATTTTCTAGTCCTACGTATGTCGGATTGGTTAAAATCTCATTGAAGGGCATCAAACTCTCCTATGAGTTTGTCATTGCTTGTTGAGAGAGGTTTTGTGCCTTGTTTCAATGTTTTTGCTTTATTTCCCTTGGTTGTGTCATTTTCTCATTACAAATTGAGTTTTAATCATCGTTTATCATTTCTTTCTTTTACGTCATTTTAACATCTTCGGATTATGTATTATCAAGAACTGAACCCCTTTTTTATCCTAACATCGATTAATAATATTTACCTCATCAAATTAAAAAAAGGGTACATTTTTTACAAATTTTATAAATACGTTAGCTGTAACAATCAACTGCGGAGAATTAATTACAACCATTTCAATCACCACAACGATTGTCTTTTCACTTGCAAATGTTATAAATTCCAAGGCAAGAGTGCAGTACCAAGTGTAGGCAAATCTTATAAATGCCAAAGGCACCGGATGCAGTTGTTGTCTTTTCACCTTCCAATGAGTCGTTGTTTGAATCGTATTGCAGGTAGATCTTTTGAAAAATCTGTCAAAACCTCATCTAACAATTAAGGTGAAAGTACGGTCTGTTTAAGCTTTCCCGGAATATGTTGTCAATGCAATAATACGTCTTAGCATCAGTCAAATGGTTGTACTACAACCAACACTTGAATACGGGGGTTTAAAAAATCTACGCGTTGGTGAAGTTAAACGCGTACATTCAGCGCTGGTTGTTTACTTTCAGACTTGAAAGCGTGTTTCAGTTTCGAAAATAAAGCATTGAGAACGAGAGGTAGCCTGGTGGTTCCCATACACCATAGGCGCGACCCGTTGTTAGATTGTAATACGACTTTCTGGAAAAGAAAATGAGTGGTTCTGCTAGCCTTTCTTATTTAATAATTCAATTGTTTGAATTGTATTGCATGTAAATCTTTCGAAAAATTTATGGAAGTTTTATATAATAATTTATCTGTTTGAATTGTTAAAAGTTTGCAAATTCTTATAATAAGAAAGAAAATAGAATGAAATAAAGATTATGTAGGGATTAGTCTTTTCTTATAATACATTAATTATATTGAAAATTATAATGTAATTTATGTTGACTTAATTTAAGTCATTTATAAAGTAAAGTTGTAAGTTAATGAGAAAAAGGTTGTTTATTAAAAAGGATAGTTGTTAATGGTGGATATGGAGAGGGAGTGTGATAGGTATACCACTTTATATAATAATATAACATAATAAATTTAAAAGAGAATGAGACTTAAATAAAATTCATATAGAAGTTAGAACATGAAGATGTTATTTTTGATATGGTATATAAAGAAATAAATAAAAAGAAAAATTTAATACATTTAGAACATGAAGATGTTATTTTTGATATAACATATAAAGAATTAAATAAAAGGAAAAATATAGTACATTGTTCATACATTTATAAATGACCATTAAGACAAAAGAAAGTATAAGAATTATTTTAGTGTTTATTAATTTTTAAATATCAAGTAAAAAAGAGTATGATAGAAGGGGGAAACCAAAACATACTTGCTTTTGTTTTTTGATATTAACATATCTTATAATTTGTATGTTTCTCTTACGTTATGAATATGTCACTAGCACTATTATGTGAATCTTATTTTATATGACATTTTAATTAATATTTATTTAAAATTATACTAATATATAATGTAACATGGTACATTGATTTCATATTTATTTGTGAGATTTTACTAATAAAACTTATATATATTTATTAATTATAAAATTAAATTATTTTATGATATATGTATATTTGTTGATTATTAGTTTAAATTAAAATTAGTTTAGACTTATTACAAGTATTTAATTAAATTCATTGTTCATCTTCTAATAATAAATATTTAGTTTTTATATATTATGTGGACATGAGATCAAAATTATATAAACAAATGACTTACATACACATGAGAAAGAATATAAAAATAAATAAATAAAAATCTTAAAAAAATGAAACAATATAATAAAATAATAATCAAGTGAAAATTTTATTAACAACAATATAAAATGATGCCTAAAGTGTATTCATTAATGATGGGTGTATATATGTTCATTAATGTTTGGTGTGTGTTCATATATATATATATATATATATATATATATATATATATATATATATATATATATATATATACATTGTCAACAATTTTGTTAGAAAAGTATGATGACATGAAAATCTTTGGTTAACAAAAGGTCACACTACTTTGGATTAAGTGTTCCTCCCTTGGTGACATGTATAAGATCATAATTAAATAGTGAGAGCTCCCTATTCTTGATTATTATTATATATTTTTGTTGTTAATATATTTTTCATTTGATTATTATTTTGTTCATTTAAATATATATATTTTTTCTTTATTGTGTTTTACTTCTATATTTGATTTCTTAGTGATGTGTGAGAAAATAAATAGAAAGTTGAGTTGTAAGTAGTATTGAAAATAAGTAGTGGCAACAAATTTTTAGTGTAATTTGGAAAGTATAATTTTTAAAAATTATATAAAAAAATTTATTCAATCATTAATAAGTAAATAGAATATTTTCTAATATCATCTTAGAAAATATTTTCAATTATTACATAAAATATTATAATATTATTAGAATAATATATTACATTATACAATTTAATTAGTTAAAGGCAAGAAATTATTATTTTCAATAAAACTTATAATACCTTATTTTGATAGAAATAAAAAATATCTAAATTCAAAATAAAATAAAAAAATATCTAAAATCACATTCTATAAAATTTATTTAATTATTTAAATTATCAAAGAAATATGGAAAAAAATAAAATGAAAAAATATCTAAATTCACAAAATAGAATGAAAAAATATCTAAACTCACAAAATAGAATGTATGGCATTCAATATCTAAATTAATAAGAAACTTTATAACATAATATTTTATATAAATAAATCAAAATATTATTTTAAATCTTAAATGTTAATTAAATAATTAAATAAATACAATATTTTTGTAAATTTTATGTTTATGATTTTTTTTTTTCCAACTTTTCAATATATGTTGTAATCCCAAACAGGGAGTTGAAAAGAGGTCCAAATTATTTTCAAACAAAATTATGTATATTTATATTTATTATGAAAATGTAAAATCTTTTAAGTAATTTAATATTAAATTATATTTATAAAAAATTATTAAATTAAATAATTTAATATTAAATATTTAATTATTATTAATAAAAATATAATTATAAGTAATTATTTTATTTTGTATGTTTTTATTTTTTAAATTATTATATTTTTTTAATGATAATTTTAACTTTGAGTGTAATGCATTAAAACTTTATTATATTTTTTACTGATTTAAAAAAAAATTACATATGTTTTTTTATATAAAATTTGATACATTAGTATTAATTTTAAAATTTTAATGATATATTTAAATACACTAATTGAGAGATTAACCATGTGATAAGTATAAGGCTGCTAAAATTTAAAATGTTTTAGGGAATAAATATATTTTGAAAACAAGAACATGATAGGGTAAACCTTATAGAAGTTGATGTATTTTAGGAAATGAAAAGAAGATATTAGGTGTGAGACATGAAGACAATAAGTGGGTATATAGACATGAAAACAATATATGAGTACATAGGCATGAAGATGAAATATTAATTGCCATAAAATTGAAGTATAGCATATGATCTTTGCTCTTAGCCTCGTATAAATAAATCTCTATAATCAGATCAATTAACTCATAATCAACTGCATCAACAAAGTAGATAAAAACAAGAGGCCCATACTAAAAAAGACTTGTCTAAATTTAACTAAATTTAGTCAATGAAAATGTACATTGACTAACTTGTAAGTAGCCATTTATGTGTTCTCACTGCATAATTATTATTTCTAAATTTTCAACATTGAATGATAGGGTACAAATTGTATATATAAACATTAACAATTTAGTATTATATGACCTCATCTTCAATTATGCCTTAACCATATCTATCATATTATTCCTAGTCTCATAAATGTTGAAAAAATCACTTGATTATGAAATGGTATGTGCCCCTAAAAGACACAATGATGCCCTAAATAAACAATGCAAAACCCATTCTTTCCCACATTTATTCATCCTTTATTTTTCACCGTGTCTTACTCTTTACACTTGTTGTTTACATGATATTTTATTTTTATTCTATCATGAAGATGATTTATATCTATAAAACCCTGATATTAATGTGCTTTGTTGTGGTTGACTGGATTGAATTATTATACATGTGGGAATGATCTTTTGATTCTCGCTATCAAGAAATAATGAATAAATAAATTTAATCTTCATTTGATGTTACATAAATATTTACTCAGTAACATTAATTCTTTGAAAATAAGATCAATTAATTAGTTTATTAAACCTTAAAATTATAATTTGATGAAAACTAATAATTCTCAAATTTAAATATTTTGGGTTGATTAAATATATCAAATCATTGTATTTATTCTAGTATCTAAGATTTATTTGAATATTATACTTTAATCTTAACATAATTAAAATGCACAACCTTTAAATACTTATAAGCACTAATAGGGTGGTATTAATTATTCCAATCCACATTTTTGAGCACATTTCAATATTTAGATTTAATTATTTAATTTAATAAACACTTAGAATAAGGGGTTGTGTGTGCATGTACCTTTCCTCTAGATGTTTATTAAAATAAATAATTAAATCCAAAAATTAAAATGTATTGTTTAACCTTAAAATGGATAGGGATCCTATTTGGACAAATATAGGGTTAAGAATATAGAAATGATAATGCACAAGGGTGATAATCAAATTTATAGTAGGCCAATTGGGTGCTAAACTTAGATATAAATATACACTAAATTTATTAAGTTAAGAAGAGTCTAAAATATAAATTATAAATAAGCAATGTATGAAAATGAAAAAGAAGTGATATATTGAGTTGGTTATGATGTTAACATAGTGTTGGATCTAAAACAAGTAGAAATTAGGTTACAAGGAGATTATAGAATAGTCATCAGATTATGGATCTTATGATTTCAAATCTTTGGACACTAACATCATCTTAGGATGGTTGCATTGATGCTATTGTATAGGTTCAATCTAAATGCCTTGTATAAAATACCTAATGGTCTAAAATGATGCAACCACTTGGATGCTTTTGGGTTTGCTTTGACTTTGCTCTGGTGAATTTAGATCTAGATCATGGACTATCACTCCTCGTAAATTTTTAACATTCTAGTTCTTCATATTCATTATGACCTTAGGGGAAATGGGTTAGTGTGCACATGGCATCGAGCCCTTGGGATATTTCTTTAATACTTAAAAACTTGTAGATTTTTTATATCTATGAATGGTATGGAAATGGACAATATTTTTTAAATTGAATGCTTGATATAGTTATTTTGATAAGTTACCTTTGTCTCTTTTGGTATTTTCTAGGTATTGTTCCCATGTTGCTAGGTATGGAATGAATGAGGGTTGATATTGTATTTACATAAATACCTTTGGAGAAGTAATTCATATTATAACACTTATGATAACCATTAGGATACATTTCATTTGTAAAATAGATGAATTTAGGGCACTTGAAAGTTACATCGAGTCAAGATACTAACATCGACATAAGTGATTATCTTGAATGTTAGTGTCAAGAAAGTAGGAAAGTAAGTATTGGTTTATAACTTATAGAGATGGTACATAAGTACATTTTAAGCATTATATACAAGATATAATGCTTGGGTCATCAACATAATACCAATTAGACTAAGAGATATAGGATAAGGGGCATAAAATAGAGCAGATGTGAAACTTACAAAAGTAAGAAAGGTCCAGAACTAAGAGGAACAACCAAGGTCTAAGTTTACCAAGTGTACAAGACTGAGGTGATATATAATCCATAAATATCATCTACATTCCCTCCCTTTTAATATAGTAACTAAATTAATAGTTTAAATGAAAGGAATGCATACCTATATGTGTATAACACACCTTATATTTACATGTTCCCAACTTGAGTGCTTTGTCGATGATTAACCTGCATTCAAGAGAATGTTATAGTATGTAATTAGTGCATATAATCTGGAATCAAAAGTAATTAAAATATATTGAAATGGAAAGAAAAAGGTCTAGGAGTACACTTGTGTGTTGATGTAATCACCTTGCCTATTGGCAAGTTGATTCAAAAAATATGTATCATTGTAAGGCTCTCAAACTGAGATTAGGATAAATATAACTAAATATAATACCCCCAACTTTGAAATAAAAGTGAGTTGACACCTAGCAGTTGAGATTAACTCAACCATGCAATCCAATGATACTTATAACTTGGTGAGTGTGAGTGAACCAAGTCACCCACAATATCAACCTAGTAAGGTTATCACGTCCAACCTAAAAACTTGGAAATATTGATTGATTAGATCACCTCAACCATACCAAAATGTGAACCAACTAATGCATTATATTGGTTCAATATAATTCATAAAAGTCTAACTAGGGGGTGGTGACAATGCTTAAGAATGTTTTGAAATCTAAAAATAATTTGAATTTGTTAATTTCATGCACACATTACATAGCATATGCACCTTAGTTATGTCTCATGTTGAAATTATGTATAACGATAATACCAATGTATATAATTATGCCACAACTATGAATCTGAATCATATAACTGTGTGCTCTAGCTAATTTAAAAAAATATATAAGTGTAGATAAAATGATTCCAAAGAATGACCCCACTATATATGGATAAATATGAAAACTAATATAAGTACTAATGTGGAGAACATTGTTTCAAAACATACCTCCATTGTAATCTAGAGATTCTAAATATTGAATAGGTGTGGAGAACATTATTATAAAGCATGCCCCCACTGAATCTAAAAATTATGCCAAGTGTGGAGAACATGCCTCTATTACATACCCCACTAATATTTCATCTTTTGAGGTGAGGAAAAGATAGGAACCGATTGATACCTCACCTTAAATAGATAAGACAATTATATAATCTATGAATGTAACCATGTAACATATAGAAAGAACATGTCTAGGTACATATAACAGTTAGGTTCATAAAACCAATGTGATCACATGTCTTAATAAGATGTATGATAAGGAAAATTGAAACATATAACTTGTAGTATTACAATCTCAACAAAAAAATCAAGCGCACATACAAAAGAGCTCTAAATCAAGTCAAAAAGCAATGGTCCAAGGAGATCACAAACAAGGGGCATGTTCAAATGTCACACAATCAAAGGAGCATGACTTAGTCAAATTTCCATAAATTCAAGGATGACATATTCAAATTCCCATACAATAAATAATGACATATGCAAATGTCAAAGAAATCATATGTAGGCATGGGAGCCACAAGAAAAGGAGGATATTCAAATGGTCAAATAATGCATATAATATCAAGGCAAGACACTCAAGGAAGTGTATAAAGTAAATCATAACTAAAAATCATAAACATGTCATAGTAGCCCATGGATCTAATGTGTTAAGTAAAAAAATTCAATTGTATAACATATTAAGTACCATGTGTAAGATATAATTATGGAGAAAGGCATGTGTTATTACATATGTAATCTTAAATATGATAATATAGATTGATCATTGAACAATATAACCTATGTATATCAAGATCAAAGAATCGTATGCCCCCAATGTTCAAATGACATGAGTAGAGGGAAGACCTAACTCTAAAATAGGAATAGATCATGTATCTATGTATGCCTATATCACACTAAAATATAAGCATGACACATCTGTGTATATGTAGGAGTAACTGATTATGTTATCAATTAACATGGAAGTTAAACATTGATGTCAAAGAGATAATAGAACATATAAGTGTCAAAAATATATTTAAATTTTTGAATGTTTTTTAATTTTTTTGGTATTTTTGGAATAGTATAATGAAAAGGAAAGATCATCCTATCATGACATACAATGTATGATTATAGATATCTTCCCACTATGAACCTAGTGTAATAATCTTATGATGGTACCAAGGAGCACAGATAGGTTCAATATCTATCATGGTAATATCGATGATGATATACATATTTAAAATAGAACTATGTGGTCATGAAGTAGTAGTAGGAGTAATAGGAGCAAGGGTTCATAGAACCCATCATTACTTACTCCATGGTTTCTCTAGAATAACCATAATAAGAATGTGTGTAGGTTATCTGGATATTTAAACATGGTGCGTAGTAGATGAGGATTTTGTGGAGTCCACTACATGTCTTTGGTGTAATGGTCTCTCATGTAGTGGCCTCTGAGTAAAGGTAATTACCTGTTGCTTACCCTTTTTTAGTGAATGAGACTTAGAAAGCTTAGTAATTAACTATTTGGGCATAATTTTTTCTTGTTAAGAGGATGTTTGTATGGAATTCTATAAATTATTACTACCCAATTGACATGAATGTATTTAACACACCCATTCAATATATAAGGTACTTCTCTAAGTCCATGGATCTAAGGTCTTCCCAATAACATATAAAATATGCTCGTGTAAGGTATGACTAAGAAGGTAGTAACCATATATGCAGAACTATCCTATAAATGTAGGTTATTCTTGTTAAGAACCTTATAGGAGGTTCCATAAAATGCTCTAATTGATCTAGTAGAAGGATATAAATCATTATGAGTATAACACAAGCACAAAATTAATGTCATGGTCTAGACATTATTTTTTTCACCATTATCAATCATATCATTGCATATAGGGTGTTTATCAAGGTATGCTTGAATGAATAAAGAATGAATATCAAAACCATCATCCTTAATCTCACTGTCATTGAAATAAATAGAAGGCCTCTAAACCATAGAAGGTAGACGTCATGTGTAAGTACCAATAATCCCATCTAGTGGGTGCCCATAATGTGATGGAGGAAGATGTGCATTATATGCCATTTGTATTTCTATTTCCTTCTTAAAATGGCATTATAAAATATTGTTATATATATTTTATTTATGGTGATTGTTGGGTTGTGAATGTGATTCCTTTGGAGTATCCTCAAATGTAAGCTTTTGGTCATTGATAAGATCTTAGATCTTGTGCTTCAAGGTAAATCATCTTCTCATAGAATTACATGGTCCTTGATGATAATCACAATAAGCATTCACATCATATCCTTTTGGTATAGGTTGACTCATATCAAACTTGATAGGATGAGGGAGAAATATAAGCTAATAATCTAGTAACCATAGGAGTAATGAAGTTGGGGACTCAAGTAAATGGGAGAATTATCTTCTTTATGCATTGTATAAAATAATTTGATTGGTCTTGTATGAATCTAGATTAAACTAATAGGTAGTAGGTCATGTAGGTGTGAATAAATTATGTGGAAAGTTATTGATTAGATCATAACATGGTTTGTTAAACTATTCATCTATAAATTTCTCTCTCTCTATGAGTAGTGAGAGTAAGAGTGCTTTGCTATGAATAAGGGATTGTATTTTCTCCCTTTTTAAACACATTTACAACTTTAGGTTTTTCAAGTGTCTATTAATTTTTGACCTCTTTTATTATAAATCCTAAGTTTTAAATATTTGATGTGTCTATTTCTCTTTTTGTAATGGTACCTTTTATATTTTTAATTTATTATTTGACTTGTTCTAATTTGTAGGTTCTTACTATTTTGGATTGGCAAAATGTATCTTTGAATGATTTGTATTAGTATTGCCAATATACCCCAATCTTTGGTGTTCATTTTGGTCATATGTAGAGACAGGATGAGTGATGCCTTAGGAATTTTTTCCTATTATTTGACTCTGATAACCAATTTTTTGACAATATTTATTTCCAAAACCATACTATTTGGAAAACTGTGTATCCTTATTGAGAGGTAAATTTGTATTCTTTTCTTGATCTGATTTTTATTTTTGATCCTTTTCTTTCTCTAATTTTTATTGAGAGGATCCTCCTATAACAAGTCAATAAAAATGCATGAAATAAAAGAATTATAAAATGAGCAGTAGCACTAAATGGATTATATTGATTACAAACCACTTTGAGGGGGAAACCTCATTTGAGAATGCTCAATACAATAATTCTTGGATGCCTTCATTGGCCTCAACACTTATTTATATATGAATTCTAATCTAAGCAACTACTAAGTCCCATAAATGTGGGATAATATAAAATTCTCATGAGATGACTTATAAATCATATGCATCCATAGAAACTGCTAAACTAACAAATTAAAGAAAAGAGATATCATGGGTTCATAACATCCCCTCCCTCTCAGAAAGAGATTTTCCCTCAAAGCTTTAGATGTGGGAATTGGTGTTGAATCTGAAATAGTGGTTCCCATGTTGCATCCTTAGGTTGCATTCTATGCCATTGAATTAAAACCTTGGTGATGAAGTGGGAGAAATATTGTCATGTACGCCTATCTAGGATTGTCTCTAGCTCAAGAAGAAAGGATCCTTAATTATCAATTTTAGGTAAAATAGTCATCACACTAATTTTTATTCCAATAACTTTTTTCAGACAAGAGACATGAAATACTGGGTGAACTCAAGAAGAAGGTAGGAGCTCTAACTTATAAGTAATTGACCCATTCTTTTGAATAACCTTATAGGGCCCATAGAACTTGGGAGTTAGTTTGTGACACCCTTTGAGTTTTAGGGAGGATTGGTTGTAGGGGTGCAAGTGAAGAAAAACCATATCACCTACTTGAAAAGTGCACTCAAAATGGTGCTGATCTACCTATTGCTTCATTTAATTTTGTGCCATATGAATATTTTCTTGTAAGGTACTAAGGATCTGATATTGCATTCAAATAATAATGTCGACTACTTAAACTGATGAATTATTAGGAGTGTATAGAATGAGCACTAGTGATGCTTGACCGTAGACTACTTCATATGGAGTCATTTTCATTAAAGTGTGGTAGGAGGTATTATACCATCATTCAGTGAGAGGGATCCACTTTCCCACTAATGTTTTTTTGAGGTAAAGCAATGAAGGAAAGTTTCTAAGCATTTATTGACAATTTCAGTGTAGCCATTTATTTGTGGATGATACCCAAAACTCATCTTCAGTTGGGTGCCAGTACATCAAAATAGTTCTATCCAAAAATGGCTGTTGAAGGTTACATCATGATCTGAGACAATGGATGAAGGAATGCCATGAAGATGGAAAATCTAGTCCAAAAAAATTTGTGTGACTGTGGAGGTGGTATAGGGATGGCCAAGGGCATAAACATGACTATATTTGTATAGGTGATCAACTACAGCCAAGATCACCATTTTACCTCTAAATTTAGGGAACCCCTTAATGAAATCCATATAAATATCTATCCAAATCCTAGTAGGGATGGGCAAGGGTTTGAGAAACCCAGGGATGAGTATTATTTCACCCTTATTATATTGGTAGGTATCACATTCAACCACCATATGTTGAATTGCCTTTTTCATTCCCTTCTAAAAGAAGTTGCTTCATGCCCAATCATAAGTTTTGAGAAAACTTGAGTGCCCTATGTATGGAGAATCATGGAGTTTATAGAATATATCCTACTAAAGATATGTGCTTTAGGGAAACAGTAGATGACCCTTGTATCATAGAGTAGCACCATCCTAGGAATAATATGGTACAACCAAGGGGTTAGTGGCCAACTATTAAATGATTTGAGATAATGAGGAGTCATTGAAATATATCTATTTGTATAGTGTCTAACCAATTTGGAATAGGCATGGAAATAACTAAAATGGAAGCTTGATCCACAAATGTGCGAGATAGAGCATCAACCATAATATTGTATTTACCCTTCTTGTAAGTTATTTCATAGTCATAACCATGATTTTTTTGACCCATTTCTATTGTGATGGGGTAGAGACCCATTTTTTAAGGAAATATTTCAAAATCTGATGATTAGTTTTGATGAAAAAATGATTTCCTAGTAGGTATGGCTGCCACTTTTGTACTGCATGTAAAATGGCCATCATTTCCTTCTCATAAGTAGAGAGAATTAAATTATTGATAGAAATGGATTTATTGGTGAATGAAATGGGGCATCCTTCTTGGAGGAGAACATCACCAAGTCCATTATTCCAATCATCACTCTTGATAATGAATGTATTAGCAAAATATGGGATAACTAGAATAGGTTTAGTACACATAGCTTATTTCAATTCTTCAAATGCACACTCAATAGCTTGTGTCCAAGTAAAAGCATAATTTTTAAACATAGCTATTAGTGGATCTACAATGTTCTTGTAATCCTTGGAAAACTTGTGATAGTATCTAGTTAGCCCCAAAAAACCATGGAGGCTCTCTAGTGTCTAAGGTTGTGGCCAATTTGTCATGGCAGCTATTTTTTTAAGATCCACCCAAACCCGTTAGGATGAAATAATATGCCTAAGATACTCCACTTCATCCTAGCCAAAAATACGTTTGGACTATTTTACATAAAGATGATGGTCAAAGAGAAGTTGTAGTGCAAAAACCAAATGTTGGAGATGCTTAGACCATGTTTTACTATAGATGAGAATATCATTGAAGAAGACCAAGATGATTTTTGTAGGTAAGGCCAAAATATTTTATTCATCAATGCCTAGAATGTTGAAGGAACATTAGTGAGGCCAAAGAGCATGACCAAGAACTCATAGTGGCCATTATGAATGTGAAAAGCTATCTTAAAGATATCATCCTATTGAAGATGGATCAAGTGATATCTAGAGTGGAGATACAACTTGGGGAAAAAATGACTGCCATGAAGATAATCAAGAACCTAATCAATAACAAGGATTGGGAACTTATCTTTGATTATGAGGTGATTATGTGCATGAAAATCAATGCAAAGGCACCATGACCCATATTTTTTGTAGACAAAGAGAATTGGGGAAGAATATGGTCTGGTACTAAGGTGAATGATGCCTTGCTTTGATAAGTCTTGAATGAGCATCTTAATCTTAGTATTTTTATAAAATGGGTAGCAATAAAGCTTAATGTTGGGAGGAACGCTTCCAAGAAGGAGTTGAATATGGTAGTCCTTTGGCCATGAAGGTGGAAATCCCACTATTTTGGCAAAAACATGTGCATACCTATGTATATTGGTTTGTAGGTGAGGAGTAGTGGATACTGTTGAGGGTTGAATTTGAATGGAATAGAGCTAGGCAATGATTTCATGTGAATTATTCTTAAGAAGCTTTTATATGAGATGTGAACTTATGATGCTGAGAGATCTTAGTTGTAAGCCTTTTAATGTGTGTTTTTTCCTATTATCTAAAAATTGCATCCAAAGTTTAGCAAAATCCCATAAGATGGGTCCACGTGTGCATAATCACTAGGCTCCCAAAACAACATCATATCTACATAAGGGCAAGGCAAACATTTTGGAGTGCAAGTTATAATCTCCAATAGAGATATGTACATTGTGACACTTTCCTTTGCAAGCTAATGTGCCCCCATTGGAAATCATGACTTCAAAGTTGGAGTAAGGATGGATAAAACAATCAACCTATTTTGTGATCTGAGGGTTAATGAAGTTATGAGTTATACCCGAATTAATGAGTATTGTGAGAGGGAACTTCTTGAAATAACCCCTAACTTGCATGATTTATGGAGTAGTGAATCTTGTAAGGCATGGAGAGAGATCTTTGGTTTATCTTCCTAAGAAGTAGGTTCCATAATTAGCTGAGCTTCTTCTAGATCATCTATTGTATCCTAAACATCTTCCTAATATTCAGTTTTAGGTGGAGAGTTCACATACAATAAGTAGAGCTTTTGCTCAACGCATTAATGTCCTTGAATAAATTTATCATCACAATTATAACATAGTCATTTTTATCTATGGTCTTGCATCTCTGCTTCAATTAAATGCTTGATATGAGTGGTTCTCAAGGCTGGTGTTGTTTGAGATCATTGTGGAGCTATATTTTTGAATGAAATAAAATTAGATTTGAATCATTGTTGAGTTGTGATCTTGTCCTCTACCAATTAGACAAACCAAAGGCTTCTATCATCATGTTGGGCTAGAATATTTTAACCTTAGATTAAATTGCACCCTTCAGTCCACTATCAAAGCAAATCCTAAAGAATTCACCAGACAATCCCTTTACGTGATTAGCCATTTTTTCAAATTCTATTTGATATTCTCTCACTGTTCTTATTTGGTAAAGATTAGTGAGTGCTCTAGTGAAGTCATCAAATGTAGTAAGGCTAAATCATTGCAAAATGAGCATACAAAAATCATTCCATATGGGTTCATCATGAGCCTTGATATACCAACAATACCATTGAAGGCCTTCAAGTTCTAAGTGAAAGGATGCAAGCGGAACCTTGTTAGCATCAAAATTATTATACAGACTAAAATATTATTTTCCCTAATAGATCCATCTAGTTGGATCTACACATTGAATCAAGGAAAATTAAGCTTCTACCCAAGATAATTGCTAGAAGAAGAAAACCCAATATCTGAAGAAAAATTTGGATGTCATCTATTATTCATGGTCGTATGTTGAAGATTGATGTCAAGATTTTTTCATCAATATATTTGATGTGGGTCTTGAGGGCAACAATTTCAATCTCCATATTTTTTGCTCCTATTCAAGTTACTACCATGACCCAAATAACATATTTGTTTTGTAATAGATAGGAAAACTAGAGTTAAGACATTTTTAGTAAGGAAAGTTTTAGATTTGGGTGAAAATGAAAGGGGTAAAGGGTATTTTAATATTTTTTTTTCAAAGTGGGAGTATGATTGATGAAGGTGAGGGAAATTTTAGGAGTGAAAATGAAAAAACTATAAAATTTGTCAGAGGGACAAAGGAGTAGAAAGAGATGATGAACATAATGGAATTTTTTTGAGGCAAACAGATAAAAATAGAAGTTATGGCAAAACCCAAAAAAAGGGAAAATTGAGATTTATAGGAATTAAGAGTGGAATTGGGATATGGGACCTCAACAAAGAAAATGTAGGGAATGAAATTTTAGGTGTCCAAGTAAATTTTAAGGATAAATGAGGCTATAGATGGAGAGATATTGTAAAAAACTAAAAAAAATTTACTATTATATTTCTAGTTCTGGTTACTATTCTTTGTAAGACACATTTACTAGGAATATGTTGAAACAAATCTGCAGATCTACTATGGAATTTTTTTGATACTCTACTAGTATGGCAAGGCTGGTGATACTCTATGGAAGATATGATATGGAATTTTTTTGATACTTTGCTGTAATATGCTGAAATTGGTATGACAAGTTTGTAGATCTAATATGGTAAGTTTTCTGATACTCCATGGTAATATTCTAAAATTGATAGAAATGGGCCCCAAGTTTCATTGGTTACTTAATGGTTTAAAGATATCACTCTGGCCACCAATGCCATCGAAGTGAGTACCACTCTCCATAAATATTTTGGCCGTAGATTTATCTCTCAGCGATAGCTCTTGGTTTTCCTCATGGATGGGAACTACTTATTTAAGAAGGGGCCATTACCCATTTCATTGGTGGGTCCTCTCAATAGGCTAGCTACTTTTGGGTTCTTATGATACTTCTCATAATGAGTTTTAGGGCTTTCACCCAAGCACTTCCCATATTTATGCGATCAAGTTTTACCTTGATTCAAAAAAGATTATTACGATGCAAAATAGAGTTGTGTAGTAGAATAGAGTTAGGAATTTTTGAGAGAGATATTGTAAAGAAATTATGTAGTAAAATAAATTTTAAACTTTCTAGATAAAAAATTTGACCTTGGAAAGTGCTTTGATACCAGATGAGAGGATCCTCCTACAACAAGTTAATAAAAATGCATGAAATAATGGAATTATAAAATGAGCAGTTGCACTGAATAGATTATATTGATTGTAGACAACTTTGAGGGGGAAACCTCCTTTGTGCAAGCTCAATACAATAATTCATGGATGCCTTTATTGGCCTCAACACTTACTTATATATGAATTCTAATCTAAGCAACTACTACTTCCCATGAATGTGGGATATAAAAAATGCTCACGGGATGACTTACAAAGTAGATGCATCTATAAAAACTACTAAAGTAATAAATTAAAGAGAAGAGATATCACGGGTTCATAACATTGATACTGGAAACTATTTTTGATTCATATTTTTTTCTACCCATATTTATTATTTTGGTACATGTGATTTAGAAGAGGTACTCATAATGTGAATGGTTTTCCTGAGTGATGTATCAATTATAGGAATCATAACTATCTTTAATACATTGTATTTTATTTTTTAATGCAAAAAAATAATCTATATGATGCCCATGTGTTATATGATATGCATAGTAGTATTTATATCTCCTTATAAAATGTGGAGGAGTTAATTTGATCACTTTGTCTCGAATATTATCCCTTAGTGTTTCATTTGGTCTCTTAGTAAAACTTGGTATAATATTTAGATCACTTATTTTAGATGTGTTTTGTTGTAAATTTGAATTCTGATAAGAAACCTTATTTGGTAGAACATTGGTAGATGAGGATGTAAACACACAATTAACACTATCATGTGTTGGATTCTTTAAGTATGCAATAAAATTTTCCAATAATTTTATCTTTGAAATAACATTATATTTCCATTATTTCATTGAATCTCTCATAAGGATGAATTGATATTTTAAGGATTCAAAAATACAAACCATGAATGCCTCAGATTGAACATGTATACATACACAATCTGTCTTACCCCTTGAAGGAGTGATAGCATGAACATGGATAAAGGGATGATATCTATCACGTATTTAACCCTAAAATTATTGGTTTAAGGACTTGGTCTAAGCCTTATATTTTATTTTAATGGGTATACCAAAATGACAATGGACAAGCGTGATAATTAGATATACAACATGTCAATTCAGTGTTAAATTCAAATATAACATATGTTGAATTTATAAAATTAAGAATAATCTAAATATATAAAGTACAACTAAGCTATGTATGGAAATGATAAATAAGTAATGTACTTAAATTTGGCTCTGATGCTAATGTAGTAATAAATCTAGAACAAGCAAAAAGTAGACTAGAATATGATTCTTGAATAATTTCTTGATTTTGTATTAAGTGCCTCTCGATCTCTTGACACTTATGTTAGTATGGGAAGATGTATCAATGTTACTTTTTGGAATTGATGGAGGTTTCCTATATAAAATACATGATGTAAAAGTATGCGACCACCTAGATGCTTCTATATTTGTTTCACCTTTACTCTAGTGCATTTAGATCTAGACCATGGATTATTGCTCCTTATAAAATATCAAAACCCCAATTCTTCATCTTCATAGTGACCTTGGAAGAAAATGGGTTAGTGATCACATGGTATTGATTTGAAATCAAAGACTCCTCTATCAGTGGATACTACCTATATATCCAATACTTGGAAGAGGGCCTCATACTAATATAGTTCTATTTTACATGTTGGTTTATGTGTGAATAATGCAATATGTGGAAATCAAGTACAGTAGTGACCAAACTTGTAACCTAGAAAATACAGCTCTTGGGTTTCTCCTTCAGTACTTCAAACCTATAAATGTGTTTTTCATATGAATAATATGGAAATAGGATAAAATAGGGATGTTTTTCTAAATTGAAATGCTTGATAGAATTCTTTTGATAGTTTGCCTTGGTTTCTTTGGTATTTTTTAGGTAAGGAATGAATGAGGTTTGATATTGTATTTATATCAATCCATTTGGAGAAGTAACTTACATTAAAGCACTTAGTCTAACCATTAAGATATGTTTCATTAGAAAAATATATGACTTTAGGGCACTAAATACTTACATCAGGTCAAGACACTAGTGTCAACATAGGTGTCTATCCTAGACATTAGTGTCTAGGGATTAAGACTGTAGGTACAAGCTCAGAACTTGAAGATATGGAATATAAGTAAATTTTAAGAGTTATGGGAATTGTAGAAGGCATGGTTTATCAACATAATACTAGTTAGACTAAGAGATAGGATAAAGGGCATAAGATATAGTAGATACGAGACCTACACAAATATGAAAAGTTCCATAACTAAAAGAATCAATCAAGTAATGAGTTTACCAAGTATAGAGGAATGAGGTGTTACATAATCCATAAATATTGTCTATATTTTCTCCCCTTTAATCTAGTAATTAAATTACTAGTTTAAAGGAAAGGAATATGTAATTGGGTGTGTATAACACACCTTATCTTTACATGTGCCCAACTTAAGTGTGTTTTTGGTGATTGACCTACAACTAAGAGCATGCTACAATATATAATCAATGCATATAATATAGATTTGAAATTAATTTAATTTGATTTAAACTTAAAGAGTAAGGTTTAGGAGTACACATGTGTGTCTACATAACCACCTTTACTGTTGGAAAGTTGATTTAAAAAATATGTATCATTGTAAGGATATAAAACTAAGATTAGTAAAAATATAGATAAATATGGGAAGTGCATATATATCCACACACACACACACACACACACACACACACACACACACACACACAGAGAGAGAGAGAGAGAGAGAGAGAGAGAGAGAGAGAGAGAGAGAGAGAGAGAGAGAGAGAGAGAGAGAGAGAGAGAGAGAGAGAGAGAGAGAGAGAGAGATGCTCCCAACCTTGGAGCAAGGTGAGTTGATACTTGGCAGTTGAGATTAGCTCAATTGTGCAACCCAATGATACTTATAACCTGGTGAGGTTGAATGATACAATAAAGTCTTACATGAAAATTTGAAATATTTAGTGGTTTAATCATCTCAACCATACCAAAAATCCAACCAACTATTGTATTAGATTGGATCAATAAAGTCTATAAAAGTTTGACTGAGGTATTAGTATATAAAAGTATGTGATGTGGTAATAGTCTATAAAATAAGTTTTAGAATCTGAAAATGATTTGTATTTTGACATATTAGTCACAAAATTCATAGCATATGCACCTTATATATGTCTCATGCTAAAACTATGTATAAAAATGGTACCAATGTATATAATTTTGCCACAATTATGAATTTAAATCATATAACTATGTGTTTTGGCCAATTCAAAAATTGTGTGTGGAGATCATACTTACAAAACATGCCCCCAATATATATGGTGAATTCTAAAAATTGATATAATTACCAATGTGGAGAACAAGTTTCCAAAACATGTCTATGTTATAATTTTTAAATGTTTAATATTGAATAAGTGTGGAAAACATGCTTCCAAAGCATACCCCATTGAATATGAAAACTATGCCAAGTGTAGATAACTTGCCTCTATGGCATTACCTCAGTAAATATTCCCATCCTTTTAGGTGAGGTAAATATAGGAACTGGTAGTTACCTCATCTCAAAAGGATAAGACAACTATTTAATCTATGAATGTAATCATGTCACATATAAAAGGAACATGTCTATATAAATATATAATTTAAGAAAATAGAACTTGATCACTTAAATGCCTAAAGTGCATGATAAGTGTCATGTCAACATATATATAGTAATAGTATAATATCAATAAGAAAACAATCACACACATAAGAAAAATCATAATCAATTCAAAAGGCAATGGTCTAAGGAGACCACAAACATGGGGCATGTTAAAATGCCACACAATCAAAGGGACACGACTTAATCAAATGTACATAAAATTAATAATGGCATATTCAAATGTCTTTATGATAAATAATGACATATGTAAATGTCAAATAAAGTATACATAGGTGTGAGGGATGCAAACAAGGGAGAATATTCAAATGCTCAAAAAAATAACACCATAACAAGTTAAGACACTAGAGTAAGTGCATAAAATAATTCATATGAAACTAGCATAGAAATGTCATAGTAGCCCACAGATAAAACGTGTTAGGAAAAAATGTCAATTGTATAGCATATAAAGTACCCTGTGTAAGATATAATCATCGATAAACTCATGTGTAAGTACATGTGTAAGCTCCAACATGATAATGAAATGTAATCATCGAACCATATAAGTTGTGTGTATCAATACCAAAGAAGAAGAGTCCTCCAATGTCCACATGATATGAGTAGAGGGAAGACCTAACATCTAAAATAAGAATAGATCATGTATTTGTGTATGCTTGTATCACATCAAATAAAAGTGTGACACATGTGTGTATGTATAGTCAACTGATATGCCCTCCATCAACATGTAACTAACACATAGATGCCAAGGATCCAATAGAACATGTAGGTGATGATAATATTTTTTGATTTTTGAATGTATGTTATTATTATTTTTGGTATTTTCAGAATATTTGAAAAGGAAAGATCATTCTATAATACCACCTAATATATGTTCATATATATATCCCTATTGTGAACTTGTAATAATATTGTGACATTTTTAAAGAGCATGTGTAGGTTTAATATCTATCACTGTAGCATTGGTGATGCTCTATTTATGTAAAATATGACTTTGAGGTCATGAATCAATAGTATGAGTAATAGGAGTATGGGTTTTTAGAACCCATAATTGAATGCTCTATGGTTTCTTTGGAATAACCATAATAAGAACATGTGTAGGTGCTCTATATATTTGAACATAGTGTGTAGATGGGGATTCTATGGAATCTAATTTATGTCTCTAATGTAATGGTCTCTCAAGTATTGGATTCCTACTAAATGGGATTACTTATTGCTTACCCCTTTTTAGTGAATTATCCATAGTAGGATTAGTAATTAATAGTTTGAGTATAATTTTATCTTTTTCAAGAGGATGTTCATATGGATTCCATAAAACTATAAATATATGATTTGCATGAATGTATTTAACACACCTAAGAACTATAGAAGGTACTTCTCGAAGTTTATATATCCAAAGCCTTCCCAATAACATATCAAAAATCTCCATGGAAAGTATAACTAAAAATTTAGTAACCACATGTGCAGGACTAGCCTATAAAAGTAGGTCAATCTTGCCAAGAACCTTGTGGGAGGTCCCATAAAATTCTCTAATTGATCTAGTAGAAGGATGCAAGTCATGATGAGTATAAGCCAAGTGCATAATTAATGTCATGGTGAAAACTTTATCACTTACAACATTATCAATTATAACACCACTTATAAGGTGTTTATCAAGGTATGCTCAAATGAATAAAGATTAAAGATCAAACTCATCATCCTTAATTTCACAATTATCAAAATAAATAAAAGGTATTTCAACCATATAATGTATATGTCACGTGTAAGTACCAATTATACCATCTAGTGGGTTCCTATAAAGTAATGGAGGAGGATGTGCATCATATTCTATTTTCACTTTTAGTTCCTTCTTAGAATGGTCCTACAAAGGATTGTTAGATATTTTATGTTTTTGGTGATCACCAGGTTTTAAACTTGATTCCTTTCAAGGATCATCAAATGAAATCATTTGGTCATCAATAATATCTCGGATCTTATGTTTTCAAGCAAAGCATATATTTTTAGAATGCATTGGTCCCTAATGATAATCATAATAAGCATTCACATCATATCTTTTGGGTAAATGTCGACTCATATATAACTCTACAGGATAAGGGAGAGATATAAACTGACACTCTAGTAACTGAGGGAGTAATAAAACTGGAGACTCAAGTAAACATGAGAACTGTCTCCTTAGTGAATTGTATAAGATAAGTTGATTAGGTTGCTATGAAACTGTGTTAACTATGGTGATTTTTTCCTTTTTAATCTTAAGAGGTTTTACCTTATAACTTGGTTTGATTGTAAAATTGGTACTAGATATAAATGCAGTTGGTGTGTTTACTACATAATTAATATTATTCAATGAAATAATCTTCATTTCATGGTCCCATACAACATGACATAAGTCATCAAAAGATTTGAACCTCCTTATAAAAATGGACCCATGTAAAGGAACATGTGAACTTTGCTTGAATATGCCTTTTAACTCCTTATCTACCATTTGATTGGTCATTTTAGCTATCATTATCTTATATCTAAATAAATATTCATTTATATGTTCATTTATTCCTTGTTTGATTTTGGCAATTTCAGCATAAGAAGCTTTTTCAAAAATATTGATGGAAAACTATGCCAAAAATTGATCTATAATAGGTTGAATACTTTAACATATTGGAGAGTTAAATCATAAAACCATGTCAAATCATACTCCTTCAAGATTATTGGAAATAATTTGGTCAAATTTTTATCATTAAATGCACAATCAAGTCATGCGATATATAAGGATCAAAGATGTTATTAAGGATCACGTTTGCCATCATAAATAGAAACTTAAGTGTGGTAAAACTAGTTGGTAAAGGATGAAACTATATGTCAATTGTAAGATGGTTATACAACACATCTTGTGAATCAATAGTATGAGGAGATTTTAAAGCATTTTGTTCAATGTGTTTAACCTTGTCTTCCAAGGTATCTATAACTTGAAGCAGTGTTTGAACTATAGACCTAGTGGGATTTAGATTATCAAGTCAAGTATGTTAAGCCTATTTTTATTACCCCTTCTCTTTTGAAAGTCATGTCATGTTTTCAATTATTCCATATATATGACCTATTATCATGAAGTCTAAAACTATGGTGGGGATAACTCATTTAAATTTAATTAAATACACATTTTCTATATATTTTTAGAATTTTAATTATTATATTTGAATGAAACTTTTACTTTATGTGTTAAATAAAGTGGTTTCAAAAAGCATAAGTTATTATGAATGAAATAAGTTTTTAGTATTAGTTTATATAGTTTTATAGAGGAAACCCACAATTTGTACAATGATTCACAATGACCTACAATGTTTTATGCTTGATATATGCATAGTTGGTATTGAATTGAAAATATTTATTTTTCTCAGTTTAGGTTACATAACATTATCATATTTGAAGTGATGGAAACAAGTAAAATAAAATTTTATAAATATTTCATGCATTAAGATTTCCATGTAATCAACATATATCTTTAGATCCATAGCACATATTGTTAGGCAGTTCATATTAGATTTCTTAGATTAAAGGGTTTTTTAAATCTTGTAGTTTTGGTAATAGTTTTATTGAAATTTAATATGTGTTTCAAACAAATATGTTTTGTGACATAAATTTTGAAATCCTAATATCAAAGTGTTAATAACTTATGTTAGAGACACTTCCTAAAGAATTTGTATTATTACCTAATGCTAATAGGAATTTCACCTAATTTCTAAGACATATTTTCAATAAACATGTTAAAGGTTATGTTTTTGTTTGAACTATGATGTGAAATTTGACCTAAGATAATGATGTAATAGTGATCATATTGATTTGAATTGGTTCGAGACCTGGGTAGAATCT
The DNA here is from genome assembly GCA_037957365.1 of Torreya grandis. NCBI lineage: Eukaryota > Viridiplantae > Streptophyta > Pinopsida > Cupressales > Taxaceae > Torreya > Torreya grandis. The sequence goes on along the minus strand of JARHVA010001810.1, from coordinate 2,784,009 downwards.
TTGAATGGAATCACTATAGATTTGATTATGAATGAATTTAATAAGATGATGGGATCAAGGTTTGAGTTTTCAATTTTGGTGATTTGTTTGCATTCAATTTGTAGTACTCATATTTTTTTATGAGATTGGTGATTAATTTAATGAGTAAGAGATCATCTCTCTAAGCCATTTATCAAGATACTAAGTTCGGTTGGAATTGATATTAAGATTGGTGTAATTTTGTAGAAATGGATGTGGTTGATACACATCATTTTAGGCAATGGAGGTTAGTTATTTAAATATTTAAGGGAAAAAATCCTTGGTTTTGGTTTCATTTTACTACAAGCTTGTTGTATAAGTTAAGCCTTGGTGGAAAATATTATTGAGTGGTTGAGGAAACTATGGTGGATTTGATAATATTTCTTGTAATTTAACAATGTATGCTCCAATATTTTCCTAATTCAAAGAAATAATAGTGAAGACTTGGCTCAAAATTTGAATTTTTTACATGGGTTTGTATTCTTATTTTGTCATTATAAATCTAAATTAATTTTCAAATAAATGTTAATTATAAAGATTTTATGCAATGTTATGTTGTTCCTTTTTAAAATATGGAAAATATTTGATCTGATTTCAAGTTGGTTAGATATCTTGACCTAAATTTTCTTGGTTAACCTATTGAGGAAGCTTTATTGTTGGATATTTTTCCTAAGTAAATTTTATTATTCTATCTTGATTTCATTCTTTTTTATTTTAAAGAGAAAATAGACTATAATTGGCTCGAAATGTTTTTCATGCCTCAATTAAGTATTCTAGGAAACTTAATAATAATCATATTCATACACAAAGGTTGCTTTGAGGTTATGGAGTTTCATGTATTTAGTTGGGTTTTTTGTTTATCATTTGAATGAATCAATTGGATAATATGGTTTCAATGGTGGATATGGGTTCAAAGGGTTTGTTTTATTAAGACCGCCTAACAACTTATGGTATATTCTTGTCAAATTTAAAAAAATTCATTGGGTTTTGAATGGATATGCGGAAATAATATCTTATTTTCCTTGCATATATTATTGGCTCAAAGGGATTATTCACATATTTATTATATGTAGTTATATGCCAGAATGTTCTATGCATGTGAAATGATGGAGTAGCCTAGTATGTGTAATTTTTGTGTGGTGTGCAATAGTCCTAATTTGTGTTCAAATAATGATGAATTTGGTATTTTTTCAATGGCTATTTTATAAATATTTGAATAGTTCATTATTTTAGTTTTTGGGTATGCAAAAATGATGATTATTTCAAATAATAGTTGATGTTAGTCTAAAGATACAGGATATTTGAAAGTAATATGAAAATTATGTTTTAGAGTTGTGGTGTATGGTTTAAGATGCAAATTTTATTTTGAATATATTATTGATGGAATATTAAGAGAAATATATATTATAGTATTTGATTATATACTAACCTTATGAGATTAGATTCAGGGTTATTTTTGAAAATATGATCAAATAAGATGATTTTAGAACTGTATAAATGCCAAAATTAGTCAAGGACTATGTATTTATAGGGTTTTATATATCATATTTATTTACTAAACTGGTTTATTTTAAATAATCAATTTCATGAAGGTCTCCTCTATTCATGGTACATTAGTCTATGGTCAAAATGCAATTAAAATTATTAATTATTATTTTTATTACTATAAGTCTTGGTTATTTTAAGTAGAGGTTGTTGAGGTTTTAACAGTTTACATATTCAGTAAAAATTTATATGATTTAAAGTTGACATAATGTTATAATTTGATCTTTTTCATGCAAATATTATATGATAATTCTTTGATATTGAAAATTTTGGATATATCAACTATTGACATATAAGTTATTTGGAAGAATTATTTTAGTTTCTTGGTTAAAGATGTTAGATTGAACTCTAGATTCATTTGATTCTAGTAGAAATGCATGGGGTTAGGGTGATGATCAACATAGTGAGGTCACTCCTCGAGTAATTCTCAAGATCAATATTTTTGTGGTTGTAAGGTTGATAAAATGTTTCAACAACCATTTAAACATGGAACACATGTGTCCATTCATTTTTAGGCTTTTGATCCCACCTTTTGGAATGTTCTTGACTCATTGTTAGCCATTCATTTATCTTTTCCTATTAATAGAGGTTTGAGAAGAGATTTTTATAACCAAATTTATGCCCTAGAGAAGTTAATTAGACCTTCTTAAATTTCAGATAACATGGAACTATATTTGCATATAGACAAGTTGTTATAAGAGATAGATCTCTATATTTGAAGGGATAGATCCCTTTATCTATATTTTAGGTTGGCACACTACACTAGACTAATCACTATTGGGGGTGAAAATTAAAGAAGGAAACATAAAATCAGCTTATATTAATAAAGATGATACACCAAAGATAACTTCACAAACATACTTGCATTTTCACTAAGAAGGTAGACTATTAAAATTGATCTCAACTCAAGGTTATTCTAGCATAAGTGTTTCTACATGGAGGTAGATTGATATGCATATCCAAAGATTGGTAACTAGAAGGTCTGATATTAGACAATGCTAATATCCTTCACACTTCAAAACATAGCTAACAAAAACATACACTTCATGAGACCCATTATAAGAAATGTTATTCGCATAATGCATGCAAGAGCAGAATGGAAGAAAGGAAAAGACATTCATTACTTGTCATCCAAATAGACTACTTGATATACTTAGGAAAGAATTTTAGAGAATAAAACATATTTATAAAAATTTATTCAAAATTAAAACAAGATGTCAAAACTAGTACGGATTTATCATACCGATTATGGATTCTTTATAATGCTAAAATGGCTTGAATATATAGAGCATAGGAGAGGAGAGAGGAGAAGTGGTGTTGAAGATTCATCATGACAAGTGTCAAGGATTGAAGGCCAATTAAAATTAAATAGGAAGAGTTAAATAATAGGTCATGAAATTCTCTTAGACAAGTGTCCATCTAAAACATGACATCTTTTTGAAGTTGGTGTAGGGACACTTCATTATACTTGTTGAAACTACCTTCTTGATGATGAGTCCACCTATCTATATTGAAACACTTTAGAAGTCATTAACACATATGCACTAAATTTTTAATGTGGAAACATTATTTTTTATAGTCATATATACCCCTCAATTGATGAACTTCTCCTTTTCACTAGTGTTACTTATTTGTAGTCACTCATTAGCCCTTTAGGCCTCAATTCTCACACTTACCACTGTAGTGAATTACACACACTCAAGTATATTCATTGAAGAGATTTAATACATATCATAAAATCCTATTTTATTCTATTCAATTAGGCATACCTCAAAATATTTCAAAATAACACTTCCCATCTTCAACTTAGGCAGTCACCCTCTTTCTCACTGTCTTGTTCAAGACTGCTTGACATGACTAACTTAATAGATGGGTTTTCATGCATGAACAAGGAGATAATAAGATTTTATGAGATATAAAAAATATGTTAAATCCTCCCACAATGAATTTTACCTATCAACTCCCTTTTGTAACTTTAAATTACCTTAAAACTTATTAAAAACATAGAATCTGACTTGTTTGTACAAGTGATAGTATTGAAAAATTAAGTGTTAATGAGCCTAAGAAAGTGAAAATTATGTAAAAAAACATATTATAGGTCAATTTAACCCTCTTGGATGCATTATTATTCATATCTTTCACATTGGCTTATTAAGAGGGGTTTAGGAGGGTTTTAGGTTATATAAGTTCTTAGTGATGATTCATAAATGTTAAGCCCTTAACCCTCAAAAAGATGCCACTAAGTTTTATTTAAATATGTATTTAAACTATAATTTATTTTTTTAAATCCCATGCACATTGTGTGTACATATATGAGTGAAATAAATTTGCTTCTTGATTAGCTGCTTGCATTTTGGATACCCTTGAGACACATTTAGGCCAAAAAATGACCAATTTAGGTTAATATATAAAAATAATTGGGTCTTATCAAATATATAATATCCCATGAATGATATAAAAGTACTTATGAATATCATATGATCATATTAATTAATTTAAACACATGAGGGTTCATTTCTAGTTCTTACGCTTAATAGGCATAGACTGTGTTTTTAGGTGTATGACCACCTGTGACTAATCACATTGACTATAAAAACTTATAAAACATTTTAAAACTTCATTAAAATATTTTATATCATCCTAAAATTATTTTAAACTCTTCCATTCCATTTTTTTACCATGAATTTCATTAGGTTTATAGACTGTGTTGCTCATGGAGTGCTTCTAGTATGAGAAAAAACTGAGCACACTTCACCTATTAGTTTGATCTGAATGAGACCATGGGGAGATTTTATATCTCATGAGACATTTTATACCAAGTTTAAAGTCTAAATCACACCTAAAGATGGTTTAACACCTCAAATCCTTAAGACTAGCTATTATGATTGTGATTGTGTGCAGGGTTGATTGATTATAAGGTTAAAATCTAGTTTGCTCAACCTTCTCTCTTTATTACTTCTAATAATCTCAAGTAAATGTGGTATTATCACTATTAAATTTATATCTAAATGGTCATCCACTTTACACCTCTGTCTAACAACTAAATTGCATGTTTTATTAGCCTAGTCTGGTTTGCAATTTCTTGAGTTAAATTGTAGGTTCTCATTTAAGAGAAGTTAATAGGTTACTATAGGTGGTGATACATTGCTTTAACACTATGTTTCCACTTTTGTAATATCTAGAGGTAACTATTATCATATTACACTAAATGGACTCACTCCTACTTTGAGACCATGCTATCATCCCTTTACTATCAATAATGTACTAGGTGTCACTTTAAAGGTTACAGGTTCATCTTGGCTTGATGGCACTATGTTTTCTGAGTGTTTCCATCAAAAATTTGATTGAATTAAAAACCCACTCAACCATAATATATTTTAACAAGTAAAATTATCTTATGTTAGGATGTGACATCTAGGTCTAGGCTACAAGAATGAAACCATAAGGTCTGTTTAGACTTCATAGACCTTCACACTAAAATGAAATTGTATAAAGTAGAGTCCTTTTTTGGAGAAGTTAATGTAAAACTTTCAATTTGCAACTTCTTTAACTCTGCACCTCTGTAAGTGTCAATGAAAGGTTTGAGTGAATTTTTGACTATTTTTAAGGCTTTTAGACCTTCAATCCAATCTCAAACTCGTCAAAGTTATGTCATGAAGTCCAAATATCTCATCAACCACTATTTAAACACTCCTACATAATCCTGTAGGTGATTATTTTAGGGTCACTTGACTATATCAAATTTCATGGACTTACCTTATATCAATGATTCTCTTGAGTACAAAATTTCAATAGAGAAACTAATCACCATGATTTGAGGGGTTAAACACATGTGTGTTAGCCTTGACTTAAAACCATTCATAGGAGGATAAAACCTTGTAATTTCTAAACACTACTCTATAGACCATGATGGTGTTAATTTTAAGTACAAGGAGGATAATCATACCTATTATTTCATGTCCACACATGACAACCATGTTGAGACCAACATAAAAAGGATGGACATGGTATGCAAGACTATATACACCACTTGTTTCACACAAACCAATGCAAACAAATGAGAAAACTGAGCCCTTAGGAATGTACAGGTACTTTAAAGGAACTAACAATCTTAATGATTATTCATATAACATAGGACACCAATATTGAGCCATGATGATGAAATGGAAGTACATAGAGACCCTTAACATACACCAAGTGCATTCACTTTAACTCTTCTTACCCTATTTGTACCAATAGAAAATTGTTAACTTTTTTTGCCCTGTCCAAGGAAGGGATAGGAGAGAGAAACTAGTTTTCCTATAATTTGGATATGTTAAAGACACCTAAGCCTAGAAATTACCTATGGGGATCTCAAGGGAATTCCCTCAAGCTTTCACATGTGATAGATATGTTGATAAATCCATACAACATCTGAAACTACCCTTTTTGTAATTGATCTTCTTGTTTTAACATTGAACCTGCAAAATTTTAGTTTCAAAATTATTATCTAACATTCCATGAGATATAAAATTTTAGACATCCTGTTAACACACTTTTAATTTGTGTAAAATCATACATTTAATTTAGAATGACCAAAAGGTGGCATAAAAGGACTTAAGACAAACTAGACAAATGTGACCAAGGTGAAAACTTATTATGTGACCTTCAAAATATAATTTGAGCTCATTAATGACCATGCGAGCACTTTCAAACCTAGAATGACCCTATGAAAAGTTTGAATATGCAGGGGGTTGACCTAATTTGACCTAGGGTGAGATTTTGTCAATAGAGCTTATAAAATATATCATCCGCACAGAAGAGGTACTCCAAGTGTATCTTCTAATCACATGCACAATGTTTTTCAACCTAATATACATAATGTTCCACTACTTGAGTTTAATCCAAAAAATGTGCTTGAAACCACTTCTAAATTGTATGATCATTCACTTATATTACTTAATACCAGAATGCCTTCACCAGAACATGGAAGACATGTTTTGTCAAGTAGGAAACATGATATCAGTCCTATAACTCAACCTCTAGTGATTAAGAAATTGAATAAGTTTAAGTTAGAAGTTGATGATTTTGGGTGCACAAAATTGGTGGAATTTCTCATTGCACCCATGGAGTATAAAAAAATATCAAACTAAAAAAGGAGTTCTATTTATTGACTTGATTTTTGGATCTGACTCAAAATAAACTTATTCATGTTGAATATTTTGATTTTGACTTGCTATAGACTTGTTGATACAATGATACTTTGAGTATGTTCATATGATTTTGACATCTCTATGTTATTACTTTTTTGAAAAATATAATGTGTGATTTACTAAAATTTTATGGTATTTAATATTTTAAGAAATTGGTTTAATTTAATTATCATTAGTTATTTTGATTGTATTCTTATGAGTCATGTGATCCCACTTGTAAGAGTTTTTATCAATCTATAATTTAATTGATTTGGGTTGTTAGATTTTATTAAGTCTAAAATTAAAAGTTTAAGTTATAAGATGACTAATTAAATTTTTAAAGTTAATTAATGTTAAAAAAACTAACTAATAATTTAGTTATAACTTATTTTATAATTATATCTAAGACATAACTTTCTAAATAGATCAAAGTCACAACACACAAGAGGAACATAACTAGTATTGAAGAGCTATAAAGTTATTCAAGTTTCATCTTACTTATCTCTCTATGTAAACAATATCTAAGATTAAATAGTTATTTGCATATAGATCAGATAATACATTCTCTAATAGTTAAGTAGCCTACTTATTTAGTGCAGGTATATATAGGTTTCTTATTTGATTAATAAATTGATTATCTAAAATCTATCATGCTTAATATATTTTGATGATTACATCTACGCAATCATATGAATAGATTCTCATGTACTTGAACTGAATAATGATGAATACCTCGCTTTGTGTAACAATATTGTTCTCTCAATTGTAAATAATTTTATTTTTGAAGACCATTTGTATAAAATCTTTTTTCTCAAATAAAATTTCTCTAAATTCCTACTAACATGAATCTATTTTTAGACTTGCATTTTTATTTTATTTTCTTTATTAGATTTAGTCTTGTTTTAATTTTAATTTCTTTATTAGATTAAAATAATTATGTCAAGAGATGTGCTACAATGGGAGAGGGGGAGGGAGAGACCCTGATGTCATGCTTATGTAAGGAAAAATGGCCAACATCTTTTTTTAAAAATATTATTATAAAATAAGAGCCAACACAATATGTGTGTGTGTGTGTGTGTGTGTGTGTAACAAATAATATAATAAAAATTAAAAAAAACGTGGTGTCCCAAACAAGAATGGAAGAGCATTGAGAGATATCATAATCTATATTGAAAATAAAATATGGAATTGAATGACAAGGGAATGGAATAAAAAATTCAAGCTACCAACCACTTTTACTTCCCCATTGTTCATTCCTTCTCGTAGGTGATGGGTTCAATTGTAGATCTCTTGCTTTATGAATTCTGTAATATTTATCAGTGTATTTGATTTTTGGTGGTCACATGCTTACTATGTAAAAAAAAATCCTTAAACTTAAAAGATTGATTCAAACTATCCTCAAAATTAGAATTATGCATTAATCACATAACTCTACAATGGTGGCATGGTATCTTGTTACTCAATTTAACATCCAAAATGTGTATGCAACTACATTGTTATTTTTAAACCCAAAAACTTTGACAAAGGCTTAAGACATTTTTATTTTTTGGTCTTTTTGCGAGGTTCGATTTATTAATTTAGTTTTAGGATTAAAAATAAGAATGTGATGTTTATTTGCAACACTCAAAATTTGACCACCTTTTTTATTGTAGATGTAGAAATTTCATAGGAATCTTTAATGATATATTTTAGAATAAATAATATGTGGTCTTTAATGTAAGCCATGTTTTTTAATATTCAATTCTTATATATTTTTTAACTATTTATATATTGCTCTCTATTTTGTAATTTTAATTTTAACAAGATTATTTGGAAGAGTTTGACATCCATGGGAAGATTGTTACATGTAGAATGTAATGTATATGATTAAAAAGAAAAAAACATAATTATTATTGGTGATTAAATTTGATCATTGTATGATTATATTTATATTTTATAGTCATAAATTATGATTATTCTTATTGGTAGACTATATAAGATTCAAGGTGAAAATAAAAATAGACTAAAAAAATATTAAATAATAATAAAGAATATATACACTATCTCTAACGTTGTACTAATACACATACACACATATATGGAATAAACTAATAAATAACATACATATCTTAGATAAATTTATGTAAAAGATGCTGATAAATATCAGATTTGTGAAATAAGTGGAATAGTACCTCAAGAATGATATTTCTCGACATCTTTTACATAGATTTATCTAAGATAGGTATACTAGTTTTATAATTTGTTTCTTTATCATTTCTTTAGTTTGGAGTTCCTTCTACTTATTTTGTTTTTATTTAATTTTCATGTATTATTTTTTGTTAGTTTTATTTATGAGTTAGATGTTTATTTAGTTTTAGATTTCATTATCTATTAATTCTTTTATAATTAATTATCACTATTTTTAATTCTAATTTCTTTGATTTAGTTTTCAGATTAAGGGTTTGATTCAACTACTTAGTTTGATTTAATAACATAATTTAGTTATAAATTAGAGATAATATAGTTACAATTTCAATAGATTTATGTGTGATATTAGACAGATGTATGTTTGTTATTAATTTAATCTTTTATTTAATGCTAGATCTTTTATTTATTAAAATTATATTAGATTAAGTTACATTGTTCATTTTTTATTTCGTTTAGGTTGTTACTTTAATTCATTATAGTTTAGATATTAGTTCTTTCTTGATAAGTATCTAGTTGATTTGTTTAATTATGTTTATTTTAATTTTTATCTTGTTATTTGGTATTCATTTTCAATTAATTTATTTATATTTTAGTTTTTTTGTTTCATTTCTTTAGATATATTTTGAGCCTAAAGAGATATCAAGAACTTATATAATTGATTAAAATAAAATTATAAAGAATCAGAGATCGTTCCTTCAAGAGATTGTCTTGTTCATAGGCTTTCTCTATCAGATAGTTTAGATTACATAACTGTAATCTAATTCTTTTATTTGATATTCAAGTGATGTTTGATTTCTTAATATTAATTGAAACTTACATATTATTTGATTAGCTCTTTTTTCTTAGATCATTTAAAAAAACCTTTGTATGCATATTTGGATTCGATTTTATTAATTAAACCCTTCCAATTAGACTGGTACTATTCCAACTTAACCTTCCTAATAGGCAAAAGGGTTAATTCATTAACACAAATTTTTTCATCATCAATAAATTTGGTTAATCCATTGGGGATACTTTTTAGAAATATTGTTTCATTTTTTATTGTCCATGACCATTGAAGGTCTACCTCCAATCATACAACTTTTGATAGATATTTTGACAATCAAGTTAATGTTACTTTTAATTCAACTCACTTTATGTGGTATATTAGACCTTATTATTTGACCCAAAAGCATAAATTAGTGGTATATAAGTGACTATTACATATGAAACCCAATATCATATTCAAGAAACTATTCGATGGGTTAGGGAGGAGAGAGCAAATCTTGCTTACTAATCCTTAACCTAGAGTTTTTTTCTTTCTAATTCTTTTCATCCTGAATATTTTATTTTTATACTAATCTTAATATAAATATATAGTTAAATCAGGAAAGTCAAATAATAGAATTTACTAAATATTCTAATGGAATAATAAGTACCACAACTTCAGTAAGTATAATAGAGACTTTAAGATCTTATTTTAGGTCTCTAAAATAATAGAAATCAAGCTGAAGTAACTGATAATGAGGTAGGTTCTAATGATGATGTTTAACCTTTAGTGAATCCTTATATTAACATAAATCCTATTAACATTGGTGCTCATCCAAGTAAACTTCATTCATTAAAAGGACTTAATATTCCTAAGTTTTTTAGAATATCTGGTGAGTCTTAGGAGTATCATTTGGATGCATTCAAATTGATTTGTTCCACTCTAGGTATTCTAAAATAAAATGTTACTTTTAGAGTTTTATCACAAACATTAGAAGGTAAAGCTTATAAAGTTTTTATTAGTCTTCCTTCTAGTTTCATTAGTACTTATAATGATATAGAGGAGTGGTTGGAAGTTTTATTTGTCAAACCTAAACAAGATTTAGATTTAGTTAATGAATTATTTAATATATTTATAGTTTGAGGTGAATTTTTTTATTAATTCATAGGTAGATTCACTAGATTACGTCAAAAGATCCCACATGATGTTAGACCCTAAAAACAATTATAGATAATATATTTCTGTAATTCTTTGCCTTTAAAGTATAAAATGGATTTAGAAGATAAAGATATTATGGATTATAATGAAACTATGTATTTTTGTATTGAATATGAAAATAAATTAAAATATATTAATTTTAATGATAGAATTAAAAAAGGTTTAAAGTTTGATAATACAATTTTTTTTAAAACCATTCATACATTAGGGAAATCATACCTTCTTCAAAAAGGTAAAACCAAAGAAAAAGTTCATTACTATAGTGTATGTGAATTAGATCACAATTTTAAATACTTGTATAGCTGTACAAAATTTAAAAAATATATTCAAGGAAAAGTTAGTATCTCTATTGATATTGATGATAATATAAATAGGTATGGATATGATGAAACTTTAGATGATGTCAAAACTATAAATACTTATATTGTTAATACTAGGCAAAGACACTATTCAAATTAAATGGATAATTCTAACACAACTAATAATCATTCTTCTTCTATATATCTTGATAAAAGTAAATGTACATAGAAAACTATTGCATCAGATAATAAAATAATTAGTTCCCAATAAAATAATCCTTTATCAACTAATTTTAATAATCCTCAATACTCTTTATAAGATAAAAAATTACACTCATACATGTCATCCATATATTAGTACTTATAATATTATAGATGATTTAGCTACTATTAAATCATGTTTTTTCATTATTACATGCCACTAGTTTACTTGGATAACTTGATAAAATTAGTGATGCCATTAAAAATTTAAATTTTAAATATCTTTTAGGATTTAAATAAAAAATATATAATAATGAATAATCTCAGTCCACTTTTTTTGCTCAGATCTATGATCCCCTACTGATTACATACCTATTTTTTATGTATCAGTCAAAATTGTTAATAAGATTATTCACAATTGTATTCTAGGTATGATTGCTTCTAATAATATAATACCAAAATTTATTGATGATCAATTGGGCATTTTTTATGAAACTAATAATATGAAATTTACAAGTTTTTATTCATGACAAACTAAAAGTTTTGGTAAGTTTCATGATATTCTTATCAAAATTGAACAACATGAAATAATTATATTTATGAACAATGTTAAGGTATTAGATATTCATAATAATTATGTTATGCTTTTGAGAAGAGATTAGTCAAAATCAACTAGTTCTTTAATAAGAAAAGATACAACCTGGGTTATAATGGGTAATGAGATCATTTATATATAAAGAGAGGAATAGTTTAATAATCCTATTGATTATATTCCTACTAATATAGCTTATTTGGAAATGATAGTTGGTAATTATGAGCTATTAACCTTAAATGAACCTAAAAAATAGTAAGGAAATACTTTTTATAGAGATAGTTTATGGTCTTTATTTTTTATGGGGCATATTCATAACATAGTAATGGTGATGGAATTTGTTTAACTTATCCAGTTGGTAAAATATTTCACTATGATTATAAATTGTCATTTGATAATACTAATAAGACAACAAAATCTAAATCTTTATGTTTAGGTATATGAAAGGAAATTAAACTTAATATTAAATAGTTAGGAGTCTTCATAGATTAAAACTTAGTTATTATGTAAGTTAGAAAAGTTTATAAAACTAATCAAACTCACCTACATAGATACACTCAAAAAGATTGGGATTTTCTTGAAATTTTTGAAACCTTTAATATTAATCATATACTTAGAGAATTTAATGTTTTAGATGGTAAGTTAATTATTTTTTATTCTAATCATATTATATGTGAAAGTAAGCCAACCATTGACTTCTCATTTTCTAAAGTTTTTAGATCTAAAATTTTTGATTTGAATAAAAATTGGCATATTTTTATTGTGATGAACATATTGATTCTTTTCTTGAAGGCAATTATTTTGACTATGATGTTTATGTCTTAAATTATGGTGATTATCTACATTTAAATACTAGTAAATTATCTACTGGTTTAATAATTCTATAATTAATTTTCATTATAAATAATCAATGTAAGATTTCACATACTTAAGAACCTTCTAAGAGGATAATTGGTGAAACTATTACAATCAACCTTTGACCTGAAGAAGATCCTAAATTTGTATATTTAGAAATACAATGTACTCCTATTGAAAAATTTAAGTTCATTAAATTTTATAAATAATTTACTAATATTTTCACTTGGTATTATAAAGACCCAAAAGGTTATGATACCAATATGACTAGACATGATATTCTTATAAATTTGGGTATAAACCCTATTAGGCAAAAGATAATAAGAATAATACCTCTGATAGAAGACACCATAAACAAAGATTTTGATAATATGTTTAATGGTGGTGTCATTTATCCTATAAAATATTCTAATTGGGTGGTTAATCTAGTACCTATACATAATAAAAATGGTAACATTAAGTTGTGTATAGATTTTAGAGATTAAATAATGCTAGTGTAAAATATATTTTTTCTCTTCTTAACATTTATCAAATCTTGAAATAGGTTACATGATTTGAAATGATGTCTTTACTTGATGGATTTTATGGTTATAATCAAATATTTGACAATCCAAATGATAGGCATAAGACAATATTTGTTACTCATAGAGGGGTGTTTATTTTTAATAGGATGCTTTTTATCTCATGAATGTAGGTGTCACTTTTCAGAGAGATATGTATGTGGTTTTTGATGATTTAATTGACATGTTCATTCAAGTTTACTTAGATGATATTATTGTTCATTCGAAAAGAAAAAAATATATACTTATCATCTTTGTGAAGTTTTCATAAGATGCAGGAAATATGGTATTTATTTTAATCCCAAGAATTGGTGTTACTAAAGACAATTTTTTAAGACACAATTTTAAAATATGGTATATTTATTGATCCTGAACATATAAAAACAATTAAAAAGTTACCACTATGTACAGACCAATTTGGTCTTGGATCTTTCTTTGGAAAAATCAATTTTATTCATAAGTTTATATCATATTTTGTTGATAAATCCAATCCATTATAAAGTTTGCTAAAGAAAAACTAGTCATATGTATGAGATTCAAGGGTAGATTTCAATTTTAATAATATTAAGAATGCCATGAGAAGTGGGCATGTACTTTTAGAACTTGATTTTACTAAACTTTTTATTCTTTATGTGAATTTAATTGATAAATAAATAGGTGTTGTAATCACTCATAATGACAAAAATAATGAAAAAAAGCCTATTGGCTATATGAGCCATGTCCTTAAAGATATAGAAGTCAAGTACCCATTTATTTAAAAAAATATCTTTGCAATAGTTTCTTCTTTGATCAATTTTTTTATCTATTGATGATAAATAAAATTATTGGAAGGTTGAATGCACTTATCCTTTCTTATTTATTAAAATAACTATATATAAGGAAGGCCAGTAAAATTGATTTTGAGGATTCAAGAATTTGGCCTTGAATTAGAAACATTCAAGATTGTAAAAGGTATTGATTTAGTAAAGCATTTGGCTGAAAATTATTGTTCTCATATAAATGTTTTGGTATTATTTATTGATAATTCTTTATATACCAAGCCTCATTTTCAATCTGTGAAATTTCTTGATTTCTATAGAATTTTCAAAATTGGTCATGAGATGAATGCTTAGGATTGATTTTTCGTTGAAGATGATTAGTATCATGATTTAGTTTATTGTTTTCAAAATAAAATATGTCCAAGAAATTTATATAAAACTCTGGGATGATCATTATGATTTTAAGCTTTAAAATTATGTTTATTAGAAAACTTTTTATTTTATAGAAACAAAGATGACATTTTGTTAAGATGCTTAACTCATGACCAAACTCAAAAAGTACTTAAATGATGTCATGAAGGTAGTTGTGTTGATAATTATGTATTAAAAATTATTTCTTATAATATTTTACATGTAGGTTATTATTGGCTTATTTTATTTCAGGATGCTTATAAGATTGTTCATTTATACATGCATTGTCAATTATTTGTTGGTAGAGATAGGTTACTAGTAATTACTTTAAATCTTGTTATTCTTGAGAAGTTTTTCACCAAATAGAGAATTTATTTTATATTAGATACTCATCTTCATTCAATTGGACATAGATATATTTTGACTACTACTGATTACTTTACAAAATGGCCTAAAGTTAAAGCACTAAATTTTTTAGTTACAACTGAAGTTATTTCATTTTTTAAAAATCAAATATTTTTTAGATTCGGTGTTCCTTATGAAATTATATCTGATAAAATCATCAATTTATTTCAAATGAACATTTAAATTTTTAGAATGTTAATCTATTACTTCAAGTCATTATTTGAAATATTACCCTTAAGATAATGGGCAAGCTAAATCTATGAATTAAAAATTGATTTATATTATGAAAAAATTAGTTTATGAGATCAGAATAAATTGGAATCTAATTTTTTTTAAAGCATTATGGGTTGTTTGTATAATTCTTAAAGCAGTTACTGGTTACTCTCTTTTTATATTAGCTTATATATTTGAAGCTACAATTCCTATTGAACTTCAAATTTATTCTACATGTACTATGTTGTAATACTTTTAAGAAGATATGAATTTGATAGAACAAAGACTTAATGATTTAATAGACTTAGATGAAAATAAAGCTATTGCTTTATAAAAATTAGATAAAGCTAAGAAAAAGCTAAGAAAAAAGTAAAATAGTTCTTTGAAAAAAAGATTTTTAGTAAATATTTTAAATTTGGTGATCTTGTTCTTTATTGGGATAAAGCACATGAAGATGAAAGAAAAAATCATAAGTTTGATTCTCTTTGGCTTGATCCTTATAAAATAGAAACTATTATAGGAAATAATGTCTTTCATTTATAGGATTTGAATGAAAATTGGCATTCAATCAATAGAGATCACTTAAAATTGTTTCATATATAGTTTATTTCATGTTGTTTGTTTTATTTTTGGTTTTCATTTTTTTGTGTTTTCTTTTATTTTTGAATTCTTTGTTTTCTTATTTTTTGTATCAAAATTTATTGTAGTAAGCAAAAAATTTATCATTTTGAGAATAAATTAATATGAGAACTGTAAGTTACTATAAGTACTCAATTACTTTAGATATTATTGCATGATCATTCTATATATTTTTTCTTTATGACTTAAACATAAATTGAATTTGTGTGTGTGTGTGTGTGTTGAAAAACATTATTAAACTTTTAAAATCTATATTTAAGACTTTGCATTGACTATTTATCCAACCTAAATCTCAATGTTTAATCTATCCCTTTTTCATGCCATACTAACTAAATAATTCATCCCTTAAGAGGATTATCATTATCAAAGGGTTCACACATATTTACTTGAGAAATGATTAAACCTAGATCTTACTCTCAAGTTAATTGGTTCTAATAAAATTTTATAATTGCAATCCAATTTTACAAGTAAAATCGACTAATAAGGTCACTAATGTTAAGTATTTTTTATTACCCCCTCATTTCTGAAATTCATGTCATGTTTTCAATTTTTCCATATAGATGACCCAATGTTATGAAGTACAAAACTATGGTGGAGGTCAACTCATTTGATTTTAATTGAATACACATTTTATATACATTGGCAGATATTTAATTACTATATTTAACTAAAATTTTTACTTTAAATTTTAATTAAAGTGGTTTCAAAAAGCATAAGTTATTATGAATGAAATAAGTTTTCATTATCAGTCTAAAGAGTTATATAGAGGTAACCTACAATTTTTAAAATGATTCATAATGACCTGTAGTATTTTATACTTGATAAATACATAATTGTTTTTAAATTAAACAAAATTCTTTTTCTCATACCAGGTTACAAAACTAGGTCATATTTGAAGTGATGGAAATAAGTTAAAGAATTTTTTAAACATAATTCATGCATTTATATTTACAAGTAATCGACTTATGCATTTAAAGCCATAACAAATAATGTTAGGAATTTCATTTTAATTTTATCAAATCAAAAGGATTTCAAAATCTTGTATTTTTGATAATAATTTTATTTTAAGTTCATATGTGTTTCAAATAAATATGTTTTGTGACATATCATGTTTGAAAACCTAAACCTAACACCTAAAATCAAAGTGTTAATAACTAATGTTATAGGCATTTATTAAAGGCATTTGAATTATTACCTAATGGTAATATGAACATCACCTAAGTTATAATACATGTATTTATAATAAACATGTCAAAGGTTATGTTGTTATTTGAACTATGATGTGAAATATGACCTAAGTTAATCATGTAATAGTGATCATATTAATTTGAATTGCTTTGAGATCTGAGTAGTTTGAATGGATTCACTATAGATTTAGTTGTGAATGAATTTAATTAAATGGCAGGCTCAAGGTTTGAGTTGGAAATTTTAGTGGTCTATTTGTAGTCAATTCATAGTATTCACCTTGGTTTATGAGATTTGTGATTAATTTAGTGTCTAAGAGATAATCTTGCTAAGTCATTTAGTAAGTTAAGAAGTGCAGTTGGAATTGATATTAAGATTGATAGAATTTTTTAGAAACCAATGTGGTTCATACACATCATTTTAGGTAGTGGAGGTTAGTTTTTGAAATATTTAAGGGGAAAATTCCTTGGTTTTGATCTCATTCGACTGTAATTTTACTATAAAAGTGAAGCCTTGGTGTAAAATATTATTGAGTGGTTAATGAAAGTATAGTGGATTTGAGAATATTTCCTAAAATTTAACAAGGCATGCTCTAGTATTTTATTACTTCAAATAAATAATAGGGAATACTTGGCTCAAAATTTATATTTTCTTGCATGGGTTTATATTATGGTTTTGTCATTATACATATGAATTGGTTTTCAAAGCGTTCATAAAAAAAATGCATGCAAGACTATGTTGTTCCTTCAAAACATATGGAGTATATTTGTTCTAGTTTCAAGTTGATTAGATATCTTTACCTTAGTTTTCTTGGTTGGCCTATGGATGAAGCTTTATTGTTGGATATATTTCCCGAGTAAATTTTTTTATTCTATCTTGCATGCATTCTTTTTTATTTTAAATAAAAAATAGACTATGGTTGGATCAAAATGTTTTTCATAGCTCGGTTAATTATTCAAAGAAACATTAAAAAAATCATAATCATACACAAAGTTTTCTTTGAGGTTATGGAAGGAAAATCATATTTTCCTTGAATTTATTATTAGATTGAAGGGATTGTTTACATATTTTTTATATGCGGTTATATGTTAAAATGTTGCATGCATGTGAAATTTTGGAATAGCCTAGTGTGCGTAATGTTTGTGCTATGTGCAATAGTCATAATTTGTGCTCAAATAATGATGAATTTGGCATTAATTTTAGTGTATATTATATTAATATTTGTATATTTCATTTGTTTGATTTTTGGGTATTCAAAAATGATGATTGTTTTCAATAACAGTTGATATTAGTCTAAAGATACAAGATTTTTGAGAGCATTTTGAAAGTTATGTTACAGAGTTATGGTGTATGGTTTAAGAGTCATATTTTATTTTGAATATCTTATTCATGGAATAGTAAGAGAAATATATATTATGGTATTCAATTATATATTAACCTTTTGAGATTAGCTTTAGAGTTCTTTTTGAAAATATGATCAAATAAAATAATTTCATAGCTATATATAATATCATAATTCTTTAGGGATGTTGTATTTAAAGGAATTGATAGATCATATTTTTTTACATAACTTGTTTCTTTTTCATAATAAATTTCATAAAGGTCTCCTCTATGCATGGTATTTCAATCTGTGATCAAAATAAAATTAAAAAACTTAATTGATATTTTGATTACTTCAAGTCTTTGTCATTTGAAATGTAACTTATTGATGTTTTAACAGTTTACATATTTAGTAAACTATTATATGATTGAAAGTTGATAAAAATGTTATGATATGATTTTAATAAAATTATTATATGATTATTCTTTGATAATTAAAATTTTAGATATAAAAACTATTAATGTATAAGTCAATTGAAAGGCTTAATTCAAAATTTTAGTTAAATATATCATGTTTGACTCCAGATTTATTCAATTATATTATAAATGCATGGGGTCAAGGTGATGATCAACATAGTGATGGCACTCCTTCTCGGGGTAGTTCTTGAGGTTAATATTTTCATGGTTATAGGGCTATTAATATGTTTCCTTGACCATTTAACTATAAAACACACGTGTCTATTCATTTTACAGCTTTTGATCCCACCTTTTAAATTGTTCTTGACTCATTGTTAGTTTGTTATTTATATTTTCTTCATAATAAAGGTTCGATAAGAGCCTATGAAAGATATCATCTTCATAGATGAGGTACTCCAAGCATATATTCTCATCACATGCACAATGTTTTTCAACGTGATGTACATAATATTCCACTACCTAAACTTAATCCACAAAATGCTCCATTATCTAAAAAAACAAAAAATATGCTTGAAGTCATTACTAAATTACATGCTCATTTGCTTTTATTGCTTAATACTACTATGCCTTTACCTAAAATTTAAAGACATGCTTTCTCAAGTACTAAACATGCTAGGAGTCTTATAGCCCAGCCTCTAGTGATTAATAAATTGAACAAGGTCAAGTTAGAGGTTGATGGTTCTAGGGGTAAAAATGATAGAGTTTCTCATTGTACCAATGGAGTATATGGAATCTCAAACTAATAAAGAAACCTCATTTATTGACTTGATTTCTATTTCTTACTTAAAATAAACTTATTCATGTTGAATATTTTGATTTTTAGTTGTTATAGACTTGTTGATACAATGATACTTTGAGTATTTTCATATGATTTTGATAATTGTGATGCCTATGTTATTACTTTTCTACAAAATATATTGTGTGATTTATTGAAATTTTATGTAAATGTTCATGGTATTTAATATTTTAAGTATTTAATTTTATTTAACTATCATTAGTTATTATGAATTTCATGTATATCAAATGTTTATTTTGATCATATTCTTATGAGTCATGGGCTCCCATGCATTAGAGTTGTTATCAATTTATTATTTTATTGATTTGATCTTTCAGACATTATTAAGTCTAAAATTAAAAGTTTAAGTTATAAGTTGACTAATTAACTCTTTAAAGTAAATTAATGTTAATAATAACTAACTAACTAGTTATTTCTAACTTGTTTTTTAACCATATCCAAGAGATAACTTTATAAATAGATCAAAGCCACAACACACAAGAGGAACATAACATGCATTTAAGAGATCTAAATTTATTCAAGTTTCCTCTTACTTCTCTCTCTATGAAAATAATCTATTAGATTAAATATTTAATTGAAGATAGATCACAAAATACATTCTCTAACAATTAAGTAACCTAATTTTTTAGTGCTTATTTATCTATGTTTCTTGTTTTGTTTATAAATTGATTATCTAAAGTCTATTAGGCTTAATATCTTTTGATGATTTTAGCTACATAGTCATATAAGCAGAATATTGTGTACTTGACCCAAACGATGATAAATAGCTCACTTTGTGTGACACTTGTTGATCTCTCAAATGTAAATAATTATCTTTTTGAAGACTATTTGTACTAAAATCTGGTTTCTCAAATAAAATTTCTCCAAATTTATGCTAAGATGATTATATCTTATTTTCATTGTTAGATTTAGTCTTGTTTTAATTTTAATTTCTTTCTTAGATTACAATAATTTTTTAATTTTTTTCTTTATAGTTTATTTAGTTTGAATTTATTTTTACTTAGTTTGTTTTTATTTCATTTTCATTAACTTTATTTATGACTTAGATTTTTATTTAGTTTTAGATTTCATTATCTATTAAGTTTTTTATAATTAAAGATCATTAATTTTTATTTTGAAGTTGTTTGATTTAGTTTTTAGATTAAGGATTTGATTCAATTAATTTGTTTAATTTAATAACATAATTAGGTTATAAATTAGAGATAATATCATTATATTTAGATATATTTTTGTGTGTTATTATATAGATGTCTGTTTGTTATTAATTTAATCTTTTATTTCATGCTATATTTTTTATCTGTTAAAATTAAATTAGTTTAAGTTACATTGTTCATTTCTTGTTTCATTTATGTTGTTACCTTAATTAGTTATAATTTAGAGATTTGTTCTTTATTGATAAGTTTCTTATTGAGTTCTTAAATTATGCTTGTTTTTATTTACATAATGTTGTTTGGTATTTATTATTAGCTATTTTATTTATCTTCTAATTATTTTTATTTTTTCTTTAGATCTATTTTGAGCTTAAAGAGATATTAAGAACTTATAAAATTGACTAAAATAGATTTATAGAGGATCAAGGATCTTTCATTCAATATATTATCTTGTTCATAGGTTTTCTCTGTCAGATAAGTTAGATTACATAATTGTAATCATATTTTTTAATTTGATATTCAAGTGATAGTTGATTTTTAAATATTAATTTAGCATTACATAGTATTTTATTTGATTATTTTTCTTAAATCATTTTAAATCTCCCTTTTGTACATCTTTTAAATCAATTTTATTCCTTACACCCTTACGATTAGACTAGTATGATTCTATCATAACCTTCATGATAGGCAAAAGGGTTGATTTTTTTATGTGACATTTTTAATCTTCAATAGAGTAGTAACTAAAGGGGATGAAAACATGGTTTGAGTACTAATAGTCATTGAAATTGGTGTTTGTGTTGAAAAATTTGGCGATTCCATGGTAGATGTAGAAATAGTATTTTAGTTTTAAGGAAATAAAGATTTTCACACATAGCCCATGCCCCCACTAGATGTATTATGGTGTAATGAATTCAAGGGGAGGGATGTTTCAACTATACCTTTTAAAATTTTTGTTTTGATTATAATTTTTATGATCTTATTGAAATATCCAAGGATTTAAGGAATATGCTCATGAAACAATGCAACTACTTGCACTTGACCATGGTTTATTTGATCATTTTCATTTATTTCATAGTTTTCACTATCAGAATATTATTTTATGATAACCTCATCAATATGTTTTTCATTGTCAACATGGATATCATCATGATCTATAGTATGAGATCCCTCATTAGTTTGAGACATATTATATGGTGGGAGTGGAAGCTCAATGTGTTCAATAGGAACACATTCCAATCTAAGGCTACACCTAGGTTCCATGCAAAATAGTAGAAGTGTGAACTGAAAAATTAGAGCAATCTGAAGGCTTAGCTAGTTGAAAACCCTAGGAATTATAAAAACTTGCATTCATACAAATCAAGTTTACCAAATATTTAACCCTAAAATAGGTTGTCTAAGGAATTGGTGTTAACCTTAGATTATCTTAAAAAGGATATATAGAAATGATAATATACAAGGGTGATTATCAGATCTACATTAGGCCAATTGGGTTCTTAATTTAGATATAACATATGTTGAATTTATAAAATTGAGAATAGGTTAAATATAGAAAGTAAAATTAAGTTATGTAAGGAAATGACAAAGAAGTAATGCACTTAGCTGATTATGATGCTAACATAGTGATATATCTAAATCATATACAAAAACAATTGGAACATGATTCTAGAATAGTTGCTTAATTCTAGATTAAGTACCTATAGAGCTATAGACACTTACATTTGCCTATTTTGGTTGTGTTTATTCTATTATCTATGTTCGACCAAGTGTCCTATATGAAATACATACTATAAAAATATGCAACTATAAGGATGCTTCTGGATTTATCTTTGTCTTTATTCTAGCGAATTTAGATCTAAGTCATAGACTATCACTCCTCATGAAATTTCAAAACCATAATTCTTAATTTTCATAATAACCTTAGGGGAAATGGCTTAGTGGGCACACAGTGTCGAGTTGACCCCAAAGACCCATCTATCAATTAGTGATACCTATATAGACAATAATTTATAAAGGGCCTTAGACTGATGTAGTTCTCCCTTATGTGTTAGCTTGTGTGTGAATCATGCAATATGTGGAAAATAAGTACAATAGTGACCTAAGTTGTAATTTCAAAAATATAGCTCTTGGGATGCTCCTTCAATACTTTAGACCTATAGATATTTTATCCCTATAATGGATTTATAAATAAGATAAAATAGGGAGGCTTATTCAATTGAATACTTTATATAATTCTTTTGACAATTTACCCTGGTATCTTTAGTATTTTCTAGGTGAGAAATGAATGAGGGTCAATCTTGTATTTATATCAATGTATTTGGTTCTAAAATTAAATCGCATTAAATCAATTAGGTTGACCATTAGATACATTTAATTTTCAAAATAGATGACTTCAGGGTATTATACATTTGTATTGAGTCATGAGACTACCATCGATGTAAGTGTCTATCCTAGATGTTAGTGTCCAGAGATCAAAAAATTACGTATATGCTCAAAACTTGTAGAAATGGAATATAAGTACATTTTAACCATTATATGAAAGATAGAAGGCCTGGGTCATCAACATAAGACTGGTCATACTAAGAGCTAAGCCAAAGGAAAAAATATAGAGCAGATACAAGACTTATAAAAGTATTAAAAGGTCTAAAACTGAGAGGAATAGCCAAGGTCTGAGTTTGCCAAGTGTACAAGATGGAGGTCCTACATAATCTAAAAATATCATCTGCATCACCCTCCTTAGGGTTAGGAGGAAGAGGCTCAATACTATTTCCATAAGATTGGTAAAGAGAGGTTCTAATTTTATTTTGATTATGATCATTCTCTAATTTGGTTATTTTAAATTGATTAGATTTTGGACCCCTTGTAGTGTTAATTGATTGAATAATGAATGAAACATAACAAGTAACAACTACCACTATGTATTTTATAATGAAGTATGTAAGAGATGTATCCATATTGAACATGTTTTTAGAGAATATAAAATTCTAAATTTTAAACACTTTGAAATCAATAGTCAGAATTTAAAAATAGTCAACCATGAAACCCTTCGTTAAATAGTATTTTGAGACCAAATGTCAAGGTCACCATAATGTGATAAATGAAGATAAATCAATATAAAGTGACAAGATAATAAATTTTGAATCTAAAATATCTTCCTCAGTAAAAATAAGAAAGAATATGAACCTAAAAAATTAGGAAAACAAAATTATAATGTATAGTAACTAGATCTACTTTTACTAAAAATAGTAAAATACAAAATTCAAAAAAATATGTACAATATTTTGGAAAAAAATGGTTTTTATCTATATCAACATTTTATGAAAAATCTCCAAGGAACTCAAAATTTGAGATATTATGAATTTGAAATATGTCAGAGAATGTGGAATCCTTCATAGGGAAAGCCTTGGAATATTCAAAATAAAGAAACAAAAATCTTGATAAATAAAAAATATTTTTGAGATCTAAGAGAGGTTTTTAAATAAATTTTAATTTTGATGAAACCTTAAAATTAAATAAAAAATAAGTACACCATTCATCTTGTATGCCAATAGTTACAAAAAATAGTAAATTACAAAAATTGACAAATTTATATTAAATATTGGCTAACAAAAATAGGATTTTTAGTATACCAACCCGAGTATAAAATAGTTATGAGTAATTTTTAAATGAACTTATTTTTAGGTCAACATATGCTAATAAATAAATAATAAACTTCAAAGCATATGAACATGAAGCCCTTATAACCATAGAAGGGTAAAACCCTAAGGTAAATTTTTAGATCTATAAAATCCATCATAAGAAGCTAAAACCCTAGGAGGCTTAAAATCCCTATATTAAAAAAAAAAATTACATTCACAAAATCAGATACACTAAATGTTCAACCCTAAATTTAGATATGGATCTTATTTAGGTAGATAGGGTTAAGAATATAGAAATGACAATACACAAGGGTGATAATTAGATCTATAGTAGGTCAATTAAATGCTAAACTTAGATACAATATACACTAAATTTATTAAACCAAGATAGGCTAAAATAGTAAGTATAACTATTTTAGATATGAAAATGAAAAATAAATAATGTACTTAGTTGGTTCTAATGCTAACACAATTATAAATGTGGAATAGGTAGGAAATAGATTAGAAGAGGATTTTGTATTAGTCACCAAATTTTGGATTGAGTGTCTCTAGAACTACAAACACTAGCATTAGATTTGGATTTTAACATTGATGCTACTATCTAAACATGATGTAGGTGTCCTATATGAGATATCTATTAGAAAAGGATGTGACCACCTAGATGCTTCTAAATTTGTCTTCACGTTCACTCTTGTGTATTCATATATGGGTCATGGACTGTCACTCCTTATGAAATTGTAAAACCCTAGTTTTTCATCTTCATCATAACTTTAGGGAAAATGGGTTAGTGGGATCATAGTGCTAATCTACACCAAATACCCCTTTGTCAATGATCATTGCCTACATAGCTAATATCTTGAAGAAGGCCTTAGACTTGTGTAGTTTTCCCTATGTGTTGGCTTATTTATGAATCATGCATTATGTATAAATCAAGTACAATAATGACCTAGCTTGAAAAATGGAAACTATAGATCTTAGTATGCTCCTTCAGTACTTAAAACTTATAAATTTGGTGTCCCTATGATTGATATGGATTTAGGTTAAAATATGGAAGTTTTTCTCAATTTAATACTTGATAGAATCCTTTTTATAAGTTATCTTGGTCTCTTTAGGTCTTTTCTAGGTGAGGAACGAATAAGGGATGATATTGTATTTATATCAATCCCTTTGGAGAAATAACTTACATTAAAGCACTTAGGATGACCATTAGAATATGTTTCATTTTTGAATTAGCTTAGTTTAGGACACTAGACACCTGCATTAGGATATGATACTAGTGTTGACATAGGGTTTTAGGACTGATGCTTGTGTCATGGTATTAGAAAATAGGTATAGTTTCATAATTTGTAAGGGCATAAGATGAGCATTTTTAAAGCATTCTTGAGCAAGATATAAGTTTTGGGCCATCAACATAAGACTGTTCAGACCAATAGATAGGCCAAGAAGCACAAGATAGAGTAGATGTGAGACTTCTAAAAATGGGAAAGGTTAATAATTCAGAGGAAGAACTAAGGTATGAGTTTTCCAATTGTCTAAGACTGAGATGTTATATAATTCATAAATATCATCTATAACATGAAAAATATTGACATAATGATACATATTATAGGGAATTATGACATGTATATGCAATCACTTTGTAAATAGTTCATTAAATATTCATACCACAAGAGCATAAATTAGATGTTTCACATGCACTTATAGTTAACCTTGTAGATGCGTATCATTATATATCATTTGGCACATATTCAAGTGAAATGATAATTTTTCATTTACATGTATACATTTTAAAATATCAAAAGCCATGATGTTAACTCATGTGCATTTACACTATCTTAAGTTTTACAACTTTGAAGATAAATGTTTGATTTTTAAATTCAAACCTATGGGCATTAAGTTCATGATGGGGCATGAATATTCTTCATTCTCTTTTGAGCATGCAAATAATATATATATATATATATATATATATATATATATATATATATATATATATATATATATATATATATATATATATATATATATATATATATATACAATGGCATGATTAATTCTATTATGGGTATTATACATTTGATTCTAATAACACTAAATGGCCTTGTAATTACTTTTATAAACCCCATTGTCTAGTTCCATCTTTTGTTAAGGGTGATCTAAATTTGAGCCTATTAACACTAAATAATATTCACATTATTTATAGTGAACCCATCATGGTTCCACCTTATTTTAAATTAATACATTGGGTAATTATATTCATTCATGATTCATAATATGAATCATTCTTACTACAGGGCTTGATTAGTTATTCAAAATTGGGATTGGTCACTTTCAATTCTCTATTGGTTCAACATAAGTAACCATCTCTCCAGGTGTTTCAGAAAGGGAGCACATTTCTCAAATACTACATCATATTTTATGGGTTACACAATAATATGGTTTTTATCTCCCTACAAGTGTACTCCTTCCTCGCTCTTTTTTCAAAATTTAAATTTAAAAGTTCATATTTTTATAAATTCAAATATGGATAAATGAATATTTCATGTGTTGTTGCAAAGTTTTCTAAAATGAGTTACCTACACAATTGGAGTATCCTATCAAATAAAAAGTGTGTTGTGCATATTCAAGTTTTATTATTTCTCTTTTACTCTATAAATTTATTTACTATAATAAATGGATGTGAAATTTAGACACATATATGTGGTCACAGGTAGTTGACAATGTTAATTCTTGGCACGTCCTAAATCACATATCTTGTTCTTGAATAAAGGACTCTTATTTTACATTACTCTAAATCATTAATCTATATACAAGTTTGAACCTATATTTGTTTTAAATACTACATAATTTCCATTTCAATGCTAAATTTTTTTTATATCATCCTCATACTACTATCATTTAGATGATAATTGTCTCTAATTCTCCAAAACAAATCCACCCTAGGAAAATAGATCCATCATACTGGACCTATCCACATGGATTGGACTTGTCCCCACACCAAATAATGACTACTTTTAATATTATAAATATTATTTTGGATCTTACCACATTGTGTTCAAGGTCATCTAAAGGGAATTATCAATTTTTTTGCTTTAAATATAAATATAAGGTCATTCATTATTCCTAGTTTGGCACTATATATTGAACAATTACACACAATTACACATTGATAAATTATGTTTTATTCTTCCCAAATTCAAGATAATTTTTAAGGATAAGTCATAAGCATAGTTTAAATAAACTTAAAGAAATTTAAGAGTTATTATTTTCAAGTATCAAACAAAAATTTATAACTACATATATATAGTCAAGGGGCATAATTCCACAATCACTATAGGTGGGATAAAGGTGTGTGGCTTGATTCCCTCTGTATACTATTTGGATATGTAAGTAGTGGTCAATCATCAAGTGGATGATTAGTGTCAACTGAACCCATTACACCCCCCTCTTTTTGTAAGTATCTATCTCTCACGAAGACCCTTAGGGTTTCTAAAGCAATGAGAATGAAAATATCGACTTCCATGTTGAACAAATGGAATAAAAAATGTCATGTTAATCAGTAAACAAAGGTATAGGAGGACAAGTAATCAGATTTTTGTCATAGTAAACATGGACAAGTCATAGTCCAAAATTAATTTTAGATTCTAGCTCTGATCATGAATAGTCACAGTCTTTTTTTATGTTGATTCTCATTTTTAGATATAAAAATCAATCAACATAAAATTCATATTTAAGTTGAGTACATTTCTTATTTATATTTTCCAAAAATAGTATATTTATAAAGTTATAATTAGAATTTTTAATAGCTATATTTCTTTTAACATTTTGATCTCTCTCAACTTTTACACCTATTAGACAAAATGTTAATTGCTAAATAAAGGATAGGTAACACACATTTTTGCCAAAGTCATATTTTGTCATTGGTAGGTAAGACATTTGTTTTAAATAAAAAATAATAATTGGGTGTGCCTTGCTTTTTTATAGCAAGTCATTTTCATTTTTATTATATTAGTTTTTAAACATGGAATTATTGGTTTTTTTTGTAAATAAAGCTTTATAAATGATTTATGTCTCTTCTTAGGTTGATTTTTTTTATATGATTTACTTTTTGGGGAGTCAGTAATGTAGTATTTTTATTTATTTAAGATGATAATGGAGATTTTAAAAATGTGTTTTAGATTTTTTTTGTATTGTCATTTGTGTATTTTTGTATAGATTGACATGCATAGACTAAAGTTTGAACTATTTAGATACTTTTGTCATATTGTTATGTGTGTGAAATGTCATTTAGTTTTGATAATTTTTTTAATAAGGACCATAATCTGGGCATTAATTATTATCAGGTCATTTTTTAATAAGGTTTTCAACATAAAATACTTATGTATATCTCTAGTATTGTGGTGAAAAGGTTTAGTTTATAAGGGTGAGGAATAAATCTGAAAATAATCTTTGGTTATGATTTTATTTGTTGACCATTAGGAATGCAATATTTTTTATTATTTAAGTTGACAATGGTGATTGAAAATGGATGTAGATGTCTAAAAATAATTTTTTGATCTTCATTATGATTTTTTTTATTTTTATTTTTATTTTTATTTTTTTTTAAATTTAAGGTTTATGGTTCTTATAAAGGTCTATTTACAAATAACATATGGGTTTAAAATTTTGTGTAGTTTTAATAGCTTACCACCCATAATCTATAAATTGGGCATAGGTCCATTATTATGTGGTATGCTGAGAGTATTTTGTTTGTTTCTATATTTTTTGTGACATTGGTATCAATTTATTTAAATTAAGGTTTGAAATGGAAAATATATGTGGTTAGTTGTTTTTATAATTTCATGGTGAAAATAATTTTTTTTTTATGGTAGGGAGCTCTATAAACCTTGACACAATTTTTGGGTCTGATTATTTTTGTTGGGCATTGGTAATGTAGTATTTAAATTTATTTACAATGATAATGGAGATTTAAAATGTGTTTTCGATAGTTTTTCAGCATGGTGTTCATTTAGTTTTGATATCTAAATATGCATAAACAAGAGTTTGGGTATGTATTGAGATTTTTTGTGATGTTTTGGATTCACAACATCATGTAGTTCTGATAGTTCAACATGCACAGACCATAGTATTGGCATGTCTTTATTGTTAGGACATTTTTTTAATAAGGTTTATGACATAAAATATACATGTATAGTTGTCTCTAGCATTGTGATGGAAAGGCTTAGTTCGTAAAGGTGAGGTGCATAATTCTTGAAATGATTTTTTCTTATCATTTCATTTGTTGGTTGTTGGTAATGCAGTAATTTTTATACTTTAAGATGATAGTGGAGATTTAAAAGGAATGAAAAAACTATCTAAAACCCTTATTTTCTCTCCAATTTCATCTTATTTAGAATAAAAAAACATTTTGAGGTCTATGTATTTTCTTAGGCTATATGTAATAATAGGTTAAGGGTTTGAAATGTTATGTATTTTTTATGGCTCACCATGCATAGACTAGAAATTGGGAATACAACCATTGTCATGTTTTTCTAGTGAGATTATTTTATTTGTTTCAATTTAATTGGTGACATTGATATAATTTTTTTAATAAGGTTTTTGATTGAAAATATATGTGGATAGTTGTTCTTGGCCTTCTAGTGGAAAGTTTTAGTTTGCAATGGTGAGAGGAAAAGTTCTTCAAATGATTTTTTTAATGTGTTTAGTCTATTATAGAAGAGTTATTATTTTTATTTTTTCACAGAAAAAATTCATTTTGATTATTTAGTGGGATACTAAAGGCATAGATTTATTGATAGTTTTGTGCATATATCCAAGAGAATGGTTATGAAACAATTATTAATTTATTTTACTTTAAATAATGTTTTCTATGTGTATGTTGGGAGAATATTCTATTTTTATAAGTTTTTTAACCCTACTATAATAAAAAATAGTCTGAGTTGTGGGTTTAAAATATCTTGTAGTTTTGATAGCTAGACATATATATTCTAGAATTTGGCCATGTAGCCATTACCATGTCAATGCCTTTTTTAAGGTTTGAAATTGAAAATAATTATGTATAATTTTATTTATTGTCATACTAGAAGTGTTTAGTTTGCAAGGATGATAGCCATAAGCCTCAAAATAGTTTTTGGTAATGAAATTAGTTTGTTGGTTATTAGAAATGCAGTATTTTTATTTGAAAATGGGTTTAGATAATTTGTCTTTCTCTTTTGGAGAAAAATAATATACATGACTCCTATTGTTTTTTTTTAAAATAAAAATAGGTCATGGGTTAATCTATGGGTGTATTTTAGGTTACATGGGATAGGAGGTGACTAAATTTCATCATTTAAATTTATTTATTTTTTCTATTGATGGTTAAATCTAATGTAAAACCTACCAAAAATAACTTTACATTATTTCCATTACTAGTTGGCCACATTAGTTATTAAATAAGTAAAATGATGATATTTATTTAATTTTTATGTGTGATATATGTTTTTGAAGTTTCCTTATAGGAATGGAGTGTGGTTACCCATGAAATATTTTTTCCCAGTAAGATGGTAGAAGATACAGAAGGATGAGTGGTCAATAAATTTAATCAATGAATTTATTATTTTTTTGTATATCACAAGTCACATGTGCAAATGGTTTTGAATTATTATTTTTTCACTAAAACAAATTTTATTTGATTTTTTGATGGGATATTATAGTTATGGTATTTTGATAGCTTGACACACATATACTAGAGATTAGTCATGTAACCATTAATAGGTGACTTAAGTTTGAATGAGTGTCTCTACATGAATGTGCTATGATTTTATTTTTTTCAATAATATTTATGGTGGGAAATATTGTAAAATAGTAGCAACCATAAAGCTCTAAATAATTTTTTGTCATAATTTGATTTGTTGGTACTCACATTTTTATTATTATTTGAATGATTATATAATTTGTTTGTACTTATATATGCATGCATAATATATATCAATTCTAGGAAAGAGTTTTCTTTTTCTCAAAAAAATATATAAAAATCTATAGGGTTGTGATTTCATATCTACCAAACCCTTATAGGTATTTATGTTTTGATATATGCCATTAATTTTTTTCATTTGAATTTTAATGCACATGTAAGGATATAGAGGTTCATTTTATGTATTATTTAGATTTGGATAGGGTATATTATAAACAATCATTTTTTTATTAATCAGAAATAAACTATTTTAGATTCAAATAGGGCATATTTGGGTCATGTTCTTTATAATTATCTAGGTTGTGAACTTAATAAAGTAATAAGACATGTTAGATCATTTAAAAATAAAAAATAAAAAATGACTATATAGGTTCTTCATATTTCTCTATGCCTAGATAGTAAATTTATTATTCTCAAAAACTTATGTGTAGATCTTCATTATTGTGGTTTTGTTTCTACCAAAACCTCTTATGTTTTTTATGTTGGTTTTATTTTGGGCTATAGTTAGCCTTAAGTCTTATTTTTTAGTTGTGGGTTTATTGTGCAAATACCATTAATCACATGATTATTTTGGGTTAATAATATACTAAATGACATTTGCATAATTAGCTTAAAATGATGGAAATGGTATTTCTATCATGGTTATATTTATTCCACCTTTAGTTTAGATTAATAAAGCAATAATGAAACATTTGCATTTTTATATGAACACTAGGAATGTAAATATTTTTAGATAAAAATTAATATTAATGAATTTTTTTACCTCTATGATTACATCATTTTATTGAACACTCACCATTTTGTAACATTCAAAAGATTGTATATCTTTATAGTCTTAATTTTAGGGTTTTCATAGTACATGGCCTAGATTTAGAAGATTGTGTTTACTATAGTGAGGGCCAAGAGGATTGATTTATTAGTGGGTTGGTTTTATTTATTTTGGAATGATATATAAGGTTCATTATATACCCTAAAACCACATCATTGTAAATATTTGTTGTGTTATGCATGATTACATAAACATGATGTGAAGGTGAATGGAAATAATAAGGAACCTAGTTGAAACTATTCCTCTAACAAGAATGATATAAGGCTAGAGTGATGGTCTTCTTTTATATAATAAATGTAAATTTTATTTCTTAATCACAGGAGCATATGGAAATGACCACTATATAAATCCATGTTTATTTCAATCATGTTTCTATTGATTATTTCTAACATTTTAATTTAATCATGGATAATGTAATATGATTTGTTTAATTATAGGGTTATCGAGTGTACTTTTATTTTGTTTTTTTAATGTTTTGAAGAGAATTTAGACATGAAACGTATCTTACTAAACTATTAAATTTATTTCTACCTATAAATATGTAGTTTTTTATATTTTTTGAACATATGAAAAAAATATTCAATTGTATTATTATTCTTTTTTTATGTTTTTTTATAAGTTTTATAATTTATTGCATATATAATTTTATGAGGCTAATTGATCTAACCATTTTTACAGAACTTGTATCAAAGTATCTATTTTTATCTTGAATTAAATTAATTTTGGTGGATTAATATTATTTTTTATAAATATATTAGAATATAGTAGGGTGTTGTAAATACACATTCAAATAAGAAATTGAACCAAACAAATAAAATAGATGAAACAAAATGATTGAAAACAAGATGAAACTATGTAAATGAGAGATATACTTGGCTTTTTCCCTATGTGATGGCTTATTTGTGAATCATGCATTATGTATAAAGTATGTACAACAGTGAACTAACTTGAAAAATGGAAAATATAAATCTCGGTATGTTCCTTCAGTACCTCAAATCTGTAAATGTGTTTTCCATGTGATTGATATGGATTTAGGATAAAATAATAAAGTTTTACACAATTTAATGCTTGATATAATGCTTTTGATAAGTTGCCTTGGTCTCTTTAGGTCTTTTCTAGGTGAGGAATGAATAAGGGTTGATATTTTATTTATATCAATCCCTTTAGAGAAGTAACTTGCATTAAGTCACTTAGGATGACCATTAGGATATATTTTATTTTTGAATTAGATTACTTTAGGGCACTAGAAACCTGTAACACAATAGGATACTAGTATTAAAATAGGGTTTTAAGATTGATGCTTGTGTCATGGCATTAGCAAAAAGGTACATGCTTATAAATTATAGGGGCATAAGATGAGCATATTTTAAGCATTCTTGAGTAAGATATAAGTTGTGGGCCATCAACATAAGACTAGTTAGACCAATAGATAGAACAAAGAGCAAAAGATAGAGTAGATGTGAGACTTCTAAAAATGAGAAAGGTCGATAACTCAGAAGAAGAACTAAGGTATGCTTTTTTTGAGTGTGCAAGATTGAGGTGCTATATAACTCATAAATATCATCTATAACATGAAAAATATTGACTAATTGATACATATTATAGGTAAATATGACATGTATATGCAATCACTTTATAAATACTTGATTAAATATTCATACCACAAGAACAAAAATTAGATGTTGCACATGCACTTATATTTAACCTTATAGATACGTATCATTCTATATAATTTGGCACATATTCTGGTTACATGATAATTGTTCATGCACATGTATACATTTATGTGCACATACACTATCTTAAATTTTACAACTTCAAAGACAAATGTTTTTTTTTTAAATTTAAACCTATGGGTGTTAAGTTCATGATGGGGCATGAATATTCTTCATTCTCTTTAAATAATGCAAATAAAATATAGATATAACTACAATGGCATGATTTATTCTACTATGGGTATTGTATATTTTATTCTAATAACATTAAATAGCCTTGTAATTACTTTTATAAACCCCATTGTTTGGTTCCATCTTTTGTTATGGGTGATGTAAATTTGGGCCTATTAACACTTAATAATGATACCATTATTTGTAGTGAATCCATCATGGTTACACCTTCTTTTCAATTAATACATTGTGTAATTATCCTCATTCATGAGTTATAATATGCATCATTCTAACTACAAGTATTGATTAGTTATTCAAAATTGGAGTTGGTCACTTTCAATTCTCTATTGGTTTAACATGAGGAACCATCTCTCTAGGTGTTTTAGAAAGGAAGCACATTTCTCAAATAGTCTATCATATTTATAGGTTACACAATAATATGGTTTCATCTCCCTACAGGTGTACTCCTTCCTTTCTCTATTTTCAATTTTCAAATTTAAAAGTTCATATTTTTATAAAGTCAAAAATGGACAAATAACTATTTCATATGTTGTTACATTTTTTTCTAAAATGAGTTACCTACACAACTGGAGTATCCTATCATATAAAAAGTGTGTTGTGCATATTCAAATTTTATTATTTCTCTTTTACTCTATAAATTTATTTACTATAATAAAGGGAGGGGAAATTTAGACACATATATGTGGTCACAAGTAGTTGATAATGTTAATTCTTGGCACATCTTAAATCACATATCTTGTTCTTGAATAAAGGACTCTTATTTTACATTACTCAAAACTATTTATCTATATCTAGGCTTGATCCCATATTTGTTTTAAATAGTACACAATTTACATTTCAATGCTCAAACCCTTTTATATCATCCTTAGACTACTATCAATTAGAGGATAATTATCCCTGATTCTCTAAAATAAGTCCACCTTAGGAAAATAGATGCATCATTGTGGACCTATCCACATGGATTGGCCTTATCCCCACACCAAATAATGACTAATTTTAATATTATAAATATTATTTTGGATCTTACCATATAATTTTCAAGGTCATCTAAAGGGAATTATGAAAATGTTTCATTATAAATATAAATCAAAGGTCATTCATTATTCCTAGTTTGGCACTATTTATTGAACACTTACACACTATTACACATTGATAAATTATGTTTTGTTTTTCCCAAATTCAAGATAATTATTAAGGATAAATCACAAGCATAGTTTAAATAATCTCAAATAAATTCAAGAGTTATTATTTTCAAGTATCAAACAAAAATTTATAACTACATACATATAGTCAAGGGGCATAATTCCACAATCACTATAGGTGGGATAAATATTTGTGTCTTGAACCCCTCTTTATATTATTTAGATATGTAAGTAGTGGTCAATCATCAAGTGGATGATTGGTGTCAACTGAACCCATTACATCCCCTCTTTTTGTAAGTTTTTATCTCTCATGAAGACCCTTAGGGTTTTCAAAGCAAAGAGAAAGAAAATATTGACTTCCACAGTGAACAAATGGAATAAAAAATGTCATGTTAATTAGTAGACAAAGGTATAGGAGGAAAAGTAATCAGATTTTTGTCATAGTAAACTTAGACAAGTCATAGTCCAAAATTAGTTTTAGATTCTAGCTTTGATCATGAATAGTCATAGTCTTTTTTATGATGATTCTCATTTTTAGATATCAGAAATAGTCAACATAAAATTCATATTTAAGTTGAGTACATTTATTATTTATATTTTCCAAAAATGTTACCCTTATATGTTTATAAAGTTACAATTAGAATTTTTAATGACTATATTTATTTTAACATTTTGATCTCTCTCAAGTTTTACACCTATTAGACAAAATATTAATTGATAAATAAAAAATAGGTAACACACATTCTTGCCAAAGTCATGTTTTGTCATTAGTAGGTAAGATATTTGTTTTAAATAAATAATAATAATTTGGCGTCCCTTGATTTTTTATAGCAATTCATTTTCATTTTTGTTATGCTATGTTTTTAAACATGGAATCATTGGTTTTTATAAATAAACCTTTATGAATGATCTATGTCTCTTCTTAGGATGATTTTTTTCTACGATTTATTTTTTAGGGTGTCAGGAATATAGTATTTTTAATTTTGTAAGATGATAATGGAGATTTTAAAAATGTGTTTTATATTTTCTTTGTATTGTCATTTGTGTATTTTTTGTAGATTTACATGCATAGACTAAAGTTTTTTATTTAGATACTTTTGTCATAGTGTTGTGTTTGAAATGTCATTTAGTTTTGACAATTTTATTTACAAAGACCATAATCTGGACATTAATTATTGTCAGGTCATTTTTTAATAAGGTTTTCAACATAAAATACCTATGTATATCTCTAGTGTTGTGGTGAAAAGGTTTAGTTTATAAGGGTGAGAGGAATAAATCTCAATACAATTTCTGGTTATGATTTGATTTTTTGACCTTAGGAATGCAATATTTTTTATTATTTAAGTTGACAATGGTGATTGAAAATGGATGTAGATATCTAAAATTATTTTTTTGATCTTCATTATAATTTTAAAAAAATAAATATTGTTTTAAGGTTTATGGTTCTTCTAAAGATCTATTTATGAAAAATTATGGGTTTAAAATGTTGTGTAGTTTTAATGGTTCACCACCCATAAACTATAAATTGGGCATATATATCCATATATATCCATTATTATGTGGTATGATGAGAGTATTTTGTTTCTTTCTATATTTTTTGTGACATTAATATCAATTTATTTTAATTAAGGTTTGTGATGGAAAATATATTTTGTTAGTTGTTTTTATAATTTCATGGTGGAAATAATTAATTTTTTATGGTAAGGAGCTGCATAAACCTTGACACAATTTTTGGTTATGATTATTTTTGTTGGGCATTGGTAATGTAGTATTTAGATTTATTTAAAATGACAATGAAGATATAAAATGTGTTTTATATAGTTTTACAGCATGGTGTTCATGTAGTTTTGATAGCTAAATAAGCATAGATAAGAGTTTGGTTATTTACTTAGTTTTTTGTTATGTTATGGATTTACAACATCATGTAGTTTTGATATGTCAACATTCATAGACCATAGTATTGGCATGTCTTTACTATTAGGCCATTTTTAAATAAGGTTTATGACAGAAAATATATATGTATAGTTTTCTTTGGCATTGTGATGGAAAGGCTTGGTTCACAAAGGTGAGATGCATAATTCTTAAAATGATTTTTTCTTATCATTTTGTTGGTTGTTGGCAATGCAGTAATTTTTATACTTTAAGATGATAATGGAGATTTAAAAGGGATGAAAAAACTATCTAAAACCCTTATTTTCTCTCCAATTTCATCTTATTTAGAATTAAAAACATTTTGAGGGCTATGTATTTTCTTAGGGTATATGTAATAATAGTTTGTGGTTTTGAAATGTTATGTATTTTTTATGTCTAACCATACATATACTAGAAATAGGGCATACAACCATTGTCATGTTATTCCAGTGAGATTATTTTATTTGTTTCAATTTTATTGGTGACATTAAGGTTTTGACTGAAAAAATATGTGGATAGTTGTTGTTAGCCTTCTGATGGAAAGTTTTAGTTTTCAATGGTGAGAGGAATAATACTTGAAATGATTTTTTTTTTGTGTGTTTAGTCTATTGTGCAAGAGTTATTATTTTTGTTTTTTCACAAAAAAAAATCATTTTGATTATTCAGTGGGATACTAAAGGCATATATTTATTGATAGTTTAGTGTATATATCCAAGATAATGGGTATGAAATCATCATTAGTTTATTTTAGTTTGAAAAATGTTTTCTATGTGAATGTTGGTAGAACACTTTATTTTATAAGTTTTTTATTAACCCTACTATAAAAAAAATTAGTTTGAGTTACAAGTTTAAAATATCATGTAGTTTTGATAGCTAGACATATATATATTAGAGATTGCCCAGGTAGCCATTACCAATTCAATACCTTTTTTAATGTTTGAAATGGAAAATAATTATGTATAATTTTCTCAATTGTCATACTAGAAGGGTTTAGTTTGCAAGGATGGGAGCCATAAACATCAAAATAGTTTTTGGTAATGATATTAATTTGTTGGTTATTAGAAATGCAGTATTTTTATTTTTTAAGATGACAATGGAGATTTAAAATGGGGTTTAGATAGTTTTTATTTCTTTTTTAGAGAAAAATGATATACATGACTCCTATTGGTTTTTTTTTAAAAATAAAAATAGGTCATGGAGTAATCTGTGGGTGTATTTTTGGTTACATGGGTTAGGAGGTGACTAAATTTCATCATTTAAATTTATTTATTTTTTCTATTGATGGTGAAATCTAATGTAAGACCTAGCAGAAATAACATTACATTCTATCCATGACTAGTTATCCACATCATATGTTAAATAAGGAAAATGATGATATTTATTAATTTTTAATGTGGGACACATGTTTTTTAAGTTACCTTATAGGAAGGGAATGTGGTTAGCCATGAAATATTTTTTCCTAGCAAGGTGGTAGAAGATATGAAAGGATGAGTGGTCAATAAATTTAATCAATGAATTTTTATTTTTTTTTGTATATTGTAAGTCACATGTGTAAATGGTTTTGAATTATTATTTTTCCACTAAAAATTTGACTTGATTTTTTGATGGGATATTAAAGCTAAGGTATTTTGATAGCTTGACACACATATACTAGAGATTAGTCATGCAACCATTATTAGGTGACTTAAGTTTAGATGAGTATCTCTACATGAATGTGCTAGGATTTTATTTTTTCCAATAATATTTGTGGTGGAAAATATTTGAAAATGGTAACAACCATAAAGCTCTAAATATTTTTTGTTATAATTTGATTTATTGGTACTCACATTTTTTAATTATTTGAATGATTATATAAGTTGTTTGTACTTATATATGAATGCCTAATACATATCAATTCTAGGAAAGCGCTTTCTTTTTCTCAAAAAATTATATACAAATCTATAGGGTTGTGATTTCATATCTACCAAACCCATCTAGGTATTTATGTTTTGATATATGCTATTAATTTTTTTCATTTGAATTTTAGTGTTTATTTAAGGATGTAGAAGTTCATTTTAAGTATTTTTTTAGATTTGGATAGGGTATATTATAAACAACCATTTTTTTATTAACTATAAATAAACTATTTTAGATTCAAATAGGGCATACTTGGGTCATGTTCTTTACAATTATCTAGGTTGTGAAATTAATAAAGTAATAAGACATATTAGATCATTTAAAAAATAAAAAATGACTATATAGCTTCTTCATAGTTATCTATGCCTAGATAGCAAATTTATTCTTCTCAAAAATTTATGTGTAGATATTCATTGTTGTGGTTTTATTTCTATCAGAACCTTTTATTTTTTTATGTTGATTTTATTTTGGGCTATAGTTAGCCTTATGTCTTATTTTTCGTCGTGGGTTTATTGTGAAAATAACATTAATTACATAATTATTTTGGGTTAATAATATACTAAATGACATCTATACAATAATCTTAAAATGATGGAGAAGGTATTCCTATCATTAGTTATATTTATTCCACCTTTAGTTTAGATTAATAACGTAATAACGAAACATTTGCATCTTTATATGAACACTAAGAATGTAAATATTTTTAAATAAGAATTAATATTGATAAATTAAATCAATTTATTGAACACTCACCCTTTTGTAACATTCAAAAGATTATCTAGTTTTATAGTCCTAAATTTAGGATTTTCATGGTACATGGCCTATATTTAGAAGATTGTGTTGACAATAGTGAGGTCCAAGAGGCTTGATTTATTAGTAGGTTGGTTTGATTTATTTTGGAATGATATCTAAGGTTCATTATATACCCCAAAACCACATCATTGTAAATATTTGGTTGTGTTATGCATGGTTACATAAACAGGATAGTGAAGGTGAATGCAAGTAATAAGGAACTTGGTTGAAACTATTCCTCTTACAAGATTGATATAAGGATAAAGTGATGGTCTTCTTTTATATAATAAAAGTAAATTTTATTTCTTAAACAGAGGTGCATATGGAAATGACCGCTATATAAATCCATGTTTATTTCAATCATGTTTCCATTAATTATTTCTAACATTTTTATTTAACCATGCATAATGTAATATGATTTGTTTAATTATAGGGTTATTTAGTGTACTCTTTTTTTTTTTTTTTTTAAAATGTTTTGAAGAGCATTTAGAGATGAAACATTTCTTACTAAACTAGTAAAGTTATTTAAACCTACAAATATGTAGTTTTTTATATTTTTTAAACATATGAAAAAAAAAATTGTATTATTATTCTCACTTAAATGTTTTTATAAGTTTTGTAATTTATTGCATATATATTTTTATGAGGCTAATTGATCTAACCATTTTTACAGATCTTGTATCAAAGTATCTATTTTTATCTTAAATTAAATTAATTTTGGTGGATTAATATTATTTTTTATAAATATATTAGAATATAGTAGGGTGTTATAAATACACTTTTAAATAGGAAATTGAACCAAACAAATAAAATAGATGAAAACAATTATTGAAAAAAAGATGAAACAATGTAAATGAGAGATATACTTAGCTTTTTCCCTATGTGTTGGGTTATTTTTGAATCATGCATTATGTATAAAGTAAGTACCATAGTGACCTAGCTTGTAACTTGGACAAAATAACTCTTGCTTTGCTCCTTCAATACTTCAAACCTATAAATAGGGAATTTTTAATCAATTTAATGATTGATAGAATGTTTTTGATAAGTTGCCTTTGTCTCTTTAAATATTTTATAGTTGAGGAATGAATAAGGGTTGATCTCGTATTTATATCAATCTATTTGGAGAAATAACTCACATTAAAGCACTTAGGCCAACCATTAGGATATGTTTCATTTTTTAGTTAGATTACTTTAGGGCACTAGACACTTGCATCAAGATAGGATACTAGTGTTGACATAGGGTTTTAAGACTGATGCTTGTGTCATGGCATTAAAAAATAGGTATAGACTCAAAACTTATAAGAGCATAAGATGAGCATATTTTAAGAATTATTGAGCAAGATATAAGTTTTGGGCCATCAACATAAGATTGGTCATACCAATAAATAGGCCAAGGAGCATAAAATAGGGTAGATGTGAGACTTCTAAAAATGGGAAAGTCTAATAACTCAGAGGAAGAAATAAGTTATGAGTTTTTGAAGTGTGCAAGACTGAGGTGCTATATAATTCATAAATATAGTCTATAACATGAAAAATATTGACATAGTGATACATATTATAGGTAAATATGACATGTATATGTAATCACTTTGTAAATACTTGATTAAAAATTCATACCACAAGAACAAAAATTAGATGTTTCACATGTAATTATAATTAACCTTATAGATACATATCATTCGATATCATTTGGCACATATTTAAGTGACATGATAATTGTTCATGCACATGTATAAATTTTAAAATATAAAACGGCATGATTTTGACTCATGTACACATACACTATCTTAAATTTTACAACTTTGAAGACAAATGTTTATTTTCTAAATTCAAACTTATGGGCATTAAGTTCATGATGGGGCATGGATATTCTTCATTCTTTTTCGATCAGGCAAATAAAATATAGATATATCTACAATGGCATGATTTATTATATTATGGATATTGTACATTTGATTCTAATAACACTAAATGGCCTTGTATTTACTTTTATAAACCCCATTGTATGGTTCCATCTTCTATTATGGGTGATGTAAATTTGAGCCTATTAACACTAAATAATGTTCACATTATTTGTAATTAACCCATTATGGTTCCTTATTTTTAATTAATACATTAGGTACTTATCTTAATTCATGAATTAGAATATGCATCACTATGAATACAATGCTTGATTAGTTAATCAAAAATGGGATTGGTCACTTTTAATTCTCCATTGGTTCAACATGAGGAACCATCTCTCTAGATGTTTTAGAAAGGGAACATATTTATCAAATACTCCGTCATATTTTATAGGTTACACAATAATATGGTTTCATCTCCTTACAAGTGTACTCCTTTTCTCTATTTTAAAATTTTAAATTTAAAAGTTCATATTTTTATAAATTCAAATATGGACAAATGACTATTTCATGTGTTGTTGAAAAGTTTTCTAAAATGAGTTACCTACACAATTGGAGTATCCTATCAAAAAATTGTGTTGTGCATATTCAAGTTTTATTATTTCTCTTTTTACTCTATAGATTTATTTACTATAATAAATGGAGGGGAAATTTAGACACATATTTTTGGGCACAACTAGTTGATAATGTTAATTCTTGGCACGTCTTAAATCACATATCTTGTTCTTGAATAAAGGACTCTTATTTTACATTACTCTAAACTATCTATATACAATATTAAACCTATATTTATTTCAATACTAAATTATTTCTATTTAAATGCTCAAACCTTTTTATATCATCCTCAGACTACTATCAGTCAGAGAATAATTGTCCTTGATTCTCTAAAATAAGTCCACCCTAGGAAAATAGATCCATCATTGTGGACCTATCCACATGGATTGGTCTTGTTCCCACACCAAATAATGACTAATTTAAGTACTATAAATATTATTTTGGATCTTAGCACATTATTTTCAAGGTCATCTAAAGGTAATTATCAAACGTTTTCACTATAAATATAAATCAAAAGTCATTCATTATTCCTAGTTTGGCATTTTACATTGAACACTTACACACTATTATACATTGATAAATTATGTTTTATTCTTCCCAAATTCAAGATATTTCTTTTAACATAAATTTACTCAACTTAAATATGAATTTTATGTTGACTATTTATAATATCTAAAAATGAGAATCAACATAAAAAAGAGACTATGATTGTTCATGATCAGAGCTAGAATCTAAAAATAATTTTTGACTATGACTTGTCCATGTTTACTATGACAAAAATCTGATTACTTTTCCTCATAAGCCTTTTTCTACTGATTAACATGATATTTTTTATTCCATTTGTTCAATGTAGAAGTCAATATTTTCTTTCTTTTTGCTTTGGAAACCCCAAGGGTCTCCATGAGAGATATAAACTTACAAAAAGAGAGGGGTGTAATGGGTTCAGTTGACACCAATCATTCACTTGATGATTGGCTACTATTTATGCATCTAAATAAGATAAAGAGGGAATCAAGCCACACATATTTATCCCACCTATAGTGATTGTGGATTTACGCCCCTTGATTATATGTATGTAGTTAGAA
Organism: Torreya grandis; assembly: GCA_037957365.1. Classification (NCBI taxonomy): domain Eukaryota; kingdom Viridiplantae; phylum Streptophyta; class Pinopsida; order Cupressales; family Taxaceae; genus Torreya; species Torreya grandis. Next base: position 2,740,652 of record JARHVA010001810.1, on the reverse strand, counting down.
ATTTTTGTTTGATACTTGAAAATAATAACTCTTGAATTTCTTTGAGATTATTTAAACTATTCTTATGACTTATCCTTAAGAATTATCTTGAATTTTTAATAGCTATATTTCTTTTAACATTTTGATCTCTCTCAAGTTTTACACCTATTAGATAAAATGTTAATTGTTAAATAAAAATAGTTAATACATGTTCTTTCCAAAGTCATGTTTGTCATTTATAGGTAAGATATTTGTTTTAAATAAATAATAATTATTAGGTGTGTGTTGATTTTTTATAGCAATTGATTTTCATTTTTATTGTGTTATGTTTTTAAACATGGAGTCATTGGTTTTTTGTAAATAAAGCTTTATGAATGATTTATGTGTCTTCTTAGGATGTTTTTTTCTACGATTTATTTTTTGACGATTCAATAATGTAGTATTTTTTTTTAAAGATGATAATGGAGAATTTATAAACATGTTTTAGATTTTTTTTGTATTGTCATTTGTGTATTTTTTTATAGATTGACATGCATAGACTAAAGTTTGTTTATTTAGATACTTTTGTCATATTATTATGTCTTTGAAATGTCATTTAGTTTTGATAATTTTATTTATAAATACCATAGTTTGGTTAGTAACTATCATCAGGTCATTTTTTAATATGGTTTTC
>JARHVA010001810.1:2655000-2735000 GCA_037957365.1 Torreya grandis | reverse complement strand
AATTTATTGCATATATAATTTTATGAGGCTAATTGATCTAACCATTTTTATAGATCTTGTATCAAACAATCTATTTTTATCTTGAATTAAATTAATTTTTGTGGATTAATATTATTTTTTATAAATATATTAGATTATAGTAAGGTGTTGTAAATACACTTTAAAATAATAAATTAAACCAAAAAACCTAAATAGATGAAAAAAATGATTGAAAAAAAGATGAAACTATATAAATGAGAGATATACTTAGGTTTTTGATGCATTCAATGTATTTTGATGACCATAAAATTATAGAAATATAGATATAGGCTAAATCCTAGAATATTCCCAGAAGGTAGTCTTGAGACCCTATAAAGATAGATACGATGAAAATGGTCAATAGTGATGAGCATTTTTATTTAAGGATGGCATTTTTCCATTGGAAGAATGTTAGAATTTAGGGCATAGTCATGTGAAACTATGTAAAATAAGAATGTGTGTGGAAATTTTGTCTTATATGATGTGTGAGAGACCAATTGGTAGCTTATTGAATTTGAAAACCCTAATAGCGTATGCAATTATTGAATAACCTATAAATATGGAAAAGAGGAGTGTAGTTGCATTGAGTTGACCCCAATCATCCCCACAATGACTGAGCAATGCCTACATATCCATTACTTTAAGGAGTGAACTCAAGCCCAATGTAATTCTCCCACCTAAGTACTTTGTGAAATTATGATCCTTTAAATATATGGATGCATCTATAATTAGTTGAATACTTGATCATGTTGAATTAGGGATACATGAAAACTAGTTTGAAACATGGTTGAAGATTACTTGAGGTGCTTGGAGCCTGATTTGGGAAGGATAGGAAACTTTTTTTGAATGAGAACTTATGTAGCATGCCTCTAAATGGATTTTTTTACCAAGTTATGTAATAAGTGACTTGAGAATCCATTTATAGTAATCCAAATGTATGACCATAATCAAGGAAGCCCAAAACTATGAAGGTTGACCTAAGAGAAGGTTTCATTTGAAAATGTGATAATTTTTGTGAAAAAGACAACAAATATGGATAAAGAAAAGATTGCCAACCAAATTTAACCCTACTTGGAAATCTTATTCCACAAGGAGAATAATGAGTATTGCTAATATTTGGGTCCAAATTAAGGTATATAGATGTGTAATGGTATTTTTGGCAATTATAACATTTTTATATGTGATAGATGATGGTTTTTAGATAAAATAGGTCCTTTCTTATTATTTAGATAAGGTGTATTATAAAAATAGGTACTAATTAAATTAAAAAGTTAATTAAGGATTAAAGGGACTAAAATAGACTTGCTTAAGTATTCATGACTATAAATTATTTATTACATCCCCCACTTAGTATAGAAACAAAATTACTAGATTAAAGGAAATCATATATCTGAGTATGTAAGACACACTTTATCTTTGTCTATTACTTCAATCATGTAAGGCACCTTATGCTATGGTAAAGCCTAAAAAATATATGAATTAGTTACTCTATTAATTTTGAAAACTATGACATAAAAACATTGAATTTGAAAATTTGAAAATTGCTTGAACTTTTGAACATTTTAAATTTTCCTTGAACTTTGACATTTTTAGAGTTTGTTTGAATGTTGATACTTTGAAAAATTGAAATAATAATATGGAATGAATACACATGTGTGTGTAAAATTGATGTTTCTATTTTGTAACATTTTTTGGTGATGATACTTCCTTGAAACATTAGATAATTAGTGCTTCTCATGAAGAAATTGGAGAAGATGGTTCCTTAGTTGAACCATTGGAGAAGATTGGGGGTGATTAATCCCCAATTTAAATTTGCAACTTATGGATTTTTAATAATACCATTGAGGGATTTTGAAACCTCAATTAACCTTTGATGGTATTTTTAACCTAAATATGTTAAATGAATTCAAATCCAAATGGATTTGCACACAAAATGTTTGACTGCATATTAATCTCCAAGCTATGCACCTAAAACTTAATTGACCACTACATATAGTATATGATTCAATTATAATTTTTTTTCTTGAATACATGGTCCAAATTTAATTTTTTTATTCCATTCCCCTACCATGTCTATTGATAATATATAATATGTGTAAACATGAACATGTATCATGCCTCATTGTGATAATTGCATAATTAGTAAGTTTGCCTTGTGAATTTGATATAGTATAGTGAACATGAAGTTGTATAATTCCTACATTGTAACTATATAATTTTTAAAGTGAAAATAGGATTGCATATGCCACATAATTTATTCTAATGACTAATTTTTAAACATTTGCAATTTTTGATATTGTGTTTGTGCCAAACTTATTTTTAACACCCTTGTAACTTATAAAACTATGTTTATTTCAAACTAATTTTTGACACCTTTTTATAAGGATTCATTCATGAAAATACTACTAAAAACCCCCTCTTTTGAGGTGAGGGTAATGATCCTAAAAATTCACTCATCTCAAAAGAAAAATTTACTTGTAATATGCATAGTAAAGATGTTATCATCAGATAATGTGTAATTTGTAAAAGAGATGTGTTAGCATAGTAACATTTTAACTTTGTATGTAATTAAAGAGGAAAGGCCTATATAATTTATTAATTAAACTCATAGATATACAAGATATAATTAGTATACATTGTATTAGGAGTGCATGATATAGGTCATGATAGTTATCAAACATAATGAGTTTAACAAACAAATACTTAACAATAATAATGATAGAAATGTAAAGTGATAAGGCTAAGGGTTGCATACATGGAATATGTTAAAATTTTACAAAGTGAAAGAGTTCACAAATAATATACATGAATAATTTAAATAAAAAGGGACATGTTTAAATGTATCACATACGTAGGGCTAGTGGCCAAATCAAAGGACATGTTCAAATGTTGCACACCACACGCAAGGGACATGTTAAAATGTTGCATACCACACATAGCACCAAGGGCCAAAGAAAGGACATATTAAAATGTTGACAACACATATAGGACCAATTGAAAAATCAAGGACATGTTCAAATGTCACACATAACACACACTATAAATATGCACCAATCAATTTTTTCACACAAGGGATAAGGACCAACACAATATAAAACACTGTGTGATATACTATGTAAAAGCAAATAACATAGGATGGAGTTATAAACATAGTCTAAACAATCTCATATGTCATGTGATCATATCCTATAAAATAACATATTCATTTATGCTATGTAAGATATATATTTTATAAAGATTTGTAGATAAGATAAATCTCAACAACATAGTGGTCATATAATAATACCACTTGTGTTATCATATGTGAATACAATGCCCCCATATTATCATGGTTAATGGGTAGATGAAAGTAAAACATTTTAATCCATATAAAATTTTGTATATCATTCACACCACTCATAAAAATTGAAATATATGTGTGATATAGAAATAATATTATATCTACTAATCCTGAGATAAATAATATATTTCAAATATGTAAATTAGATCGCTACCCATGTTCAAGTCATGATTTTTTATTGTTTCAATTATTTTAATGTTTTATATTTTGACATATTAGAAACCATCAAGGCTATAAATTGAAATAAAATATAGGTGTTAAAAAAAGAGGAATATGAAGGAGATCTAAATAGTTTACAACATGTGTTAATGATAACAATGTGATAGAAGAGATCAACATGGTGAACACAATCAAAATACCCAAATTATGATATTGAGAAGTACAAAAAAAATAATATTAGTATATACGATATTTATTATACTCTCATTTATTCAAATGTACACTTGTCAAAATATGTCACATGTTTGAGCACCATGGCTTGAATAATGTTTTTCATTGAAAATAGTGTTTTACATACTAAAACTAATTGATAAATATAAAAATTATAATAACTAAGGATCATTGTTCTAAAATGTGATTTTTTGGTAGTCAACAACAAAGGATAGGATCACCCACTTGGAATAGTAGTGTTGGGCACTACTACCTAAGTTTAATTTTTTTTAGATGAAAAATGACTATATGTCTATATAAACTATAACGACTGAGAGATAAATGGCATTTGAGTAGAATTTATTCATATGTTGAGTCAATAATATATATAAGATGAAATAAAAAGGTCAAAAGGCCAAAAAGTCAATAAAATTAGAGGACAAGTGATCGCATATACAAGCAAGTAGAAGAATAAGATGCAAAAGTACAAAATCTATGTACAATCATATTTCTATTATTTTTTATGTGTGTGATTTTTTTTTAGAACGTTTGAAAATGAATCAAGCTACCAATGATCATGTTTAGATAGAAATTATAATCTATAAGTGATTATTAATAAACACCTTACTTTCTTCAAACAAAATTTTACAAATGTGTCAACATCAGAATCAGAGTATGTATCATATTCAATGACAAAACTATCTAGAAGATTAATCATGTAATCTTGCATGGAAGGAGTAAATATAGGAGGATAATATATAATCTAATGAGGTTTTTTACAATATTATGCAATATATTTAGAATTTTGAAGTTCAAGTTGATTTTATTAAATAATTAATCTAGGGTCACTTGTAATTATTTGTGCTTGTTGAGGAATAGATTCCTTTGTTCTATAAAGTTGTATTTTTATTTCTTGATTATGACCTTTTATAACCACCTGATTTGAAATCTTTATTTTATATGCCACCACTAAATACATGCTTTGGTTTTTGATTTATTCAATATTATATTGTGGGACTATGGTGGTGGATGGGGGGAAGAGATGCCATTGATTGTAATGTGTACTCATAATTAATTCACAAAATTTGTAACAACTTGATTGTTATAAATATAATTGATTCATATATGTACCATAGAAGCTACATCATAGAGCTTTCAAAACCACATGGTCCTAATATCATACCAAATACCTAATTTTGTGTTAAAACTATAAAAATGAGTAGAAATCATTGTAAGACAAACATGAAGAGGTAATAAAATATGTCCCAAAGAGGTTTATTGCTTACCATTCAATGATTTTTCACTTTTGGTAATTTATTGTATGTCATGTTCTGTGTAACCCAATGAATTTATCAATGTAATTATGCATAGATTTTCACTTTATCCATTATCAACAAGTATAATATGAATAGGTTGTTGATCAATGTGACCTCTTATGCATAAGGCATGAAAACCATAACGATCATATCATCAAAACTGATCATGGGGCATGGTTGGAAATTTTAAATTTTACCAATAATCCCACCTAAAGGATGACAATATGTTGTAGGAGGTGGGTGAGAATTATATGCATGATGTGCTACTAAAGTATCCTTATGTGTATCATGATTAGGAATTGGATCACTAAAAAATTCCATTCAATATTTTTAATTTCCTAATGATTATTTTACTCTATAGGATTATCAAATTCAATGACATTGTTATCAATAAGATCTTGAATTATATGCTTGAGTTTGAAACATCAATTTTTAGAATGGCCATTTCATCTATGGTAGTTGTTGACCAAATTTAACCTTGTAGGTCAAATTGGGGCACTTATAGGTAAAAACTTGATTTTTAGGTGTTTTAGGGGTCTAATACATTTTCATGGGGTGTATTATATGTTATTTTATGTCATTTAATGTCATCCTAGCCTTGGTCTTAGTCATATTAGTCAATTTGCCATTTTGAGTCATTTAGAAGGATTTTAGGGGTCATAAATGTAAGTGGCACAATTATCAAGGTGTAAATGTGTCATTTTTTAATTAAAACAATCAAATAGGTCATATTACCTATCAATAATGTTATCTCAAATAGAATATTGTAGGTTATCTAACTAAAATTCAAGAAACTAACTGAAAAAGGTGAGTTTGGCACGTATACAGCCCATGGGGAAGTGTGCCACATGGGGTAAGGTCATGGAATACCTATTCATATTAATCACACTCATATCAAATTTTTACATGCTTTGAAAGTTCAATTTTTGATCCAAAACCATTCTACTCCTTTGCCTTTCTAGACATATAGAAGTGACCAATAGGTTCATGATTAGTACAGACAACTAAAGAGGTTTTAGGATAAATGAATTTGGGAGGTGGTATTGAATTAAAATAGCTTAATTTTAATTAAAATATTTTGAATAATTTTGGAAAGTGCTTTATGAACCATCCTCATGAAGTTGACTATGTTTTTTTACTTCTTGTTTCATGCACCCTATAGGTTTTCCTCTATTTTGAGCACATCCATATGAATTAGTTGGTGATGTTGAATCCAAAGGATGTTTGATATATTATATAATTCTCTTAATTATTATTTTAATGTTTAATGGTGTTTTTATGGGCAAATTTATCTCATGTGGTAGGAAGGTACTACCATGTGTAGTCTTAGTCAATTTCCACTTGTAGAAGGTTGAATTCCATGTAAGGGATTTCATGTGAATATGATCTGGTGTATTTACATGTATCCATTTCATATTGATCACCTACCTTCATTATTAGTTTTATAACATCATGCTTTGGGTAGTTTTTAGTCCTGTCATCCCTCATAGTCAAATCCATGCTTAATATCAATTACAATCACATGTTTAGAGCCTGTATAACTAGTTCATGAAATGGTAATTAGGGTGTGTTAGCTATCCAATTCATAAATAGATGAGGATATTTCATTTTTTTGTTAATGAAGATACAAGACAGATTACAAACTCTTTTCTCACACCAACTAGTCATTAAAGACCCCTACCTACTCTATTCCATATGTATGCAAGTGGTTTTCATGTTGAAAGGGATGTTTTGGATATTATTTCAAAATTTCATTGGAAATAATCATGTATTTTAAATATTATAAATAAGTTGAGTTCTCCATGAGGATTTTCCTCCATACTTTTGCTCTATTTCATGGTCATTGTCTACATTCAGCCCATATACACACCTATAAGAGCCTTTGTTGATGCCATGCTAGAATTTAAGAGTTGAGAGATGTCTTAATCTATTAAGATTATTTAAGGGTGAATTTGTATATTTGATAAGAGCATAAAAGTTTCATAACATTAGTATTTTGCATACTACCCAAAATTCCCTACTTCATTGCTATGTGTGAGAATGCCCATCCACAGGTGTATCACAGAACCTTGATAATTCTTGTATGGATATTTGACACATGGAGGGAAATTTATTTTAAATTATAGTATGTGAATTTACCATAACATACATATATAGGGTGTCAAAAGGACAAAATAAGGTATGAATCATGTTGAAGGGAACAAGGACTAAATTTTGGGATTAAATCCCTAAAATGAAGAAACAGAGGTCCAGGGGATTTTTGTGGACATAGTAAAAATGGTGGTACAGATTTTTAATTCATATAAATAGTTAAATATAATAGTCTCTAGTATGTACAAGAGATATTCCAAATATGAGGGTCAAAAAATGAAGAGAAGATAAATTTTTGTAGCCTCAAAGTTGCTTAAAAAAACACTGAATTCTTATATTTATCTCTACGAGATTGAAAGGTTTGAGTGACTATTGATATCCTAAATTGGAAACAATACATTCCATCATGGCTATAATGGTCCTATGGATTTAAAGGAATACCAAATGAACATGAAGATTATTAAAGTGATGTGGATATGTATTTTTATAAGTCTTGTACACCTATTAGTTTCTCATCAAAAAATGCTCACTTATAGCAGAGAAGGTAGATAGTAGGTGATGAGGCCACCAATTGCTTAATTTTATAGCCTCATCCATGCTTAGTATATATCTTTTTCTATGTAAATCCCATAACTATCCATCATTAATGCAAATGAATGAATGTAGTTGTGATTTTGTATGTTCATTAATATGTATATGTGTTATGTTATGAATTATCGATGATTTTTTTTAATTGAATTATATTGATGTGACTTTATCTAATAAGCATTTAAAGGGTCATGTAAAGATATAAAATCTAGTTAAGTCATTGCCACTACAAGCTACCCACAACAACCACAAGCTTCACCTATAAATTGATCATAGCCACTGCAGAGTGCCCACATTAATTATAGGCTTCACCTATAGGTTGGCTATAGCCACTGTAGAATACCCACAACAACTTTAGGCTTCACCTACAGGTTTCCTGCAACCACTATATAATACCCACAATAACTATAGACTTCACATATAGGTTGACTATAGCCACTATAGAATTCTCGTAACAGCTGAAGGTTTCACCTAAAAGTTGCCTATAGCTACTGTAGAGTGCCTGCAACCACTATGAAAAGTAGAGTCATTATTGAGGAGATCTTGTAGACACATATAACTATCTTGGGAAACCAAATGAATGATTAGGAAGAATCATAGTTTTATAGACTGCCTACATGCTAGGAGACATTGAATGTGTTTTCAAATATGGTAAAGACAAAAGGAAATAAAATATCAAAATAATATGCCTTATCTCTAACCTAATCAAACCTAAAACAAATAACTTCAGTTACTAACTACTTAAAGGTTGATTGGAGTAGTTTCTAAGTATTTGTATTTTTTTCCTAGTTTGGTGTTTTTGGTTAAGAGTCAATAAACTACCTTTTGTATTTAAAGGTAGAACCTAGATCAGACTAGAAGTTAGATAATTTGAAGGAAATAATAGAAGAAGTTTTGGAACTATAACCTTTAAATTTAGAATTGAGTAATTAGAAAGTTGAATTTGTAAGAAGTTTATGAATTCTCTCAGAGAAGGATTAGAATTTAATTCTAAACAAGGAAGGGCCCCCTCAAAATGAGCTATTATGAAGATCCTGACCCCCTTAATTATTAGTATGATGTGTGAGTTGATTTTATTGTTAAGTTTTATTATAAGTATGATGCATGTATGATTCATAAGTGTGGAATAGTTATATAATTCTATCATAGTCATTTCATAATATATATCTATTTGGTAAATTTAGTATAAATTCATTATACTACAACTAGAAAATCAAATTGATTTTTGAATCAATAATGCATATATAGTGCTGACACTCTTGAAAAGCTTACACACCCCACGTTGATAATTTATGTTTAATCAGACTAGTGAATCTAGTAATAACTAGGTAATTAGTTTGCATAACATTTTGGCATAATTGTCAAGGAGGGTGACAATTATTATTTTTGAAATCAATCATTAAATTTTTTTTGGTTAATGCACTATTATACCTAGTCGGGAAAGTTGAATGAGGATACTATGATGTCTTATGCCAGATGTCTAAGTTCTTGGACATATAGTTCTAACCAGGCAAGTTAAGTGAGGGCACTATAGTGTCTTATGCTAGATGTCTAAGTTTTTGGAAGTATATAGTGCATAAGTTAATTAATTCTTGTTTCTTGAATTTATTTCTTGTAAAGTGTGCCTTTCAATTTTCTACTTTCTAGAATAAATTTTCCTACTTTCTAGAATAAAATTTTTCTACTTTCATTTCTTGCTTTCTAGAATAAATTTTTTATGCTTTCATTTCTTGCTTTCTAGAATAAATTTTCTTGCTTTCAGTAGTTAATTTTTATTGCTTTCTAAAATTAGAATTTCAATTCTTGTTGTTTTGATTTTAGCATTTATTTATTTTTTCATTTAAAAAAAAATTGGTCTAAAACAACCCCCTTGAAACAAACAAAAATGAAAAAAAAAAAACTCTGTGCAGGAAGGGATAGGTAGTTGAAGGAGTGGCATAACATTTATGTAGAGGGAAAGAGATTCTTGAGGGATATTCCTACCAAACAAGCTACAAGTTACTGCTAGGAAGGAACCAAAAATACCTGTAGCAACTAAGAATCCAATTGAAGAATATACCATAAGCCAAAAGGCTCTTGAATAAGAGAACACTACAAATTGAAGGAGATAGCTTGTAGAAGAAGCACTATTGGCTCTAAAAACATAAATGGAAGTAGAAGAAGCATTAGCTAAGCTGGTAAGAAGAAATGAAGGAGAGGAACTACAAGAACTAGACACTAGAGAGTAACATATTTACAACATTTCAACAAGGATTTCTTGATCAAATCAAAGGAAGATCAAGAGAATCTTTAGACCCTTCATCTACTAAAATGACTAAGGATCAATAGATAAATGTTTATTATCATGCTGACCAATGGATTAACATAGATTTTGAGGATGAGATCCTGAGTACCTTTGATATCCATATCACAAGAAGATCCATCATGAGCAGAGAAGGAGATTTTGTGGAGGATAATGGGACTCCAGACACAGTTAATTTTGAATTTCCTATTCTATATGCAACAAGTGTAACACAAATGAAAAACATCCCACCCTCAACCTTGCCTAATTTTAGAGGTACATTATCAAAAGACCTAGACACATTCTTGTTTGAATTTGATATCCTCCATATAATCTATGACTACATATAGGATGCACAAAAATTGAAACTTCTTTTAGCTACACTTAAAGACTCAACACTCCACTGGTTTATAAAACTAGGTAGTAATTTGGTCTGCACATGGGAGGACATGAAAAAGAAAGTTTTGGCCAAATATCAAGAATATAGAAGAGGAAGAAGTTATAGAATAAATGACATCTTTCGAATGACTCAGGAGGGGGATGAATCCTTGGAGGATTACGCTAAATGGTTCATGTTTAATGTACAAAAATTCAAGCAAAGTGCACTTGGAGAAGAACCTTTGAAACTCATATTCTTGAAAGGAGTCAGAGAAGATTATCTAGAGGCCTTGGACCTAATGAGTGGAGGAGATATTTCTCACCTACTATTCTCATATGTCAAAGAGCTGAGAAAGAATTATTCTAGATCTACTATAAACAAAGTCTGGAGCAGCAAACTTCCATTGGTAGCTGCAAATGGCCTATCAAAAACTAAGGTTAGTAACCTATTACAAGACATGAAACAAAATATCATTAGCCATTTGGCAACCTGACTGGATAGCCTACACTCAAGACAAAAGCAAACAGATTTGGATCAAGCCTTGACCATTTACTGTCCAAAATATAAGAAGAAAAATGTCGATTATATATGTCATGAGGTTTGGGTTAAGTAGCTCACATCATAGCTGAGGAACCAAAAATAGTAGAGCTATATGTTGTAGGTGGAGATAATAACCATTTTTTCTATGTTGTATAAAAAAAGTCATGAGTTTAACAACCACCTTATCAAGGTATGGGATAAAATCCTCCTTTTTCAAAATCTACCTCCTTTAATTCATAATTTACAAATGCTACTCCTAATTAGACTAGCCCTTGGATGAACATTCCACTTCCTAATTCTATTTGGAATCCACCTCAAAAAAGCTACCCCACCACTTCTTGGTAGCCTCTGTAAAATGCATCTCTATCTTGGATGCAAGCTTGCTAACCACCCCAAGTCCCATCCTTCACAAACTAGTGGCAACAACCCTGGAGACCTAACCAACCATGGGGTATCTCTCTAGGAGGACGTCTTTGGCAACATCAACAATAACCTCCTACTTTTATACCCCATACACAAGTTGCACCCAAGCCAAACTACCTACTTACCCAACTTAAATATAATCTTGTAAATAAACTGGTGCAATCCACATTTAGTACTGAGCTTGTTCAATACCTGACATACACAATGAACATCAATGAAGTTCACCTCAATTCAGGGAAGGTTCTACCACCCCCAACACCTCCCATAATAATGGAATCAAATGATGAAACCCTATAAGAACATGCTAACCGACCTCCATCACCTCAAAAACTCTTTGAACTAGTAAATAAAGTTGTTGATGAAACATCCCCCCCATTTTTAGAATGTCTCAGCCTTGAACACCATATAATTAAACTTGAGTTTGATTTCATGGGATAGCTTAAGAACCTTTGTATCAAAATCCCTCTATTCCAAGCCATCAAAGATGTACCCATATATTTTAAAGCTATTAGATACCTCTATTTAGGGAAATCAAGAAAGAAGAAAAAAGATCCCAATACTGTGTATGTGATTGGCCAACTAGAAGACATCATGCTAGGAACACCCTACCAAAGAAGTATTTAGATCCTGGATGCCCTATAGTAATAGTCCAAATCCATGACTAGCAGCTATCCAACACATTGATCAACCTGGGGGCTACAATAAATATAATGAAAATTAAAATTATGCACAAACTACAACTGAATAATATTCATCCCACATCTACACTACTACAAATGGCTGACATGTCTATAGTTAGACCAGAGGGAATCATTGAAGATCTTGTCATCACTATAGATTATGGGGGCTATTCTATAGATTTTATTATGCTACAGCCTAAGTTTTATTTAAGTGGATACCCCCTTATCTTAGGATGACCTTGGTTTGCAATAGTTGATGCCTTCATTAGATATAAAATAAGTAACATGATGATATCCAATGGATACCATACTAAGTAGTTGGCTCTTTATCCCCTGGCACAACTAGTTTTTATACCAAAGCCTACATTATGGGCTAAAGAAGATGAGGCAGATCAACCTTTTTTTATTCTTGTATTTACAATAGACCCTGCATGCATATTGGTTGATCAAGAAGAATATACCATTCTCTCCAATGTTTTTTATCATAATTACCAAATTCCCTCTAGAGATCTCAACCACTTGAAATATGTTGAGTGCCCTTTTTCTAGCTTCTAAGAATTGGATAATTCTAATGCATCTATACAGAAAACATTCCACCAACTACTACCTCATAACTATAGCCAAATAAGATCTATTATCAATATGGAAATAATGAAAGCACTCTCATAGAAAATTGAAATCGCTCTAGGGAAAACATTGCTTATTAATAGCAAGTTGGAGTTAATAAGGGAAAGTGCCTAGTCAGCATGTTGCATGCCAACCAATGTGATTCTGCATAGGATTATGAGGATATACAAAGAATCAGCCTAGAAATATGCACACATCATATTTACATCAAAGAAGAGTGATAACTAATTAGACAACCATAATGTAAGATGAATCCAAATCTTCAAGAAATAGTCAAAAGGGAATTACAAAAACTCTTGACTATTGGATTTATATATCCTATCTCTGATAGTGAATGGGTGTCACCTTTGGTAATTATACCAAAGAAAAATTAAGAATGGTGTGTATACATTGATTATAGGGAACTCAAAAGAACAACCAAGAAGGATCACTTTCCTCTACCCTTTATTGACCAGGTGCTGGATACATTAGTAGGGAAGAAATATTTTGCCTTTATGGATGGCTTGATTGGTTATAACTAGATTAGAATTGCTCCTAAGGACTAGGAAAAGACTACCTTTACTTGTCCCTGGGGTACTTATGTTTATGTTGTATTACCCTTTGGGATATGTAACACTTCTACCACATTCTAGAGGGTTGTCCTGAATATCTTTGTAGATATGACTAATGAATGTGTAGAAATCGATATGGATGACTTCACTATTTATGGAGAGACATTTGATGAATGCCTCAATAACTTAGAAAAAGTACTGCAATGCTATCAAAAACACCATCTATCTCTTAGCCATAAGAAATGCTACATGATTATGACATAAGGTATTGTCTTAGGACATCACGTATCTACTGTGAGAATTAATGTTGACCCTACAAAAATTATCATCATCAAAAACCTATATATTCTTCAAAAAATAGAAAGATGTTAGGATTTTTTTAGGCCATGCTAATTAATACAAGAGATTCATCAACAATTTTACTAAAGTAGAAACATTATTATTCACCCTTCTGGCTAAAGATCCTAAATTTCTCTGGACTCCTACTTGTGAATCAACGTTCAAATAATTGAAGGAATTATTGACCACCACCCTTATTCTATGTGCTCCTGATTGGAAGTTTCCCTTCCAAACTCACATAGATGCTTTAAATACTACCCTTGGAGCTGTGTTTGGCCAAAAATAAGAAACACTCAATGATGTCATCTATTTTATAAGTAAAAACCTACATGTAGCCGAACTAAATTACATAGTTACTGTAAAAGAGTTCTTGGTGATAGTCTATGCTATTAATAATTTTTGTCACTAAATCATAGTGTATCATGTCTTTATTCATACAAACCATGCAACCATTTGATACTTTATGAACAAACTAGTTATTCCAGCTAAAGTGATAAGATTGTTGCTCTTATTATAGGAATTCGATATCACCATTGTAGATAAGCCTAGTAAGGACAATGTAGTGGTTAAATTTTTATCATGCTTGTAAGCCCCTTAAGAGTATACATAGTGGATGACTCATTTCTACATGAGTACCTATTTTTTTTCTCCCTTACCACACCCTGGTATGATAATATTGATAACTACCTTGTAACAAGGTTACCTTCACAACACTTCCTTCCCAAATAAAGGAGAGTATTGATTCACAAAAGTTCCAGATATTCATGGTTTTTTGGATTCCTTTTTTATATTGGGCTTAAATCTATCATCATAAGATGTCTCAAAGAAGATGAAGTTCCAGATATCATCTAAGCTTACCATGATGAACCCTATGGAAGACACTTTACAACTAAGCATACAATAGTCAAAATTTTGAATACAGGATACTATTAGCCCTCACTCCATAAAGATGCAATAAGATATATTGCACATTGTGACAAATGTTAGTGTATGGGGAGACCCACATGTTTAGATGCAATTCCTTTGTAGCCTTAGATGGTGCTTGAACCATTTAAAAAGTGGGGCCTAGACTTTGTAGGACATTTTGATCTAGAATCCAATAAAAAAAAAGTACATCCTTGTCTATACTAATTATGTCACTAAATGGGTGGAAGTTAAGGATATTACACACACTAGGGATGAGAAGGTGGCAACTTTACTCTATGAAGAAATATTTACTTGATATGATGTACCATGTGAAATAGGCACTGATCAGGGACCCTAATTCACTACTAATTTAATTACTACCTTAGTCTAGAAATATGAGATTAGGCATAATAAATCAACTTCATATCACTTATAGTCCAATGGACAAGTGGAAATCACCAACAAGAAGTTAGAAAATATTCTAAAAAAGATTCTTAGTCTGTCTCATAAGGATTGGGAGGCTAGGATTCTTGAAGCTATGTGGGCTTAAATAATCACATAGATGACCACTAGAGGCTTCACTCCATATGAGTTGGTCTATGGAAATAAACCCATCTTGTCCATCAAATTTGAGCATAAGACATTATGGACAACACTAGAACTTGGGATGGATATATTTGAAGCCCAAAAAGAAAGGCTTCTATAGTTGAATTCCTTAGATGAATATAGATAATAGGGATTATATAACATAGAACTTACACAATAGTAATGGATTGGATGCCATGACAGGCTCATTAAGACCAAACAATTCTATACCAGAGATTGGGCCCTTCTTTTTGACTCCAAATATAAGGACCACAAGGGTAAACTCTAAACCAAGTGGCTTGGTCCTTTTGAGATTGAGCATTTTTTTAAAATGGAGTAGTTCAACTCCAAACCATTGATCTATTGAGATTCTATCTGCTAATCAATGACTATAGAATTAAGTTTTATAAAAAGACACTTGCTTAATAAGAACTTACTAGTCACATACGCCAATAGTTACAAGATGGATACAATGATTTCTTGAATAGGCATGTTGTCCCACCAGACAATGAGAGCACTAGTCCACACTCAGCTGAAGAAGGAGAGGAGGACATCCTTACCCTCTTCTGGCATGATGAATGAGACCTTCCACTAGTCCTTGACAAGTTATATTTCTAGGTGACTTGGTCAAGACCTTGAATAAACATTCTACTACAAATAGTAGTTAGAGTTAAAAAAAATCCAACAATGAAAACCCATTTTTGGGCATTGTTGGTAGCTTTTAGGTAGAAAATAGCCTGCTAGCTACCCAAATCTGTAAAAAGGGCCTAAGTAGAAAACCATCTTACTAACTATTTAGGGGTAAAAATAAATAAATAAATAAATAAATAAATAAATAAATAAATAAGGGAATGTGAAGAGAGAAGGAGAGAGAAGATAATCCCTCAAATCCCAACTATTCACATAGGTTTTCTAAAGCTACTACATGCATTTATAAAGCTACTATAGACACCTTCTACACAATTGGTTATCACTTTGTAGCTTTTTATAGGCACTTCTATAGCTACTACATGTACCCTCTCATGCCTATTCTCACCTTTTTATAAATCATATAAGATAGATCCTCCTAAAACTCTCACTAATGGCTTGGCTATTGGCTTTCGAGGATTGCATGAAAGTCATAAAACAACCTCATGGAAGGATGAAGGAGGATTGGGGTATTAAATGTCATATCTATTGCCTAAAACTACCCATGAATACCAAGATATAGAGCCTCAATAAAGCATACAAATTTTCTTTCCATGTGGAAATGTTATAGACCAAAATTTTTGCTTACAGGGACACTAATGATTCATTTTCAATTCTAGTCATTTTAATAAGATCATCTTATTATGTTCACCTATGAGATCTTAGATTTCTTTGGCAAACAAGTTCTATGTTGAAAACCCTATTGATTACTACAAATAAGCCTTAGGCATAAAAACTCTAGGGCATAAGAAGCATCTAGACTCCTATCAACAGGTTCATTTAGATGAAGGTCACTAAGTAGTAATGCCCTCAACTACCTACTCTAGATCTTCTAGTTCATCACTTGGATCACTCAGCTTTGAAATTCCCACCTTAGGGGATGATGACAATCATGTATCCTTCAAATTTTAAGACTTTTATTCTATGAAGACTATCATACATCACATGCATGTGAACTATAGGGATCATCAATGCCTAACCATTGATGATCTCCCAATCACTTCAAAAAAGGGTCTAGTTCACTCTAATTTCAAATACCAAACCAATCATTGCACCCATTAATGATTCACATGAAAATATTTGCATGCCAACACATGTGTGACTTTATAGGTATCACATCTAAAACACCATTATTAAAAGGTACACCATATTTTTTATCATTGAAAATGTTATTCATTGTTCTAATATAGCACATATGGTATTAATAAAGCATATATAATTATGATTTTCATCATTCATTCAAAAGTCTATCACATCACCACTAAACTCATACTTCTATCCCTCATAATGACCCATATTATCTCATACTTCCTACTCAGTCCATGTCACCTGAGGACACATAACAACTCAAGTGAGGGGATACTGCTATGAGTTAAATATCATGCACCATAGGAACCCTTGAGATGCCATCATTTACAACCTACAAACCCCATATTTTCCATTTTAGACCAAACCTACTGCAGGTATATTTCCATAAGTCCAAAGAGTATGCCACTGAATCTTAGTTGAAGGGACTGATAGAGAAGTTAAAATGGGAGGGTTAGTCATGTGGAGAGAGCCCTCTAACCATAGGTACTTATGGGGAGACCAATCCATTTGGGATGTCTTCCATAGAACTGGTTGGACAACCTATTTTGAACTACTGTAACATTTTTTAAAGCCTCTTTTTAGGGCATTTGTAGGTTATTTTGATAGAAACCAAGCCACTGTATGTGGAATAACATTTCCTTTTATTGATACCTTAGTGAGCCAAGAAACTAGGCTACCAAGCATGAGGGAAAATTTTTAAAATAGACCCAATGGCCAGGAAGCCAGGAAACATTTTTTTCAAGCAAATGAAAGATTGTTATTAAAAAAGGAGATGTGCAAAGATAGTATACCTATAGAATAGAAAGAGATATCATCATATATTATTAGGTACATGACCTATGAGGGAAGATATTCCCTCATTTACACTCTACAATTCAAATTTTTAAATTATTTAAGACATAATACAGTCATTAATGTTCCCAATTTCTTATGGAATATCTTGAAAAGCATATCAGAAGGGCACTAAAACAACCCTATCTCACCACTACCTCATATGGCTCATAATCAAATAAGGAATAGCTTTTATCAGATCTAAGCTCACTTGGGAGAAATCTTTGACCCTATAAAATATTTCACCCCAATAAGAAGAAGGCATTGATGAGAGGGAATCCCTTGAGGAACAGCCCCAACAAATTATTTAGGAAGATGTTGAGGGCACTAGTGTTGTTGGTCAACCCGTATCCAATGAAGGTCCATGTGAGACTGTTGTAGGAAAAAAGAATAGGTGAAGATTGGTCTTATATCCTTCTAATACAGAGGAGGAAATCCCATAGTAGCATGTCCCTTCTCCCATTATGTCCTCAACTCAGGTTGATTCCCCCACACTATCTCTTACTAGACAAGAAGAGGTTCCCCTATCAACTGATGCACAAGAAACACAAACTCCATTAGTCAGCCCTCCTGCAAATAAAATGAAAATCAAGGGGAAGAAAACCATTGTGTCAAAAATAAAGAGACCTTTTAGGATATCGTAAAGGATGAAGAAACAAAATACCACTATAGCCTCCTTAATCATAGCCATTAGTGATGATGAAGAACCAAGAAAAGATCCTAAGCTTAAGAAAACTCCTGATGGATTTGAAATAGAATAATGGTCTACTGATGAAGGATATGTTAAAGTAGAAGAATAACACTCACCTTTCCCATATAAATTTACTGAGGAGGACATTGATCTCTTTAGAAACATTAGATACACAGTGGAATAATTGAGAGAGGCAAAAAATCATGCAAGAGAAGAATAATTGGTTGATGATGAGGTTATGGAAAAAGGAAGAAAATAAGAAAAAATTTCTCGTGATCAAGAGTTTCAAACATTGGAATAGGGTATAGATAAAATATATAGACTCAAAAATGAGATAATAAAATTGAAAGGAAAATGAGGAATTGAAATGCTTCTAAGAGCAATAGAGTTTTTATAACCCTCTAGGGACAAAGAGAAGGAAGTAGAGGAACCTACAACATCCTCATCCACCTTGGCCATAGAAGCCCTTGCAATAGAATATGCTCTAGCTTTGGTACCTTTATGTCAAGGATTTCCTCCTCTATTTGCCACTACACCAACACCCACTATAAAAGAAGTTATTGATGTGGATTTATAAACCACCACTCCAATAGAGACTGATGATCTTTTGATTTTTATAAAGGAAAAATTTAGTGATAAAGAAGCCTACCATAATGAATTAGTGCAGATATTCAAGAGATATGTTGAATCAAAATAACAACATGATGAACTGTAATAAAAATTGGAATTTGCTGAAAATAGGATCTGATATCTAAAGGAAAAGATTGGAAAATTACATGAAACTAATGAGCTATTAATGGAGTGTACACCCCCTTCTAAATTATATGTTGTATACTTGGAAGAAAAATGGTTGTGATTAAAGTATGATACAATTTTTAATGATCAATCTTATATGGTTTGTGACCCGAGATCTTTCTTTAATGATTATAGACATGTTGATCCTAATCTTCAAGCCCAACTAAGTGAATTCTACATTCACCAATATGTTATTCCTAGTGATACAGAATATAATCCTAACATCTATTTGGGGGATGTCCTATTAAATGCATTTTCTTCATATGTGAATGAAATTGAAAGAAGAAATCAAATAGAAGGATATCAAGGAAAGGAGAAAGAAGCCACCTTGATGATTAGGAGTGAATCCAAAGATTTAGATGTTATAGAAAAAGAATGGATCTCATTTATGAATACAAATGCTCCATAGGAATGGGTTGTCAAAAAATAGTTGGAAGTCTATAACCACTATTTGAGTCTCATAGAAGGAGATAGAGAATTTTTTTTTACCTACTCTCACAAATGGGAATAACTCTCAGATGCCTTGAAAAAGAAGGAACCATACTCCCCTCAAACCCGTAGGAAGGCCATCCATAGAGTATACTTATATATTGAACTTGTCAAGAAATGGAGAGTATAATGGTTGGGATTGATGTTTCAACCCCCTATATTTTGGTTCCCAGTCCCTGACTGGGAAGGAAATTTTCTAGCTGATAGAGAGGTAGAGAAGAAAAGATGGAAACACACTGAGAATGCTAAAGTTTTTTATATCTTTGAAGGGTTAGGTTATCTTGAAACCCTATACTTTAGAAAATTTTGTGTTTTTAGAGTACAACCAATGCTTAATCGAGGTTGAGCAAGAGGCTAAGTAGGGGGGAGTGATGTGGCCACTAATTACTTATTTTTATATCCTCATCCATGCTTAGTCTATGTCTTTTTCTATGTAAATCCCATAAGTATCTATCACTAATACAAATGAATGAATGGAGTTATGATTTTGTATGTTCATTAATATATATATGTGTGTTATATTATGAATTATTTATGATTTTACTTGATTGAACTATATTGGTGTAAATTTATTTAATAATCATTTTAAGGGTCATGTAAAGCTACAAAATCTGGTTAAGCCATAGCCAATATAGGCTTCTCATAACAACCACAAGTTTCACCTACAAGTTTCTTTTAGCCACTGTAGAGTACCTATAACAACTATAGGCTTGACCTATAGGTTACCTACAACCACTGTAGAATACCCACAACAACTATATGCTTCACTTATAGGTTGCCTATAGCCAATATAGAATACCGACAACGACTATGGGTTTCACCTATAGGTTGCTTTTAGCCACTGTGGAATACCTACAATAACTGTAGGCTTCACCTATAGGTTGTTTGTAGCCACTATAAAATGCATCAACTAGAGGTTTCACCTACATGTTGTATGTGGCTAGTGTAGAGTGCTTATAGCCACTATGTAAAGTAGAGTCATTATTGAAGAGATCTTGTAAACACATCCAATTATCTTGAGAAACCAAATGAATGATTGGAAAGAATCATAGTTGTTGTATGGATTCCTTACATGCAAGGAGACATTGAGTGTGTTTCCAAAGATGGTAAAGACAAGGATAATGAGAAAAGACAAAAGGAAATAAAATAGCAAAACAATATGCCTTGTCTCTAATGTAGTCAAACCTAAAACAAGTAACTTTGGTTACTAACTACTTGAAGGTTGACTGGGGTAGTTTCTAAGTATTTGTATTTTTTTCCTAGTTTGGTGTTTTTAGTTAAGAGTCAATAAAATACCTTTTGTATTTAAAGGTAGAATCTAGATCAAACTAGAAGTTATATAATTTGGGGGAAATAATAGCAATTTTTTTTAACTATAGCCTTTGTATTCAGAATTGAGTAATGAGAATGTTGAATTTGTAAGAAGTTTATGAATTCTCTTAGAGAAGGGTTGGAACTCAGTTTTGAATGAGGAAGAGCCCCCTAAAAATGAGTTGCTATGAAGATCCTGACCCTCTTAATTATTAGTATGACGTGTAACTTGATTTTATTTTTAATTTTGATTATAAGTGTGATGCATGTATGATACATAAGTGTGGAATAGTTCTCTAATTCTATCACAACAATTTCATAATATATATCTATTTGGTAAATTTGTTATAAATTCATTATACTAAAATTGGAAAATCAAATTGATTTCTAAATTAGTAATGCATATATAGTGCTACCACTCTTGAAAATCTTATGCACCCAGGGTTGACAATTAATGTATAATCAGACTATTGAATCTAGTAATAACTAGGTAATTAGTCTACACAACAATAGGTTAAGAATGGTGTATAGGTGATAATGTATAAGGAAGTGTTCATGGTAGATGGTATTCAATGGTTTCAATCAGACTAATAATATTCAATGGCTATTTATAGAGATCAAGACATAATATTTACCCCTACATGTCTACCTACAAGCCTCTTTTCACCATAAATTATATACCTACAGGCTGGTTGTAGGGCTACCAAGAGTAATAGGCTTGATAACCTCAATGGTGAAATTTAATCCAAAAATAAAAGGCTCAATTTCAGTTAGAATATGGTTTAGAGAGTTTCAATGAGGGTTGCATTATTTTTTTCAAGGTCTTAATGGAGAGACATGCACCTATAACCAATTGTAGATGTCTGTCTCAGTTAAGCAGTGAACAAGTTTAAAACATTAAGAGATAATATAGCCCAAATATGGAATGAATGAGTTAAATTCACTCATATATGATCATGGAGATCTTAAAGGATAGTCTTACATATTATTATTAAAGTCTAATCAGGTAAAATGCATGTACAGGGGTCTTTCCAAATAGGAAACATAGTCAAAAAGGAAACTCAATCCAAGCTATGCAAGGTGTATGAAGGGTTGAAATGATGAATGTATATTGATACATGTCTATAAATACTATGCTAGTATTTATAATCCCTTGAGATTAAAAACCAAGTAGAGAAAATCCCAAATTAGGCATACATAGCTCACAAAATGTAAACCCTACATACAATCTTTTGACTATTAGTAAGTTTTGGGTTTCAGAGAGTTTAAAGGATCAATTGACCCAATAAAGGTGCTATTTTTGTATAAGATGTATCTATCACTTGTTTAATCCCTTAAAACATTTATCTTTGACTAAATAAATAGGGGAGTGCCCTCTATTTTATCTCAGACAGAGGACATTCCCCTCATGAGCAAAACTTGCATTCTTGACAAGAGGTGATAAAAAGATGACCAAGAGGTTTTGTGGATCTTTGTAGAAGGTGTGTAAATATATATTACATATCATACAACATTAATAATAAAACAATAATGGCTAAATCTCAATGGAATAGTCTAAACCCTTAGAATTGTAGTCAAGTTTGCTAGGCATTTTTAGGCCTAGAGGCCAAATGGAGGGTCAATTATAATTGTGACCTGAGATGAGCATTAGACTAGATTGAGCCATGTTTTTGAAGAAATTATAGAGTTATTAAATTTTAAGGAATTGAAATAACCCAATAGGATGGTCTAAAACACCAAGGTTACACTCAGACATGTTAGGCAAGATTCAAGCCTAATACCCAAATAAGAGGCTATTTGCACTTCTAACATGAGATATGATTCTTATCCCATTGAATCAAAATAATAGGGTCATTCCAAGTATTATTATTCTTTAAAATTTTATAAAAACCATAAGGAGAGTCAATTTTGGCTTGGGACCAACATTAGGCTTGTTAAAATGAGGAATCAAGCTCGACAAAATAGATTTGGATGCTCATATCTCCCTTAAAGTTGTGCATGGGAATATAAGGAGTTCAAAGATGTTGATGAAGGTCTTCAAATTTTATTTTTTGTAATTAGTTTGAGATTCCAATGTCAGGTCTTTATGAACAATGTTTAAGAGTGAAAATAGGCCTAAAACCTTTGCAAACCCTTGTTAGTGACCCAATTGGGAAGATGAAGCTAGAGAGCTACTCTAATGGACCATTTTGACTAGGATTATGATTGGAAATTTTAGAGGACTCTTTAAATATCCCTCTTATACTTTTTATTTGTATGAATTTATAAAGACAAGGTATAAAATAAGGTACTTTTGACTATTTTATGTGTTTTGTAGGTTTCAGGAGGAGTCTAAATATGAAACCAACTTTGGGAGAAATATTAGGACTTGGGATAACCATTCATGTCCATTTAATTATTTATATAAACTCATAAATGTTCAAATAAATAACTTCATCTTAGCCAGTCAAAACTATCATAATGGATAAGCTAGTGAGAAGGGTAGAAAACTTTAAATAATCTAATTTTAAGGTTTTCTTGATGCTTATAAGGCCATGAAGGGTCTTAAAACGTGTCATCCACTCCCTCCAATGGATTTTAATGGAAAAATGATGCCTTTTTGGATGTCAAGTGTGTAGGGTACATGAAGGAAGAGTTTTTTTAAACTGTAGATGATGATGGCTCATTATAAGATGATTCTAAATGACCAAGCATTCAACCAATGAATGGAGAGTCATGTATGATAGGATTTCATTTCATTAAAATTATTATAACTATCCCTAGTCAGTTTTGGGATGTTCAAAAAGGTCCAAATCATGAAGGCAATTGTTTGAGCCAAAAAGAGGAGTTTCATGCTACTTTTCATGCATTTTATGACTTGGATGGACACTTTTTATTTTTAAAATTACATGGTTTATCCCATATCCTCTTCTCATGCACAAGTAACTAATTTTATCATATTTACAAGTGTCCTTGTGACCTTTAGAATTCTCTCTTCTCCTCTCTCTTTTAAGTTTTATAAGAACTATCAATTTTGGCCTTTGTAACTTATGCTCCACCTGAGTATGGAAAAGCCTTGATCATTTGCATACCTTTTTATTAATAATAATACTATTTTTTACCTTTTCCATGATTTTTCTTAGTTTGTTAATTTGGAATGTTTGATTTTTCATATGTGATAACTCTTGTTTCCTTAGCATGATTATTTCATTATATCATCTATTTGTAGTTGTAAAACTTCTTGAAGGTCATGTGAAGTGTCTATAAAGTGTCAAGGTTGAATGAGTTATTATATTCAATAGTTCCATTCAAGGCCTCTTGTTTATTCCTCTTATCCTAAACATTAATCCATAACCTCATAATATAATATTGATGTGAGAAGATGCAGATTGGAAAAGTGTATGGTTGGTTAGTGTCTCGATTTCAAGTGTAACATGCAGTTGGTTGGAAGTCATCAATATATTTAGTGTATCAAATCCCTTAGGATAGTTTTATTTTATTTATCTCTCTCCCTTTTCTCTACCAAAAGTTTAGTTGTAGTTGTGATCCAAAGTAGTACATCAAGGGAGCGTATCCTATCTAGAGATTTATCTCATCTTTAGGCTACCCACAAGCCTAGAGGTGTTTTCATTGTGCCACTTGGATGAGAAGATCTTAGTAATCTTCTCAAAGGGTGAAAATCCAAGTGACAACAATTTTTATCATGCTTGGTGGGACTCTTGGTCCAAGAGGTTGAAAGATCTTTGTTGTTGTCTTTCAACAATCAACCTTTAGAGGCATCAATTCAAGCCTCAATGGTGACTCCAAAATTATATCAGCTGGGAAAGCAATCCAAGTTATCATTTTAATATTTTTAGTAACATTTTCCTTTGTGTTTTTTATTTTAATGAGGTTTCATGGCTAATTTTGGTGTTGAGTTTTGTCTTACACAAGTTGGTACGACATATCAAGCTTATGACACTCCCTATCAGTGTTGGTGTGATTCTTACTAGTCTTGATATAACCATGGTCAAAATTATTAGTATAACTATCAACACTATATCCAACCTTTTCATGATTTGTATCATACCTATAGTCAACATCCTCAATATCTTGCTTCTAGTCAATCTAGCCACTTCTCAACTCAATCCATTTCCACTTTCAAGTAAACTATTTTGGGGTGTGAGAAATATATGTTAGATATTGATAAACTAAGGGGACATGGTCAAGATGTTCCTAGTAATTTAATTTATCAAGTGAGAGATGCATTAGATCTGGTAAAAAGAGAGTGGGCACCTATTGAAAGATCTAATTGGTAAAGGCTCATAAGTGAGATGCTAGATGTGAATGGCCTAGTTTCATCCTTAGAAAATAAGATAAAAGTTCATGAAAGGTAGCCTAACTAAACCTATCAACCTTTAGTTCCACTTCCAAAATCTTTATATTAGTCCTACATGGTTCCCACTCATGAACACAATCAAGCTTATCAAAGTCATCCTTTTCCCAATTAGTTAGAGGAGAGAGTTGAAAATAGAAACCTTGTTTTAGAAGCTAGTCTTGATAGGCAAATTGAGTTGGATAATATGAATATGTATCAGTCCATTTCATCATCAAAATAATTGTAATCTAATCCCTCATTTCCCTCTCTATTTACATCCCCACCTCAAGAAGTGACCTCTAAATATGAGATTCTAAGTTGGAGACAAGGTGGAGAATGCAAGCCTAAAGAGATTCCAAGTTTCTTGAATACTTCAACCACTCCTCAAGTTGAATCACCACATAAATAAAAGACTATTAATCCTAAAATCCTAAGCTATAATAATATATTGGATTCATGGGGAAAGAAAGAGGAGAAAAGTTTTGATAAGGAGTGTGAAGTTGAAATAGAGCTTGATTCTATGTAAGTCCCCCCACCCTTCCTCAAGAAGTTTTTTGTGTTCCATGTAAATCCTCTTGTACTCATAATCATCATGAATATGCATATGAACTTCAATAAATGCTTTTACAAGGGAACCTATCCAAGTAAATTTAAGATTTAGATTCAAGTATGAAATTGCTAAGTCAAGGTGTAATGGAAGGTTTAGACACAAAAGAAGATCATATGTCTAAACACACCCCATATAGCCTCCCTCAAGATAATTCTCAATCCCAATAATATTGAAATTAAGTGATTATAAATTGGAAGGAAGAAAACCAAGGAATTTTATCCAAAAGTTTTCCTCCCCTTCCTCAAGAGCTTCCAAAATAATCCCCTACAATTCACCCTCAATCTAATTTTGAGTTATATGTGCCACCTCCACCAACTAGTTCATCTTGTCCTCATGCCATTACCATTTTAATTAATGAACCTATGGTATGGGAAAATAAATAGGAGTATTTTTTTGATAAAATTTCCTAACTCTTTCTTGAATAAGACATACCTCCTTGGCAACCTCATTGGGCTAAATCACATGATTTCAAAATGTCTAGTCTTGGCATCACCATGAAGTAGAAAGAGATGGAAGATATTATAGCCTTTGAAGAAGACATTATATCTAATTTAAAAGTTTTGGATAATCATCTCAAGTATGAATATTAATGTGCTATTATATATGGAGGATAATTCTTAGTCTTTCCTGAAGAGGTTGCAATCCTTAAAAAAACTCTTGAGACTAATGTGCAAGATGTTGTTCTTGAAGATGACCCAATACCTCAACCTGATCTTAAATCAACATTAAATGAATTGGATCTTGAATAATACCAAATTTATGAAATCATACATCAAGAAGAGAAGATTTAAGAGGTAATGGTACTAGATGATAAAGAGGATAAAGATGATTGGCAACTACAAATGGAGTTCTTTCAAGGGATTGAAGATTTTCGCCAAGTTGAGGATCAAGTACATGAAAACGTGAAGAAGTAAGCTTCCATGAAGGATAATGAAAAATATTTGGAATAATATGAAAATATCCTATATAATCTATAAGAACTTGCAGCTTAGAGGAAGACCAATCCTATTGAGAGCACTATAGAAGTCAAGAAGGTATGCCTTACTGAATCACCATTTCAGGTTGTAATTGAGGATCCATATGAGAAGTTTGAGGCTATTTTGGTTAAATAAGATTTTATTTCCATATACATTCTATTTGGAACTACTTGGTTTTCAATGAACATCATACCAATGAAGTTTAAAAACATCATGAAAAAGTTTGAGGCATCAATGCTAAAGGATAAAAGGCTACAGGTCTCACTAAATCCTTCATGTCATGAAGAAAGAAGAGTTTAAAACTTCCCCTTTGATCCAAGAGTATTTTTAATCTCAAGTTAGTTAGTGTTTGATTTAGTTTAGTGTGTGTCCCATAAGTGCTCATGAAGCACATGTGTGTTTGTTTTTACTTTGTGTGGTTAAGGTAGTCATTGGTCTTATCTTGATCAAATCTTGTTGTCAAAGTCATCTTATTCTGTATTAGACTTCATATGGCTCCTTAATCCCAATGGACTGATAAGGCTACTGGTCTAGTTAGTATAGAAGGTATATTATGCCTATGAGTCACCAATTTATTGACCAAATTTAACCCTACAGGTCAACTTGGGGCACCTATAGGTAAAAACTTGAGTTTTAGGTGTTTTATGGTGGATAATATATTTTAATGGCATGAATTATATGTTATTTGATGTCATTTAATGTCATGTTAGACTTAGTCTTAGTCATATTAGTCAATTTGTCATTTTTAGTCATTTAGAAGGCTTTTAGGGGTCATAAATGAAAGTGGCATGGTTCCCAAGGTGTCTAGGTGTCATTTTTTCTTCCAAGTGTCCAAGATGTCAGATTAAATATCACTAATGTCATTTCAATAAGAATATTGTAGTTTATCTATATGAAATTCAAGAAACTAACTAAAAAAGGTGAGTTTGGCATTTGTACGACCCATGGGGAAGTGTGCTACATGGGATAAGGTCATGTAACACCTCTTCATCTTCCTCAAACTCATATAAATTATTTAAATGCTCTATAAGTTCCATTTTTTTCCTTCTTTGCCTTTCTAGACATATAAAAGTGACCAACAGGTTCATGCTTAGTACAAACAACTGAAGATATTTCAAGACAAATGCTTTTGGGAGGTGTTATTAAACTCAAATATATTAATTTACATTATAATATTTTGAATAATGGTAGATTTTTTTTTATGAACCATCCTCATGAAGTTGACTATGTTTTTTTTATTTTTATTTTATGCACCCTATAGGTTTTGCTCCATTTTGGGTGAGCCCTTATGAACCATTTGGTGACATTGACTCAAAAGGATGTTGGATATATTATTAGATGATCCACATTCTTATTTTAATGTTTAATGGTGTTTTTATGGGAAAATTTGTCTCATGTGGCAAGAAGGTACCACCATGTGCAGTCTCAGTCAATTTTCCACTTGTAGAAAGTTGAATTCCATGTAGGGTATTTCATGTGAATAGGATATGATATATTTACATGTATCCATATCATATTTATTACCTACATTTAGGATTAGTTTCAAAACATCATGCTTTGGGTAGATTGTAGTCTTGTCATACCTCATAGTCAACTCCATGCTTAATTTCACTTGCAGTCACATGTTTATAGCTTGTCTAACTAGTTCATGGAGTGGTAATGAGGGTATATTATCTATACCAGTCATCAATATCTGAGGATATTTCATTTGGTTTTTAAGGAGGATACAAGATTGGTTATAAACTCTTTCTTCACACCAACTAATCATTAAAGACCCCTTCCCGCTCCATTCCATATGTATGCAAGTGGTTTTCACATTGAAAGGGATGTTTTGGATCTTATTTAAATATTTACTTGGTGTTAATAATGTATTTTAAGGATTTTAAATGAGTTTAGTTGTACATGAGGCTTTTCCTCCATATTTTTGTTCTATTTCATGCTCACTTTCCACATTCAGCCCATATGCACACCTATAGGAGCCTTTTCTGATGTCATGATAAAAGTGAAGAGTTGAGAGATGTATTAATATCTTAACATTTTTTAAGGGTGAATTTGGATATTTTATGAGAACATAAAAGGTTCATAACATTAGTATTTTTCATACTACCCAAAATTGCCTACTTCACTAACTATGTGTGAGAATACCCATCCACAGGTATATCACAGAACCTTGAGAATTCTTGTATGGATATTTGACACATGGAGGGAAATTTATTTTGGATTATAGTATATGAATTTAACATATAAGACATATATAATGTTTTAAAAGGAAGAAATAAGGTATGCATCATGTTGAAGGGAACAAGGACTGAATTTTGGGATCAAATCCTTAAAATAAAGAAATAGAGGTCCAAGGGATTTTTGTGGACATATTACAACATGGTGGTAAATATTTTTAAGGAATATAAATAGGTAAATATGATATAATTTAGTATTGATAAGAGACATGCCAAATATTAAGGTCAGAAAATGAATAGAGGATAAAAGTTTGTAGCCTCAAAGTTGCTTATAACAACACTAAATTCCTGCATTTATCTTTATAGGATTGGAAGTTTTGAATGACTATTGATATCCTAACTTTAAAACAATGCATTACCTCATGTATATAATGGTACCATGGATTTAAAGTAATATAAAATGAAAATTAAGATCATTAAAATGATGTGGATATGTATTGTTTCAAGTCTCACACACCTACAACTTTTCCATCAAAAAATGCTCACCTATAATAGGGAAGGTAGAGAGTAAGTTAAGAATGGTATATAGGTGATAGTGTATAAGGAAGTGTTCATGGTAGATTGTCTCAAATGGTGTCAATTAGTCTAATAATTTTTAAGGGATATTTATAGAGGTCAAGACACAATATATACCCCTACATGTATACCTATAGGCCTCTTCGCACCATAAAGTATATACCTACATGTTGGTTGTAGGGATACCATGAGAAATAGGCTTGATAACCTCAGTTGTGAAATTTAATCCAGGCCTAAAAGGCTCAATTTCAGTTATAATATGGTTTATATAGTTTAAATGAGGATTGTATTATTATTTTCAAGGTCTTAGTAGAGAGACATGCACCTACAACCAACTGTAGATGATTGTCTTAGTCAGGTAGTGAATAAGTTTGAAATCCTAAAAGACAATATATCCCAATTATGAAATGAATGAGTTAAATTAATTAATATATGATCATGGATATCTTCAATGATAGTATTTAAAATTGTTATTAGAGTCCAATCAGGCAAAATACACCTACAGGGGTCTTTCCAAATAAGAAACATAGTTAGATAGGAAACACAGTCTAATCTATGCAAGGTGTATGAAGGGTTGAAATGATGAATGGATATTGGTAAATCTCCATAAATAATATGGTAGTATTTATAAGCCCTTAATATTATAAACCAAGTAGATAAGATCCAAAATTAGGCATACATAGCTCACAAAATGTAAACCTTGCTTATAGTCTTTTGACTAGCAGTATGTTTTAGGTTTTAGAGAGTTTAAAGGGCCAATTGACCTACTAAAGGTATGAGTTTTATATAATATGTATCCATAACTTGGATATTACCTTAGAAAATTTAATTTTTACTAAGGAAATAGGGCAGTGCCCTCTATTTTATCTCAGACAAAGGGCACTCTACTCATGAACAAAACCTACATTCTTGACAAGAGGTGATAAAAAGATGACCAAAAAGTTATGTGGATATTTATAAAAGGTTTTTAAATATATATTACATATAATATATCATGAATAAACAAATAATAAATGGTGAAGTTAAATAGAATAGTTTAAACCCTTAGAATTACAATCAAGCTTGCTAGGCATTTTTAAGCCTAGAGGCCAAATGGAGGGTCAATTCCAATTGTGCCCTGAGATGACAATTAGAATGGATTGAGTCATGTTTGTGAGGAAATTATATAGGTATTAAATATTAAGGAATTTAAATAACCCAATAGGATGGTCTAAAATATTAGGGTTACACTTAGACCTATTAGGCAAGATTTAAGCCTAGTGTCTTATTGAGTGGCCATTTGCACTTCTAACATGAGACATGTTTACTAGCCTATTGTAGCACAATTATAGGGTCATTTAAGTATGTGTAATCTTTAAAATTTAAAATAGACCTTAAGGAGAGTCAATTTTGTCTTGGGACCAACATTAGGACCGTTGTAATGAGGAATCAAGCTCGACAAGATAGTTTTGGATGCTCACATCTCCCTTGATGTTGTGTATGGGAATATAAGGAGTTTAGGTATGTTTATGGAGGTCTTAAACTTTGACTTTATAGAATTATTTTGAGATTCTACTATCAGGTCTTTATGAACAATGCTTAAGAGTGAAAAGAGGCATAAAATCCTTGTAAACCCTTATTAGTGACCCAATTTGGAAGATGAATCTAGAAATCTACCCTAGTGGACTAGTTTTACTAGGATGATGATTTAAAATTGTAGATTAATCTTTCAGGATCCCTCTCATACTTTTGAGTTGTACAGATTTGTATAAACAAGGTATAAAATAGGGTACTTTTGACTATTTTATGTGTTTTACAGGTTCCAAGAGGAGTTTAAAGATGAAACAAAATTTTGGAGAAGTATTAGGACCTTTGATAACCCATCATTTCAATTTAATTATTTAGATAAATTCATAAGTATTAAAACAAACATCTTCATCTTAGCTAACCAAAATTGGTATAGTGGACAAGCTAGTGAGAAGGGTGAAAAACTTCAAGTAAGCTAATTTTAAGGTGTCACTAATTATTATAATTCCATGGAGGGTCTTGAAAATTTTCATCCTCTCAATCCCATATATTTTCATGGAAAAATTGTGCCTTTTTTTAGGCCAAGTGTGCAGGGTGCATGAAGCAAGAGTTATTTTAGATTACAAATGATGATGGCTCATTCTCAAATGATTCTAGATGACCAAGATTGTAATAAATTAATAAATATAAATTTATAATATATTTCCCATTCATTATAATCATTATACTAGTCCCTACTTAGTTTTTTGACATTCACACAGGTCCAAATCATGAAGATAAATTTTTGAGCCAAAATGAGGAGTTTCATGCCACTTTTCATGAGTTTTATGACTTGGATGGACACTTGTGATTTATAAAATTGGATGGTTCATCCCATATAATTTTCTCATGCATAATTAAATAGTTTTATTAGCTTTAAAAGTGTCCTTATGACCTTTGGAATTTTCTCTTCTCATCTCTATCTCTTAAGTTCTATAATAACTAACCATTTTAGCCTTTTTAACTTATTCTCCTCCTAAGTATGGTGAAACCCTACTCATTTTCATACCTTATTATCAATAATAATACTAATTTATACATCTTTTATGACTTTTATTACTATGTTCATTTGGAATGTTTAATTTTGCATAAGTGATAACTCTTGTTTCCTTAGCATGATTATTTCATTCTATCATCTATTTGTAGTTGGAAAGCTTCTTCTTATAATGCACGTGAAGTGTTATATGAAGTTTCAAGGTTGAGTTAGTTATCATATTCCCTAGTGTCATTCAAGGCCTCTTATCTATTCCTCCTAGCCTAAACATTCATCCATAACCTCATAATGTAATATTGATGTGAGAAGATGTAGATTAGAGAAGTGTGTGTTTGGTTAGTCTCTTAGTTTCAAGTGTAACATGAAACTAGTTAGAATTCATCAATATATTTGGTGTATCACCTCATTTAAGATAGTTTTGTTTTAGTTATCTCTCTCCTTTTCCCCCAGAAAAAGGTTTAAGTGTAGTTGTGATCCAAATTGGTACATCAAGGGAGCTAGCCCTATCACGAGATTCACCTCATATTTAGGCTACCCACAATCCTAGAGGTGTTTCCATTATGCCACTTGGATGAGGAGAGCTTAGGAATGTCCTCAAAGGGTGAAATTCCAAGTGACAATAGTAGTAACATATGTATTATTATCAAATAAATTTATTTATGGCTTTCTCATATCAATTTCATGTGAAGGAGGTGAAGTAATAATATTTTATTCAAGTAATATTTTAAATAATTTGTGATGTAATTGTGGTAATATATCAAATTAACTTTTTGGTTGATCTGATAGAACAATTTTATTAGTAAGTATGAAATATAATTGATTCTTACATTTGCATCTCCTTTGGTATATTGTGATTTTAATTTATATGATGATTCACTTTGAAACATTGTTATAGCTATTTAAGTAGTTGTTGGTGCATATTTTATATTGTTCAAATCAAGAAGCTTGACATAAATTTGATGAATATAATTAACAAATTTAATGGTGAAAAAA
Organism: Torreya grandis; assembly: GCA_037957365.1. Classification (NCBI taxonomy): domain Eukaryota; kingdom Viridiplantae; phylum Streptophyta; class Pinopsida; order Cupressales; family Taxaceae; genus Torreya; species Torreya grandis. The sequence continues at coordinate 2,701,866 of JARHVA010001810.1, read as the reverse complement.
AACATTTGCTTGAAAATGTGTTTTAGCTTTTTATCCACCAATGTGCTAGTCATGTTGGGAAGCATAGTATTATAATAAATTACATATTCATTGGTAGGTTCATTATTTCCTTATCTAGGCTCTACAATTTGTTTGTAGGAAATTTTCTCATCAATTTTATAGAAAAGTGTTTGATAAAAAAATATGCTAATGGATTAAAGGATTTCATATATTGAGTGGGTAAATTATAAAACCAAGGCAAAACATATTCTATTAAGATTATAGGAAATAATTTTTTTAACAATTTGTCATTGAAGGCATAATCCAAACATGATACATCAAAATATCTAAGATGTTATTCAAGATATTTTGTAATTTCATAGAATACAAACTTTGGAGCTAAAAATATAGTTGGTAAATGATATGATTCAATATCATGTATTATAGTATTGTGAAGTAAAACAGTAGAATCTCATGAGTGACCAACTTTTGGAATAACTTATTCTAATTGTAGCACCTAAGCTTGTAGAAATGTAACTAAATACTCTAGTGAATGTACATTAGAAGAGGTATATGATGTATCATAAATGGTTATAAAAATAAATGAATGAGTCACTTGGTTATCCATGGGAAAATAAATCTATGTAAAAACACGTGTTTCTCCAAAACCTAAATATGTGGGTGGAATAATAGTCTCAACTATTGTAGTAGAAACATATATTGTAAGGTTTAGGAAGGGTTATTTGATTAAATTAGTTAATTCTCAAGATGCAATACCATGCTCATTATTTTGTTAATATTTTTGATCCATAAATAGAAAAGAGTCATTATCATCAGGGTAAACATCAAGACATTTCCTAAAAAATTTTACATCAACAAGATCAAAATTAATAACCTTAGACTAATGAGTTTAATCATTTTCTATGGTATTCATGTTAAAGATGACACAAATAAAATATGGGAAATGGGAATGTTGGAAACAAAAAAAACTTTTTGTATAAACCCTAATACAAACAACAATTTTGATACCTTGGAAAGTTGAAACCCTAAGGAATACTTAGGTTTGGGAAAGGTTCCATCAATATGTGGGTTCACCAAATGTTTTATCTTGAGTTGAATTAATTTTTGTGGATTTAAAATCATTATGATAAATATATTAGAACATATCAGGGTGTTGTAGATACATTTTAAAGAAATAAAATGAAAACAAGTAAATGAAATAAAATGATTAAAAACAAGTTTTAACTATGCAAATGAGAGATACACATAGATTTTTGTTGTGCTCAATTGACTATGATGACTCAAAAAATGTAAAAATAGAGAAGCATGATGAATCTTAGAATAATACTATAATATGGTCTTAATATCATGCATAGACAATTATTCCAAATAGGATTACTAGTGATGGATGTTATTGTTCATGGATATCATATTTTACTTTAGAATAATGCTGAAATTTAGGTCACAATCCTATGCAAACATATAAAATAGGCTTAGGTGTACTAATTTTATTTTCTATGATGTGTGATATATTTGATAATATCTTGTTGAATTTGAAAACCCTAACAATGTATGTGTAGTCATATAAAATGCAAAAATTGGTAAATTGAGCATGGATAATGACACCCAACCCTTAGGTCCCTCTTTTCTTTCTCTCATGACCCTCATAGGCATCTTTTCATTGATTTCTAGTCATCCATAACGTTCTAGACTTGATCCAAGCTAACCCAAATCCCTTTTTCCATGATTAATCCATCCCCCTAGGTCTCGTCTACTTAGGACTATAGCACCCAACTTGGACTATAGTGTCAGTGCCACTCTTATCCACTTTTGATGCTCCTATCCAAGTCCTTTTTTGGCCCCTATGGTCAATTTATTTTGATTACCCATCCTTATCCTTATCATCCTAGCATGATTAAATTCAACCCATGACTAATAGATCCATATACAATCCCATTCAAATATCATTTGGAAAGGGTTGGAAAATATCATTAATCAAGCAAGAATACAAGCAAGATTACTCATGTAATCTTTTCTATTCTCTACATACAACCAACCTATATAAATTAAAGCTAATTCAAATCCTTACACCAATCCCTAGCCATCTCAAGCACATCTAGTTTAACAATATTGCATATTCATACACTAAATTTCACAAAGCACATCAAATGGGAGAACTACATATGGCTTGAACCCTCTTCAGAGTATTGGTTTATAGATAGTGTGCCCACACACGGAGTTTGAATCATGTTCATTACATCTTATATACACTAACCCCCCCCTCTTTCTTGAAATTGGTCAAAGCACAAGGGAGTATAGAGTTTGAAGATAAAATATACTCTAAATATATCTCTACAGACTTCTAACTACCAAAACTCCATGGATAAGGTCACACAGACTTGGCAAATAAAACCCAGAAAGCTCAAATCCTCAATAGAATAGTGACAAAGGTAGACTACATCATCAGTACTACTCCTATCACTTTTGATGCTCCTATCCAATCACAAAATAAAAGTCAAATCCTAGTTTGTGATATTGTCTCAGTCTTGCATATTGAATCTCAGACCCTGCCTCAGTTGTATCAACTAGTTTCCAGCCAAGTTTAATTTTTTACTACTTATTACTATTTTTAGAAAGGTTAAAATTGTAATCTAATTTATACAAATAAGTAGCTTAATTATTGCATACTATTTATTAATTTTACTACGTAAACCCTTTATCTAAATTAGAAATAATACACTAATATTCCTAAAACTGTTAAATCATTTGGTGAACCCGACTTACTTTGTTTGTGCATAAAAATCCTAGAAACCTTAGGGTAAAATTCCTACTAATTTTTCCTCTATTTTTTTTTTAATTTTTTACTTGCATAATAAAATTAGAAATTATTATTTAATTTTATAATTTCATAGTAATTTTAAAATAATTTTCTTTCAAACCCTAGTTGTCCATTTTAGATCCTAGTATTTTCTAGTAATTTTCCAATCATTTTCTTAATTTTTACTAGCATATTTAAATTATAAAATCAATCTAAATATAAAAATTCAATAATAATTCTCCAAAATATTTATTTCTAAAAATCCTAGTTGCATATACTAGGTCCCTTTAAATCACTAGTTTTTCAATAATTTTTTGAATTTTTACTTGCATACTTATCTTAGGAATTCACTTTCAAATTAAAAATTTAACAGTATTCATCTTTCAATCCCATTGTTTCTTAAGGTATCACCTTACATGATTTTGAGCTTCATTTCCTTTTTATGCATATTCCAGTTCCTTGTTTAGATTATATCTAATTAATCTTTTATACTATTATCCAATTTTTTCTTATGCCACCTAAGCTCCTTACATCTCTTTCTTTGAGATGAAGTGTAAGACTTAGTGGTAACACTCTTGAATACACCTAGATTCCTTTAAATTGACCATATACCATGGATAAATAACTAGTTTAGACTTTGTATATAGATTTTACACATCTAGATTACACCAATATCAATGAGGATAATTCAGACATTGAGCAATATGAGAACAACAATGACAATGTACACATTGATGCTCATGCTCCACCATATTGGACTATTAATCCACTTCCACCCATTGTTGATAATGAAGTTTTCCTCAATAAGGATGTGATTCTATAAGTTTTTAGAGAAAGACTCAGGGAATATCCCTAAGATCATCCTCTTGTATTATAATCTATCATGGAAATTAAAAAGGCTAAACAATTTGAATATTCTATTCCTTTAGAGTAAACAATTGAAAATGATACTATGGGGGATATTTTGTCTCAAAAACCCCCTATAGCAGCCAAACCTACCTCTATGCCACCATCTACAACTAGTACATCTTTATCTCTTGATGTGGTAACCCATGTACAAGAGATAAAATCTCTTCAATCCAAGGTGCTACATCTTGAGTAAGGTGCCTCTAGACCTACACAAACTTTGGACTCTTTTGCTCTACTACATACACCATTGGCATGTCACATTTCTTATACACCCTTACCACAAGGTTTTGTTCAACCTAAGCTTACTTTATATTATGGCAAGGGTGATCTAGAGACACATTTGAGATATTTTCATGTAGCATGTTTGGATGATGTACCAAATAACTAGCTACTTACCAAGTTATTCCCATGAAGCCTAAATGATTATTATTAAAATAGTTATGTAGTATACTAAATTAGTTGGTCAATACATTCAATCCTTTGGCTAACATGTTCCTATCTCATTTCAGCATTAACATCGGTGATAAGGTTTCATATGCCCAAGTTGCACAATAGAAATAAAGGTCAAATGAACATCTCACAAATTATGTTCTTCAATATAAGACTATATTGGCTAATATGAATAGCCTCATGGCCAATCAAGAGTTACAAGATATCTTCAAATAGAGTCTTCCACCAGCTTTGCATGAATCAATTATGTTCAAATGATTCTCTTCGTTTATTAAATTACGTCACACACTAAAGGAAAGAGAAGTCAAGTTAATTTCAATGGGAAAACTCAAGTAAATGAGCATATTAGAAACAACCAAAAAGAATAAAAATAAAGTCTCATGCAAAGTCAAGGTCAATAATAAAAAGAGTCAGAATCAATCAATAGTTAATATAGCTTATGAGTCCCCTCAACGTGTGCTTTTATCATCACCTCAATGTATATTTGCCTATCTACTAGTTTCTCCATCCATAGTTTTATAGTAGCTATTGAAATGTAACATCATATCTCTCCCTCCTATTTTAGAAGTTGACCAAAAAAAGCCTCTTCCATAGGGATATGATCAGTATGCATTTTATGAGTTTCATAGGGCACTAAGCCATACAATAAATAGATGCATTAGTTTGAGACACATGTTACATGATTTGATAGATGGAAATCATATTGATCTTGGCACTTTGGTTGAGCCTCGTCAGGTAAAGTAAACATAGGATAAATATTTTAAAATCTTCTCAAATCCTTTTCCACAACATTCTAAATAAGAGACAGGGGACACATCTGAGGTTCACCATGCATATCATGCACATCCACTAATAGATACATAAAAGGAACATTTAGTTGAGACATATCCTTTAAGTAATATGATTGGTGTATATAATTCCAAAGTTCCATATAGACCTTCCATCTCCTTCTCAAAGTATAAGATAGTTGAGGATGATTCAGATTATCATGCACTCTTAATGAGATCTTACATTCATAATCATCATATTCATAGTGTTCTTATCGATAATTGATCCAATGTAAACATGTGCACTATGACAATACTACAACATTTGGGATATTTAAAGTAGGGTATTACTCTAATGAACATTGTTATCAATGGATTTAGTGGGCACATATAGAGTTCATTGGGTGAGATCATACTTCTTCTATAGGTTGGTCCAACACATGTGGCCACACCATTCACTATTGTTTCTAGTGTAGGAGATTTTGATATGTTACTTGGTTGACCATGGATTCAAAAACTTCATACATTACTTTATATAGTTCATAGATGCATGAAATTCATTCACTCTAATCAGGTTGTTATAGTTGGCCGAGTTTCATATGAGTTACCACTCCCCACTTTAGAGCCATCTTCTACTTTGTAGTTTCCAATTTTAGTTCAACCTCTAGTTATCATTTCTCCACCAGTTATAGTTCTTCCCCTAGTTTCAATTCAAACATAGTTGAGGCATCCATCACCAACATAGAGAGTTCATACACATCCATAGCTTCAAGATGTAGATATCTTCTAGCTACAATATTTACACCCAAGGCAATGTCATTGAGATCTCATGCATCTAATCATAGAGAACATTTTTAGAGAGCTTCTTCTATTACTAGATGGATCCCTAAGAGCCTTACAATTGTATCCACTTCTTAGAGTTATAGGGGGACCCCAAAGTTGGTTTTAACTTTAAATATTTCAATGAAAATATAACATACATAGCTTTTAGAGCCATAACCTCAGTATTTCCATCATGCTTCACCATCACACATGATTCCTCTCCTTGATATAAGACACCATGATAGGGAGTCTCCCATGAGACTCATCGGTTAGAGTCATCTCTTATCAGATTTGCATGTACATAGTTTCCTTTACTTGATTGTACATAATCTTCCTTTGATTGGTTGTACATGGTTCAAATATCTCAAAATACAAAAACAATATAGCATTTCACAAATCTAAAAATATTCAAATAAGTTCAAAAACACCAAAAACATTTTAATTGTATGCATTATCCATGTTTTACATTGCTATTACTATGCTAGACTTACATTTATTATTTTATGCTATTATTTGTTGATTTATCTACATTACCATACTTCACTTGATCTTCTTTAAGTGTGTGTAGTGACATCCAACTCCTTGATTGCTTCACTATACACATTAAGGGGGAATCCTACTACATTAAATACACACATCGATATAGCTTCTCCCTAGGGGAATCTTCTACATGACTACACTATCGAGGTTATGTCAATCCTACAGCACACGCTCTAGTTGTCATGATTTATGTACATTATCTACTAGCTTACACAAATTACTATATCAAAATCTCACTAATATATATCACTTATGTATTTCCTAGCATATACCTAGTCTTGTACTAATGTTTCTTGCATACTTTCACTTCTTACTTTGATTAGTTATATGCGATTATATTTCTAGTATTTACATGCTTTATTTTATTGCTTAGTGTAGCTTGATGTGATTACATTTTTCATCTCATGTTTGTCTCCTATATGTGCCTTAGGACATTTACCAATGTCATTTGCTTATATTCATGTGTATGCCTTAGGACATTTGCTAATGTCTTTTGCCTTTATTACTCTATGTGATCCAACTTTGCTTGTTTCCAATTATATGTGTATGTGGTATTTGAGCATGCCTTGTATGTTTGCTTTCTAATTTAAGTGATATGTGCTCATTTCCTTTATTAGTTTGGCCCCTTGGCCACCATTATATGCTTCTTTATTATTGCCTTCTGTGCTTGTTACTTGATTACTTTTTGATTATTTTCAATGTCATGATTCACATCATGCATTATCTTAATTTCTTGTATGCCATGATGGACATTACGTTCCATCCCTCCATGGCTAATAACAACTAATAACTAACACTTTTGATTCCAATTTAGTATATTTCACATGTTATTACATTTTTATATCTATCTAGGCATATCCCTTATTGATCTAACAATCTCTCAATACAAACCATGCTATATCTTGAGATATCTTATCGATTATAATTGTCATATCACATATATTTACAACTTAACACACTTATAGGGCTCTTTATTCTTAGGTTATTCATTATAGGGTATTCATTCCTACCCTCAGAAGAGGGGGCAATAAATATGGGTTTTATCATAGAGATCAAAGATCCTATCAGTCAAAAAATCTAGTTTTAGAACACTCAAAACAACAACCAAACATCAAACTAGCCAAAATAGACAAGGCAAATAGTGAAGATTATATAACAAGTTTAAGTTTTATCCCAAGACAATAATGTCAAGACTAGACTATAGTGCTAGTTCCACTACTATCCATTTTTGGTGCTCTTGTCCAAACAACAACAAAAAACTAGATTTTCTAGAAGCAAGCAAAAAGGTAGGTTTAGCTACAATTTTGCATAATTAGACTAGTTCAAAAACATTAGTTTTGAATACACTTTTGCTCAAAGAATATATGCATAGGGGACATCATGCATGGCATGATCTGATCTCACTTTTAGTTTTAGATATGGTAGTTGTTATAACTTCTAGATGAAAATCCATGTTTCAAACACTAATGATTGGGGGTAATGTGCATGACACATTTATTTTATTTTCTTTTTGAGTTTAGCATTATCCATACATTCTCAATAGTTACATGCCTTATTCCATCTACAAGTGGTTGGAATCATTTTAGATTAGCTTTCATACAAGCCTAACCTCCATATTACCAAGTTCCTAAGTTCTTGAGTTCCTGAGTGGCTTCCACATAAGCCTAATTCTCAATTTTAGAATGGATTTTATACAAGCTTAATCTCCATCTTTTGGAGTGGCCAAGAGTGGCCTATTTTACAACATGTATTTGGTTAACCATGCCAATAGTGTTAGAGTATAGAGCTTTCATAGGTTTCAAGAACCAATAATTAATATTTTGACTCGAAATGATCTGACCAAAGTTAGCTGGCTCATAAATTTTATTACCCCATTTAGGGGTAACCTGGCCAAAATTGACACTTGAATATGTCAATTTCACATCATTTATCATGTTTTAGTGTTTTTAGGCCAAATTGTGCATTTTAGATATAAATTGGCCAAAACCCTGATTGGAGGTTATCAATGGTTAGATTTAGGTGTCTATAGTTTGCCCCTATTTGGGAAGGCATTACAAGCTATAATCATATTAACATCTTCTCAAAGAATTAAAAGATCATGTATACCTACAACTACAATGATGATAAACTATCTGTAAGATGCCCCCTCAAGGGAATAATTGGCACAAGTAGGTTGACAAACGGTCCCTTGAAAAGAAAGAAGCAAAATGAGGGGACCAAAGAAAGGAAAGATGATGGGGTGAAAACACAATGATACTAAAAAATTAGTCAAAATCATTGAGAATGCAAGTGGGATAGTGTACAATGGTTTGCCCAAAGGTGGTTATAAGCATTTTACCCTGATAACGGTAATGTAGTATGATAACACAATGATTTGCCCAAAGTGGTTATAATCATTGAGAAGATGGAGCTACCCCAATTAGGATAGAAAAACAAGATAATAACATGCCCTTGTATAGGTAAAAAAATTAAAGTGGTGATAACACAATGATTTGCCCGAAGACAGTTATAATCATTGAGAAATGCAGGTGGGATGGTGTGTAATGGTTTGCCCATAGGTGGTTATAATCATTAGACCTCGATTATGGGGAACAAAAGAAAAGGAAATGGGGTAGCTGATCTATCTCCATATGCACTAGGAAAGTGAACACTTCCTACATAGTTCCATGGATGTAATATCCAATAAAAAAATTCAAGCCAAATGTAGTTCTCCCAGAGAATGGGAAGAATATGATAAATGAGGAAAACAAACATAATGGATATGATAGAAGAATAGGAATGGTATTTCAAAATGGTAAGTGTGTGAAAGAAAAGGCTAAAAAGGATGGGGAAACTAAATGACAAGTGATTTGCTTATAACTTAGTAAGGGTTCCCAAAATCCTCAAGGCAAAGAAGTGGTCAATGTTTTTGTTCTTTTCTAATGATTTTTTGAAATGTTTTTAGAATTATTTGAATTATCTCAACTCAATCAAGAATGATGAGACAATAAATGGTTCAAGCTCACAAAATGGTGAGAGTGTGGCTTAGGTTGCTCATAAAATAGAGAGAGTATGGCTTAGGTTACTCAGAAAATGGTGAGAGAATGGCTTAGGTTGCTCACAAAATGGTGAGAGTGTGGCTTAGGATGCTTTCAAAATGGTAAGAGTATGGCTTAGGTTGCTCACAAAATAATGATATCATGGCTTAGGTTGCTCACAAAATGGTGAGAGCATGGCTTAGGTTGCTCACAAAATGATGAGAGCGTGGCTTAGGTTACTTGTAAAATGATGAGAGCATGGTGGATAAGGGTGACTGAGCTAACCTCAACAAGCATTAAGCACTACCTATATAGTCCTAGAGTAGGACCTCAAGTCACTGGAGTTTTACCCTTTCAAAAGATAAATTTGATTAATGTAGTGGCCAATTCAAACAAAATAGGCACAATTGGTAAAAAAAACATAGCATGGCATAGGAAGTCGCAAGTTGGTACATCAAGGCTTATTTTTCACCTAGTTTACCCATAGGTAGTTATAACTAGGCCATAATAGTATAGATCAATGGTACTAATTTACCCAAATGTGGTTATAATTAGTACTAAGACTAGTGGTAAGAAACGACTAATAAACGAAGGATGCAACTGTTGAAACTTCTTTCACACAATCCCAAAATACTCTTTCTATTTGAAGTACTTGAATGAACTCATGAACTGATCAGATACCTTGATGTTGAAACTACATAATGAATGGAAAAAAACAAGGTCAAATAGGCTAGGCTTTAGAACACACTGGGTCAATAGAATGGAAGTAGAAAGTGGATACAATGAAGAGATAGATAAGGATGATATTTGTACAAAGAAGAATAGTGATAAAATGGCATAACTAAAATGGTCCTTATAGACAATACACCTTAGCACTCAATCATAGTACCGCTTGAGATGAATAATATTCATTAGCTTTGGAAGTTCATCTCTGTCTGGTGTGACAAGCCTGTATGCTCTTGTTCCATAATTTGTAGTGATGATGAAAGGCCCTATCTAGTTTGGTTTGAATTTTCCTTTATACTTTTTCTTAGCCATGGTGTTCTTTAAGAACAAGATCACCAAGTTTAAATTTTCTATAACTAACATGTCAATTATAGTGGCCTTTGAGTCAATTATGATATTCTTGAATATTTTTAAGTGTGACTATGCATATCTGATCAAGTAGGTCTATCTCTTGCAGGTGAGCTACTCGATAGTCATGATCATCTAGGACATGATTGAGAGAGATGTGTAGTGAATGCGATTCAACCTCAATGAGAAGGATGGATTCAGTACCATAAAAAGTGAGTATAGAGTGGATGCTATGGGGGTACAATGATTGGTATGGTATACCCAAAGGGTAAGTAATATTTAGAGGTACCAATCATGATCAACATCATTGACAATATTTTTGAGAATATTGACAAGGTTTTTATTAGATGCCTCAGCCTAGCCATTACCTTGAGGGTAATATGTTGTATAAAAATGTTGTGTGATGTTATATTCAGTACATATCTAGTCTACATATTTTTTCTTGAATGATCCTCCATTATCAGATATAATGTCATAGGGGATACCATAGCAGTAAAAGAGGTGGTTGAAGATGAATTTGGAAATTTGCTTTCTAATCACGTAAGTGAGGGTTATAGCTTCAACCCACTTAGTGAAATATTTGGTGCTGGTAAAGATATGTTTATGGACATTAGATGAAGTGGGGTTAATCTTTCCAATGAGATCAAGTCCCCATGTAGAAAATGGCCAAGGTGTCAACATCAATTTTAGAGTTTTTACTGGGGCATAAATAAAATTAGCATGCCATTGACATTTGTCACACTTTTTTACATATGAAATAACATCTACGTCTATTATGGAATAATAATAACTAGTACGCAAGAGCTTTTTAGATAGGATGACCATTCTAGAATGAGCACCACATACTCCTTTGTTAACTTGTCTTAACACTAGTGTAGACTCTACCAAAGTTAAATAAGGAAGCAGAGTTTAATCAAAACCATGATGGTAAAGGGTAGATCCAAGTAGAGTATAACAAGTAGAATGATGAATGAAGGCTTTGGTTTGTTTTCAAGATAGGTTAGGTGGTATAACCTAGTCATGAAGGTAGTTATAAAGGTCTGAGTACTAGATAGAATTAGGACCAAAAATATCACAAATCAAGGCGATGGTTGAAGGTTCATGAGTTGGTGTTGATAAATTCTCGATGAGGAACTAATACTCTCTAGATTTATCTATATGTCAAATTAGAGAACCAATAATAGCCATGGCATCTATAGTTATATTACTAGCCCTGGATATGTGCTCAAACTAAATATTGGCAATTTGTTACTTAAGAATGTTGACCATGGCTCTATATAGAATTGGCTTGTCATCTTTGGTCTAAAAATGATTTGTGACCTGATTGATGATTAATTAAGAATCACCATAAGCTTGGAGATGAGGTATATTCCAATGCATTACTTGTTGAATACTGACGACATGTGCTTCATACTTGGCCATGTTATTTGTACAAGGAAAGTTGAATCTAAATGATTTAGGGATTAGATCCCCCTATGGTGTAATAAATAATAGGCCTACCCCAGATCCATGTACAGTAAATGAACCATCAAAATACTATATTCTAGGGCTTCTCTTCAAGGTGTGTGTCAATGATGGTCATGATGGATTCATCAATAAATTGAAACATGAGTGGTTGTGTGTCTATGAAAGGTGCTTCAATAAGTTGATCTGTAAGAAATTGTCCTTTGATTACCTTCTAATTGACATACTCTATGTCAAAATCACTAAGAAGCATGATCCATTTAGCCATTATACCTTATAAAGCTATTTTAGATAGTAGATACTTGAGCCAATCTACTTTTGAAATGACCATGGTTTTATTATATAACATGTAATGATGTAGTTTTTGAGTTGCAAAAACCATGGCTAGACAAGATTTTTCAATAGGTACATATTTATGTTCATATGTAGCTAGGGTATGAATTAGGTAGTATACAACATGCTCTTTTCCATTGTCATAATTTTGAGCCAAGAGTGGCCCCAGAGTATGGTCGGTAGATGATAGGTATAACAAGAATGACTTTCCTGGAATAGGAGGTAATAAAATAGGCAAATTGACAAGATAATATTTGAGCTATTGAAAAGCTATTTGGCAGTGATCATCCCAATTAAATATAACTCCTTTCTTTAAAAGGTGTTTAAATGGATGGCACTTATCTACAAATTAAGAGATGAAGCATCGGATTGACTAGATCTTACCCTGCAAACTATGGAGTTGCTTTAAATTGGTTGGTGGTAGCATCTTATTTAAATCATGGAATTTAGTTAGATCAACTTCAATACCTCTATGAGACATAATGAAGCTAAGTAATTTTATTGAAGTTACATCAAACACACATTTCTTTGGATTTAATATAACTTTGTACTCTCATAGTCTTTCAAATATTTTATGCAACACTGTTGGATGGTCAGCCCTAGTTTTGGATTTTCTTAATATGTCATTGACATAGTCTTCAATAATATCATGCATTATATCATGGAATATGACAGTCATATCCCTTTGATATATAGCTCCAACATTATTAAGGCCAAATGGCATTACTTGATAACAAAATGTTCCCCATGAAGTGGTGAATGTTGTTTTATGTTGGTCTTTTAGTGTTATTCTGATCTAGTTATATCTTGAAAAGCCATCCATGAGTGAAAGCATTTCATAACTGACCATGGAGTTGATGATCATGTCAATATTAGGTAAGGCAAAATCATCTTTAGGATAAGATTTGTTGATGTCTCAAAAATTAGTACAAATTTGTATCCCTTCAATCTTTTTACTAATAGGTACAACATTAAGATCCATTCAGAGTAGTCAATGGATTGAATACATCCTACTCCTAAGATATTTTCCAACTCTTTCTTTACCAATACAAAAAAGCAAGGATTCATCCTACATAACTTTTATTTTATTGGTTTTGCATCAATATTAATCACAAGGGGTGAAAAACCAAGGTGGGATCTAAACCTGGCATGTTAGAATAAGTCCATGCAAAGATATCTACAAATTCTTTTAATAGAGCTGTAAAGACATCACATTCCTATTCAATGAGGGATGCACCTAATTTTATCCATTTTAGGTTTGATGGAGTCTTGATATTTACCTCTTTTTTATCTTAAACTAGAAGGGTCAAACCATCTTCTAGGATAGTAGGCAATGACTTGAACTATTGGATTATGCCAGGGTCTTTAGTTAGAACTTTCTCTTCAACTTCTCCTAGACATGATGAATCTAAGTCTCCTAATGGGAGATCTAGCCATGTAACAAAAATAATTAGAAATTATTGGAGAATTTGATCAAATACTTTTTGTTGCTCAAAAGTAAACTTAGATCCATAGGCAATTTTGCCGTTGGTGGTCTCTTGGTCTAAATTTGAAGAAGAATGAACACCCCCATCTAATGGTACCTGAGATAGGTTTTCACCACTAGACTAGCCTTTATCTTTACTTTTTCCCTAGTTAAAAAGTGCCTTAAATATGTTTTCACTTTGGGACCTCAATGTTTTACTTATTTGTTTTTGGCTAAGGGTGTTCACTCGCTCTCCAAAATATGTTATAGGATCTAATGTGATTGAGAATCCTGATTTGTGATCTCCCAACGAAACATTATCTCTAAGGCCCAAGAAGTCACATAATGCTTCATCATTTTATAACTCATCAATTGACAAACTGGATTCTTATTGGTCCTAATCTATCAATTAAGGATAATATAAAGGCAATGGGTTATGATGAATGGCTAGGGTAAGGGTACAAATGGTATTGTTATCAAACATGTTGGTTTTAGCTAGCTCATCAAAGGTGAGACTATGATCAGACTCTACTTCATTATCAACATCATCATCACTAGTCACTGGTGATGGAGTTTGAATAAGATATGTGGGATCACCCCCAGGTGGTTTAAATCTAAGTCCATAAGGTCTTTCATACTTAGTCATGGAAATTGGCTTGATGGGTCCTTGTTGATTTGGTTTAAGGCCTCTTCTTTTATATTTGTGACACTCTATGATCCTATTAGGAATATGATACTTTGTATTTTTATAACAATTAGCTTAGTTGCCATTGTATAACCATGATTCATCCCCTTTAAGAGGTTTAGGTCCTAGGCTAGATGATGGTACAAATGTAGTAGTCCCTTATCTTTATTATTTTGTTGTCAATGCATATGTGGGATGACTTTAGGTTGCCTAAAGGTTTTCAAATTTTGAGGAATATTGGAAATATGAAATGTATCATGGGTCACATACTCTCCTAGTCCATTATCTAAAATGGTGAAATGATTAGAAGATTCAAGAGGTGGCATGTGGAAAAGGGAATCCAATGTATTAGGATCTATGAAATTATCAAGTGAAGGATCAATAAATATAACTTTTCCTTTATCCTACTTAGAACTACCATACTGATAATTATAGCTTTGAAATTTGGCCTCAAGATGCTTGTAGTGTTCATATGGGTGTAAATCTCCTAGAATATTTACTTCCATCCCTGAGTGGGAAAACTTGATACATTACTGCAACATTAACGAGATTACATTAATTTCATGTAACCAAGGCTTACCTAGAAGCATGTTGTACGATAACTCTAGATCAGCACATAGAAAAGTGTATCATGGGTCAAAGGCCTAATAATAACTGGCAAACTAATGGTGCCTTATGATTCTCTTTCTTGATTATCATAGGCTTTGATAGTTATTGTTTCTGGTTGGAGATATACCATTGTGTACCCAAGAAACTTAATGAGCTTTAGAGACACTATGTTGAGGCTAGATCCATTATCGATAAGGACAAATTTCACCTTATGCCATCTTATATAATCCTCAGTGTATAATGAGTTATTATGGAGTGGGCCAAGGGAAGACATTTCACTTTGGTTGAATGTGACTTATTGGGCTGGAGCTAGGTGTCCAACCAAAGATTGAAATTTTTCAATGGATATGTCACTATCAACAGTGGATTGGGTCAAAAAATGATTCAAGATATTCTTGTGGATTATTAACATTCACAACAAATATAAATTAGGAATTTGTGTTAGCATCTTCTAAAATTATTCCATAATATCAAACTTCTTGTCTTGGTTAGTAGTGAATGATTTATTTCAAGGCTAAACAGTTGGTTGGATGACAGGCAAAGTGGCAAATGGTTATGGGCCTAGGATAGTAATCTTCAACCTCTAAGTTTTGATTGCACAATTAGGATTAAATATTACACCATTATTGTTAACCAATGTTGGAAATGGTATAGGACCAGACCAGATAAGTCTTGATTACTGGTGCACTTGCATGTGGTCACGTGGCAAGGATAAGTTGTCAATATAAGGTCCAAAAGGGGAAGTCCTAATTTGCAAGTTTTCTTGTATGCATTCCTAGGTTAAATAAGGATTATCCATATAATTTGGTTAAATGTTATTGTTTAGTAATGGTCTAGGTTGATTAGTGTTTGATCTAGGATTAATGGAGATGGTATTAATGCTAACCCCTGCAATATGACCTACAACCCTATTGTAGTCATGTGCAAATACATGGTAGGTTTGTTGCCTATTATCATTCTGACCTTAGTTTTATCCATTATTCTATTGTTGTGATTTCTACTACTAATTTTGTTTACTTTACTAGTTCAACCTTTGATTTTGTTGTTGCATAGGTCATTGTTGTTGTTACTGATTGTTCTACTATTGTTGATTGTTATGTGTGGGAAAGGGGTTTTGATAGATCCCAAGAGTTTTATTATAATTATAATCACCAATATCTAATTTTGTCTCCCCATTCTCCAACATATTCTCAATTAAATGCTTGATTTGGAAACATTTTCATAGATTATGCCCATTGACCCGATGATAGTCACATAATTTGTTTTCACGGTACCAATCAGGATAAGGAATACCTTGAAAATAATGCTTTGGTATAGGCCAAATAATTAGATTAGTGGTATAAATATTGTGAAATATAGACTCAATAAGTTCTCCTAAGTCATTAAAGATACGATGTGCAGGCATGATTCTCTTAGGAGGAGGGGTTTGCAATGAAAGCGACTGTTGTATTTGTTGTGTAGGTTTTGGTTGTTTCATTTATTACACTAGTTGAGTAGGATTAAGTTGAAAAGGTGGTTCAAATGATTTATGCATAGTTTGGACATGATGGGATTTAGTTACTCCATTTCCTACAACATTCCTATTACGATTGAATTGCTTCGATCTTTCATGGTTATTAGCTTATGTCAGTTGTAATGCTCACACTTGGATGGGATGTTGGTAATTTCCTTGATTGGTACCTTAATTTTGATTAATTGAATTAATATTGATGACTTATTTATTTATGAGCACCCTCTTGATAAGAAAACCTTTATCAATGATCTCTTTGAATGTATGCACACATTGCAGTTCTAGATGATTGGCTATCTCACTATGCAAATTTTTAGTAAACCCAGCATCTAATTGTTTATCTAGTAAACTATGGGTGAAATGGCTTACAAGAGCTCTCCATCATTGTAAATAACTTGCAAATATCTCCCTAGTTTTTTTTTCTTGTGTCAGGTCTACTAATGAAATCTCATGCTTAAGATTATAAGAAAAGTGCAACACAAATTTATCAAAAAGATCATCAAAGTCTATTACTAAATTCTTAGGAAACTTTTAAAACCACTCCAAGGCTTGTCTAGCCAAGCTCCTTGGAAACAACAACAAAATTTATATGTCACTATATGCCACTAGTTGACATATGAGAAAGAATTTGGTCAAATAAGCCTTAGGGTCACCTTTCCCTTTATATTTATCAAATTTCAGTGGTTCATATCTTGGAGGAAATGGTATCTGTAAATACTCCATGTTGAATGGATAGGAATAAACATCATCCAATTTGAAATTTTTAGTTTGTTTACCAACTTGAATGGTATCAATTGCATCCTTCATCTGTTGTAATTCTTGGGATAAGAAACTAGATGGAATATTGGTTTGAGGGAGAATTTGGGTTTAGATAGATGGTTGGGAGGTCACAACTGGAACACTTTGACCAAGGTATGATGGAGATACCTATTGGGGTACATTATCTGGGTTGGGGAATGAATCAAGAATATGCATACATGGATTAGGATTTACATGAAATTACACATTTGGTTGCAGGATGTTCTGGTTCAAGTTGGTGATAAAGGTTTGAATTGAGGGATTTTGTGGTTGGATGGAGGGATATAACTATACTATGCATGTTATGGTTGAAAAGGGACATGATGTGAACTAATCAAACCTTGATATTGATAGGAACTTGTGGACCAAGACCCTATCTCTATATTTATGGTAGATTTTGAATCAGTTGTCTCATAAGTACTTGAGAAACATGGGGACTTCCTTGTTTCATGAATATCTGTGAGGAAGTGAATGTAGGTTGTAGATTTGACATCTATCATTGACCAATATTTGCATGTTGTTGGATAGTTATTTCTTGGTTTTGGATTGCCATATTAGTCTGCAATTGAAGAGGTATGTTCATCATTACCTGATGAGGTAGAACATTTTTTTCCCTGATTGAGGTGGTAATGTATTTTTATTCTATTACATTGATGCACTAGACTATGCCTGCTATTGTGGAATACTACTCATTAATTTTGAGGGGGAGTAGGGTTTGTCACATTTTGTTATTGAGGCACAACATTAGTTGTTGTTTGATTACCTAATCCTATAGGTTGTACATTCGAGGAAGTAGTTGGTTGAGGTTAGGGTGAAGAAAATATTATTCTTTGATATGATGATCTACTCATGGGATTAAATACAGGCACATGTTGTTGGCTAGTTGTTTGTGCATTAGTACCACTTTGATCGAGATTGGATGTTGTTTACATATTATCTACTATGTTTGGCTCATTATTTAGTGTAGACATTGAAGACACTTCTTCAATAATTGGCATATGCATCAATTTACCTATTGAAATGGTTTGTGTGAATGGGATGGAGTTTGGATTCTCTTGTCTAGTTAACTCTATCAACACTCTTGTTGAAGGAACTAGGTTAATGAGAGGCTTACTTACCATGTTCATATAATTGAAATCATGTGCTAGATTTAGATATGTTTGATATGATGTTTGTATTTGGTTAAAATGTTCTTCCATGATGTTTTTTCCTTGATAAAATATATTAAGATCTTGATACGTTGTTTGGACTAGATCCATAAGATTATTGGCAGAAGCTTATTGATCATAAATGATATTATAGGGCACTCTTACTAGACTTGGTAAATTTTCATGGGGGAAGTCTGCTGAAAACTTGGCCCCTACCTCTACGGCTCTAATGAAAATATCATCTTTATCCTCTAAAAAATGTCACTCAAATAAAAATGGATCATATATGGAAGCTATATTAGTAAAATATGATTGTTGAAGAACTGACTCATCCACTATGGGTATTGTAGCTAGGTATTGTGCAGTTTGCTCTTGGTCCTCTTCTAAATAAGATGGTGTGTTAACTAGATAGTTAGGTAATGGATCTTGGATTTGTGCCCTTGATTAAGTATTATATGAGGGGTAAGAATCCATCTCATAACAACACTATCTGCATAGGGGTCTCATACCATTTCTTCTTGTGTAACTACATTACTAATCCCTAGATTGTACATGAGTCCACTATGAGTGTAGGAATACATGTTGGGATCCATAGTCAATGTTTTATGATAAATGGTCAAGGAGTTCTACAAACTCTAAAAAGGATAGAATCTAAAATAGATGGTGCTTTAAACTTGGTCTAGATTTGTCAAAAGGATCAAAAGGTTTATGAAAAGATTTGTGAGGAAATAAGCTAACGTAAAATATCTAACATTTCACTATTCATATAAAGGTAAGCAAGTAAGTGGAATGAAAATAAAAATGCCAAACTCTAAGGTTGAATTGTTTCAAATGAGTCTAATCTAGGAATTTAAAAGTTGTTAGGTCTTTTGGCGAAATGCAACATCAAAATCTAGGCTCAAACAAGGCATGTGCTAGGACTCTTGGCCAAATGACATCAAAAGCTAGACTTTGAAAATAGATGAAAGTTTTAATCTAATGGATTTGAAACACTTCTAACAAACACTAGGCATTTGATTCTTGGACATGAACTTGATAAACTAGGTATACGGTATGAAATAAAAGGCACTTTAGTAATAGTTTACTTTCTCACAAAAAATGGTATAAAACTTGGTTCCATTTGAAAAATAGGCTAGACAAAGGTGAACAATATAACTATACTTTAGACAAAGGATCACAAAAGTACACTTGGATTAGTCTAAAAATGTAGGAATGAATTTGGAACTCTATGTAAGGGGATCTATAAAATAATATTTAAGATGATTTGTGAAGCGTAACAATGCTATACTACCCAAAAAGGTCTGAGAAAAAGGTTTGTTTCAAAAACTCTCTAAGGCAAAGATATTTTTCCACAATTTTGACAACATAACACTACCTTTCTTGACTCAAAATGTGGTGTTGTATAGACTCAAAGTGAAATTTTTTATTACAAAATGGCTTAAGTCTATCAAGTGATGATAATGATTATGAGTCTTAAATGGCCTTCAGCTAAAATTGGAAATTAAACCTAGGTTATCTCAAGTTTAGTGAAAATGGTGAACCCACTTAACACATTAACCCTATGAACTTGTAAATGTGTAATTTTGAATTTATATTATAAGTGAAGGACTTTAAAAAATGTTGGTAAAGGTCTAGACTTAATTGGGTATCATAACTATGCCAAAGTGGATGATATGACTCTCAAGCTTTTGATGAACTTTTGAACAAGGCAAATTGATGATCTCACACAAGCAACATAATGCCTATTTGTTCAAAGGAAAATTTGGACTATGTGTTTGGTTTGGATTATTTGTTTACACCAAGTTTTGACTCCAAAAAAGACTTTAAACTAGGACAAGACCAACTAATTAACCATTCTTAGATCTTAAACTGGCAAGGTTGATTGGTATTGTTGGAATCTATCAAAATACATCATTTGAGATGATTTTAAGTGTTCATCCAAAAGTAAATGTGCACTATATAGTACCTATTTTACACCCCCTTCTCTCAAATGATAGTACTATGACATGGACCTTGAGGTACACCTTGCACCAACAATACTTCCATGATAAGTGGGGATTTGTATAAGATCTAACAAGTTTCTAAATGATCTAGGGGAATCAATTACAAAATGGATTTCATGCCAAACAATGCAAAATAAAACCATGGATTTTGGGTTCGTATCACTTAGCTTGTTGCAAAAAAGTCTGGTCTTTTTTGCAACCACTACATCCTATTGTTTTCTTAGTGTAGTATAATGTCTAAAGTGCCACTATGTCCTGTGTCTAATTCCAAAGGAGCCAAATAAAGTCAATGTTGAGAGATGAAACCCTAGGTCAAAGATTCCTTAAAGAACTTGTGGGAGGTGATGAAGTCCCCCTTGCAAGCCAAGATGCATAAAAATAAAGAAACAATGAAAGTAGAAAGACTTTAGGGTCATTTTCAATATCACTCAAACTTTGATGAGTTTTTGGAGAGTGCTTTAGATGACTTTCATTCTAAGCCTTGGACTAGGCTACTTACAATAGGAATGGCACTTTTGATTCCAAAGGTCCCCTATAGGGGACAAATGGAAGAGTATACATGCAACATACCTCTTTTTTCTAAAAAAAAAATTGATTTAAACAACTATTGTGAACAAAAATTGATAAGTGTGTTCAATTTTATACCCAAATGAAAAGTTTAGTGGTGTCCATTTGAACCCTTGGTCTTAGTTGCAAACTTTGAAAACATTCACCAAAAACATCTAAATTCTTTGTTAAATTCCCAAAACAAGATTCTTAATTGATATTTAAGCATGTAAAGGTGATTTAAACATGTTTTGAACAAATATCAGTCTTGGTCCTGTAACAAAATTTTTAGCATGTCCTTTAGCTTTGAAGCTTTTTTTAGCTTGGAACAATGAATTTTGAAAAAGTAGCTCTCAAGTCTGTGTTTTTAAAAAAACATAGTGATCGATGTCAGTTATTACCACCAACATTGGTTACTATGGCTAACTAAGATTCAACTGATGTTAGTTTTACTAACGTCAGTTAAGATAGGTAACCGATGTCGGTATTACTTGGCAACATCAGTTACTGTGTAAAACTATGGCAAACAAAAATGACAAAATAAAATTAGAAAATCAATTTATAAGAGTTTTAAAGGCTCAAATAAATATTTTAGAGCTGTAAAATGATCTCCTTCATGTGTAAGGTGTTTTTGGTCCCACCAGGCATGCCATTATTTGATCTATGAATTTGACTCAAGAGAGGATGGTTAGTATGGTGTTAGTTATAAAATGAAAAAAAAATGAAAGAAACACACTAATATCATAACATATCAAGGCCTTGACACTAGGGAGAGCTTATTTAACAAAAAAATTGAAAAACACAAGTAAAATTAAGGAATAAAACACAAGAATTCCTTCACCTTCCTTGGATGCTCCAAATGCCTTTGTAGTGGTGTTTTTCTCGACTTGTGCTCATGAAGTCCTTGGCAATGGAAGCTTGGCAACATCCATCTCTCCTTGGCACATTTGTGATGCAGGAGCATCTACGGATGCATAATATATTTCATTTTTTTTGTCTCAAGCATATTGAATGAGTTTTCCTACAAAAAGTTGTAATTCAAATTGTAATTTGTCTTAGAGGAGGAGTAATTGTAAATGTAAATGTAAAAGGTGGAAAAAGTCAAAAATGGAAGTTAGTTTGAATCTCCTACGTTGGAAGATAATCCTGGATTGTGGAGAGGATCAAGGAAATAGTTGAAATCCCCCAAGTATAGGTTAGATAATCTTTCTCAATTCATAGGTTGTTTGAGAAAAATCATGTATGTTTGTTTAGAGTCCAAAGTTGGACATAAGAGTTAGAAAGAAAGGAATTTTAATATGTAATGAATGTCTCATATCAACTGGTAAGAAGAGAAGATAGAGAAGAGAGGACAACCTCGGGAGAAATCAGTCTAGAAAGTAGGCATCAAAATGTATGGCCTTAAGGGTCATGGACATAGTAAGAATAGGTCGCAACATTATTCTATTTGGAAAACATAGCCAAATGATTAGAGGAGAGCGGGGAACCTAAAGGAAGTGACGCCAAAAGTTTGAGAGGAGCCAAACAAAGAAGTCTAGCAAGCAAATCACTGAGAAAACGTGCAGTGTAGCAGAAGAAAAATGGTAGAACCCTATCCTCGATGTAGCAAAATCGTGGGGAAGGAGAAGAAATGTAGTGAAGGTGATTGGTAAGTTCCTATTTAATTCATAGACTTGAAATTAAATGCTTGTAATCCTTGTGAATGATAGAATAGATGCCTGTTGGTAAAGGACGCTAGGCCATGGCAAAATAGGCATAATATTAAAAGTGTATTGTCTACGGATTGGCGTTGGAGGTGTTTGTCATTGGCTCTGTTTTGTGTAATTTTGGCTATTAAATTTTCATCTGAGGATGCTGTCAAGTGATGAAGGTATCTTTTTGTTTACAGAGATAATCTTTGATTGAGAAAAGTTTTGTTAATTGTCCTGCTCTTATATTGTTGTGAGGCGTTGCCCGAATGGTGGCACTGGTCATCAAGCAAGGAAAGAAAAGACACAACAAAAGTAGAGAAACACAATTTCTTTGAAAAATTTAGTGCCAGCTATGTGTGGAAAGAGAGCAGGTTCTGGCCACATTTAAAAGTGATCTTCATTTGCCAGTTACTTGTGTTGATGCAACAAATTAGTTTCTTAGTAAGCTGAAAGGTGTAACTAAACCATCCTTGATAAGTTTTCAGCCTCCAACAGATATATTAAAGTTCTCCAAGTGAATATCCCTAGCAGCTGATCCCTTATCTCCAGTCTTTTCTAAAAGTAAGCCACAGCATATAGCATATAACATATGTTATTGGTATTTTGATTTGAAAAAGGATGTAGGTCAACCTTGTGGCATGGGTTCATGGGAATGCTGAGCCGAATCGATCCTGTAAGATTTTTTTTGCATAATTGTGAATGGATTGTAGTGTGATATTGAATAACACACAATCATGAATATGGTGAATATTTAGCATTGCAAAGTCAACCCGAGACTATTTAGTGTGCACAAACTACTAATGGCAGCGTCTTATTATTTGTGTTGAGACCTAATTTTGATAAATGATGCACTGCTGATCTTGTAGAAATGTGAAATGTCTGTTTGAGTATTTGACTAGTTCAATTTGTATGCATCGACCGAGATACGGTGAACATTCATGTTCTTTTATTTGTGAAATGTGAGACATGGAAGAATCGTAAAGGATTTTGATTGGGGTGAATATGGAATTCTTTTGACATAGAATCATTTTGACCAAGCCTGTAATGATGATACACCGGGCAAAGGATATATTACTTGCAGGTTGAAAACGTCTCTGTTTTGTAAAGTCTCTGACCATGAGGGATGATTGTCTTTTTAGCCGAGCCAAGACCTAGGTGAGATATGTATTTTTTTTTATTTGTATGACTTCATCTCTTCTAGTTGATATGATCTTCTATCCATGAGAAAAGAGCAGGCAGGCGGGCTGCATCAATATATGGTATTAGAGCCATGTAAGACTAGTTGGCATCATATGGTATCAGAACCTGAAGCTCTTGGGATTTGGCAAAGGGATCAACCAAAGATAGCACTAGAAGACTCTGCTAGAGGAAAGGTATGAGTAAGATTTAATATTCAGTTTAAAGTCTATGGTTTGAAGATTTGTTTTTGAGAAGTAAACAAGTGAAGAGAAAGGCAGCCAAGCCATTGAGGCTTAAGAGAAGAAGAAGCCAAGGAAGGCTTAGTGAAGAGAAGCTTGAAGAGCTCAAAAGTAAGAGAGCATAGTGAATGCTCAAGAGGAAGATCCAAAGCAAGGTAAGCTTGGATTTATGATTTGTATTTGATGAAGTGTTGTATAAGAGTTGTTGTAGGATTGAGAGAAGAGGATCAAAAGACTAGGATGCAAAAGGCCTAGGTGAGATCAAGGAGATTGTCAAAAGACCAGTCAAGGAGAAAGGCTCGGTGAGACAAGGGATCAAGAGACCAAGGTGGAAAAGACTTGGGTGAAGATCTCAGAGATGGAAGCATTGTTGAAAGCACTACAGAGCAGCAAGGTATATGAGGGCAGCAAGAGGAAAGCAAGCATCAAAGTTATGACTAATGTTGATTTTGATAAAGAAATTGCTAGTTTGAAGAAAGAGTTAGCTAAGGTTAAAGATGAGTATGAGTCTTGGATGTAGCTGAATAGGAAAGCATGGGTATGGCCAATAAAAAAGAGGATAAAGTGGCCAATAGATCTCCTAGTGAAAAGGAGAAGAAGGCAAAAGAAGATTGCCATGAAGAGAGAAGCCCATAGAGGCTTAAAGAGGATAAGAATGTTGCCAAGTGAGCAGCAAGAGGAAGAAGTTGTGAAGAAGGCTCTCATTGAGGAGAACAAGAGAAGAAAAGAAAGAAAAGATGAGAATGTCCATTAAGAGGACACTCATGGAAACATTATGGTCTCTTGTTTTTATATCTAATGTTGTTTTTGAGTGGGTAATTGTAGTTATGAGCAGCCTTGTGAAGGTCAAGAGAAGGGCCTTGGAGAATGAAGAGATTGGTGCAAGAAAGAGAAGTAAGTTTGTTGTTGTTGATCAAGAAGAAGAGATGCATTGGTTAATGCATAAGAAAGCTATTGATGATTCCATACAAGCAAGAGAAGAGATGGAAGATGAAGCTAAATTCCATGATGCCATTGAAGGCCAAGAAGAAGAAAGAGGACAGCCAAGCACAAAGGAAGAGAAAGATTGCTCCATGGATCAAGCTATCAAAGAGGTAAATGAATTGTTAAGTGCTGATTTTGATTGTTGTTATGAGAATGAAGCTATTAATGTACAGGTGCAAGAGTTAAGGAAGATGATAGAGCCCTCAAAAAGAGGATTTAAGCATGGGTATGTGATGCCTAAATGGTGGAAGAAGCAAACTCCCAAGCAAGAGGAAGTGTTGGTACAAAAGCATAGTTACAAGATGCCTAAATGGCTTATGAAGTCAAATGATAAGAAGAAGAATCAAATGTGGGTGCCTAAGAAGGCAAAGAGAAAAGAGAAGATTGCAGGTGATTCAAGCAGCCAAGAGAATGAAGATGAGAAAGAAAACTTCTCAAAGAAGAATGAGGTAGAGCATGAGGATACAAGGATGAAAGGTAAGTCAATTACTTGAAATGAATGGGATAATAATGTTTTTGTATCATTCAATGATCTTTTTATGGAAAATGAAGAATGTAAAATGTCTATGAAAGCTAATGTGCAGCAAGGAGAGAATTCCAAGAGGATGGATGATGATGAAAGTGGAGATGTGAAATCAGTTCACATGATTGAAGATAGTAAGGAGACACAAGGTAATGGTGTTCCTATTATTTTTGATAATTATATTGATGTTGGTGAAGAAGCTGATTTGTATGAAGAAACCATAAAGTGGATGAATGTACTTATAGAGGATGAAAGACAATCTGGTCCTAAGTTTGATATAAGACATGAAGATTTGGATGAGCTTGTGTTGTGTGAAGAGTTGAAGAGGATAGAAGAGTTGTTGAATCCTCCAAGAGAGACGAAGGAAGGTACAAGCCATGGTGAAGACAACATTGGGAAGAGTGAAGCAAGAAAAGAGGCAAAGATAGTTTTGATCAAGGAGCAAGAATGTGAAGACAGCCAAGAGGCTTCATGGCCTAAAGATTTTGATTCTAAGGTGGCTTTGAATGTTTTGTATGCAGGTATGAAGGATGCTAAAGTAAATGACATACGTTAGTCATTGGAGAAGCTCATGAAACAAGAAAAACAACAAGAAGATCTAGAAGACATGTATGAAGATAAAGAAACATGGATATGGAAGATTGCAGCTGAGAAAGAGATAAGAAGGAGGAAATACAAGAAGAAAAAGAAGAACCAAAGAAAGAAGAAAGATTGGTTTGAGAAAACCAATGATGTTAAAAATGACTTTGCATCATGTGTAGGAATGAAAAAGAAGTCCAAGAAAAGAATCAAATGTGGTGCTATGGAACATGTGCATCAATATGAAGAAATAGTTGAGGTAGAGAACAATGAATGGCTTTTAATTACAGAAAAAAAAGCAAATAAGCATACATGAGCAGGGGCTCATGACAAGTTTCAAGCATGGTAGGCTGATGCAGGAGCATCTACGGATGCATAATATATTTCATTTTTTTTGTCTCAAGCATATTGAATGAGTTTTCCTACAAAAAGTTGTAATTCAAATTTTAATTTGTCTTAGAGGAGGAGTAATTGTAAATGTAAATGTAAAAGGTGGAAAAAGTCAAAAATGGAAGTTAGTTTGAATCTCCTACGTTGGAAGATAATCCTGGCTTGTGGAGAGGATCAAGGAAATAGTTGAAATCCCCCAAGTATAGGTTGGATAATCTTTCTCAATTCGTAGGTTGTTTAAGGAAAATCATGTATGTTTGTTTAGAGTCCAAAGTTGGACATAGGAGTTAGAAAGAAAGGAATTTTAATATGTAATGAATGTCTGGTATCAGCTAGTAAGAAGAGAAGATAGAGAAGAGAGGACAGCCTCAGGAGAAATTAGGCTAGAAAGTAGGCATCAAAATGTATGGCCTTACGGGTCATGGACACAGTAAGAACAGGTCGCAACATTATTCAATTTGGAAAACATAGCCAAACAATCAGAGGAGAGTGGGGAACCTAAAGGAAGTGACGCCAAAAGTCTGAGAGGAGCCGAACAAGGAAGTCCAGCAAGCAAATCACTGAGAAAATGTGTAGTGTAGCAGAAGAAAAATCGCAGAACCCTGTCCTCGACATAGCAAAATCATGGAGAAGGAGACAAAATGTAGCGAAGGTGATTGGTAAGTTCCTATTTAATTCACAGACCTACAATTAAATGCTTGTAATCCTTGTGAATGATAGAATAGATGCCTGTTGGTAAAGGATGCCAGGCCATGGCAAAATGGGCATAATATTAAAAGTGTATTGGCTATGGATCGGCATTGGAGGTGTTTGTCATTAGTTCTATTCTGTGTAATTCTGGCTATTGAATTTTCATCTGGGGATGTTGTCAAGTGATGAAGGTATCTTTTTATTTATAGAGATAATCTTTGATTGAGAAAAGTTTTGTTAATTGTCCTGCTCTTATATTGTTGTGAGGCGTTGCCCGAATGGTGGCACTGGTCATCAAGCAAGGAAAGAAAAGACACAACAAAAGTAGAGAAACACAATTTCTTTGAGAAATTCAGTGCCAGCTGTGTGTGGAAAGAGAGTGCATTCTAGCCACATTTAAAAGTGATCTTCATTTGCTAGTTACTTGTGTTGATGCAACAAATCAGTTTCTTAGTAAGCTGAAAGGTGTAACTAAACCGTCCTTGATAAGTTTTCGGCCTCCAACAGATATATTAAAGTTCTCCAAGTGAATATCCCTAGCAACTGATCCCTTATCTCTAGTCTTTTGTAAAAGTAAGCCATAGCATATAGCATATAACATATGCTATTGGTATTTTGATTTGAAAAAGGATGTAGGTCAACCTTGTGGCATGGGTTCATGGGACTGCTGAGCCGAATCAATCCTGTAAGATTTTTTTTGCATAATTGTGAATGGATTGCAGTGTGATATTGAATAACACACAATCATGAATATAGTGAATATTTAGCATTGCAAAGTCAACCCGAGACTGTTTAGTGTGCACAGACTGCTAATGACGGTGTCTTATTATTTGTGTTGAGACTTGATTTTCATAAATGATGCACTGCTGATCTTGTAGAAATGTGAAATGTCTGTTTGAGTATTTGACTAGTTCAATTTGTATGCATCGACTGAGATATGGTGAACATTCATGTTCTTTTATTTGTGAACTGTGAGACATGGTAGAATCGTAAAGGATTTTGATCAGGGTGAATATGGAATTCTTTTGACATAGAATCATTTTGACCAAGCCTGTAATGATGATACACCAGGTGAAGGATATATTACTTGTAGCTTGAAAACGTCTCTGTTTTGTAAAGTCTCTAACGATGAGGGATGATTGTCTTTTTAGCCAAGCCAAGACCTAGGTGAGATATGTATTTTTTTTATTTGTATGACCTCATCTCTTCTAGTTGATATGATCTTCTATCCATGAGAAAAGAGCAGGCAGGTAGGCTGCATCAATATATGGTATCAGAGCTGTGTAAGACCAGTTGGCATCACTTTGGCTTGTGGCTTGGCTTAGATTGGTTAATTTTGCATGGTAACACTATTCTTAGTGACTCCTTAAAGATATTTGTGCATTATAATTTTGTACCGAAATAGCTTAGAAATGATGTTCTTGGCCTCTCTATTTATAGATTTTTGGATTTGATCATAATCAACCCCAACCATCCATCTTAAGATTGAGATGTGTGGTTGAGGATTAATTCAATTTTTGAATTAAGTTTTCAATTATCCTCATCATGACATTGGAAGAAGGGGAAATTAAGAGGCATGGAGGGTATCATGGAAGGCATTGATGAGGCATGGAGGGCATGAATCTTGATATTTGTGGCATTTATGGCCTAGGGATGACTTCCCAAGAAATGAGGTCACCTGATGATGCAAATATTCAATTTTGATTTCCAGAAATAAGTATTCAACAAGTTTCCATGGAATTTTTGATTGTGCCTTGATTTGGGTTAATTATTTTTTAAGCATGATTAAGCACTTTATGCACAAATTACCCAAATTGATCATAATGTCTTGTTATTGGTCCAAAATTTGACTGGATTAGAATTGGAAGTCCACCTTAGATGCATTGGAACTGTATTCTCATTTAAGATGTTACCAACAACAAATAATAAAGGCATGCATCTTGTGTAGAATATTTGATAGAAAAGAATAATCCAAAGCACCCAAGTGCAAAATTAGCATTTTGACTTAGAATGATATGATCAAAGTTAGCTGGCCCATAAATTGCATTGCCCCATTTAGGGATACCCTGGCCAAAATTAGTACTTGAATATGTTAGTTTCACATCATTTAGCATGTTTTAGTATTTTTAGCCCAAATTGTACATTTTAGGTGGAAATTGGCCAAAAGCCTAATTGGAGGTATTGATGGCCAGATTTAGGTGTCTACAAAGATAAAAATGATAGAGGTGGACTAAGTGTTGCTGATACTCTTATCCAATTTTTGTGCTCCAATTCAATCACAAAATGAAAGTTAGATCTCAGTTTGTGAGAATGTCTTAGTCTTGCATAGTGAATCTTAGACCCTGTCTCAACCGTACCAGCCAATTTCTAGCTAAGTTTAATTTTATACCACTTATTATTATTTTTAGAATGGTTAAAATTGCAATATAATTTATAAAAATTAGTATCTTAATTATTTCATATTATTTATTTGTTTTACTACTTAGAACCTTTAACTAAATTAGGAATAGTACACCAATATTCCCAAAACTATTAAATAAGTATGCAATGATTTAATGACCTAAAAATATGAAAAGGATGAGTGTATTTGGACTGAACTGAATTGAACCACCCCCATAATGATGGAACATTGCATAAATACCCAATACCCTAAGTAGGGAAATCAATCCAAAGATAGTTTTCCCACCTAAGTGATTTATGTAATTGACTTCCTTTCACTATATGGCTGCATCTACAATCAGATTGTATACTTCATAATGTTATTTTGGGGATACATAAACTTGGTTTGAAACATGGATTGGGACTTTTTGAGGTGCTTATAACTTGATTTGTGAAGAAAAGGAAACTTTTTATCAATGTTTACTTATCTAATAAGCCTCTATGTAATTTTTGTGAAGTTATGTGATAAGTGACCTAAGTGTGTCTTTATAGAAATCCAAATGGGATGAACACATGCTAGGAATCCTAAAAACATGAATGTAACCCTAAGAGATGGTTTAGTTTGAAAATATGACCATTTTTTGGAAAGGAAAAACAAAGGTGGATTGGGACAAGATCGCTAGGTGGATTTAATGCTAAATGGTGATCCTATCCCACAAAGATAAGTGATAATATTTGGGTCCAAGTTAAAGCATTATTTGCACCTAATTTTTTCATAGTGAAATATTCTCGATATACAATTATAATGATTATGTGGTGACCTCCTAATAATTCTCAAATAAGAAGTATCCAACACCTCTTTCCATTTTCCTTATCTCTCTAATAATTTCCTCAAATCCCTCTTTTATTGGCTCTTGTAGTTCCCCTAAATTTATTTTAAAAAATCTCTCATTAGTGAGGTAACCACCCTATTAGGTGATGAAACCACCTTATAAGCTTACAAAACCACCCCATGAGTCACAGGTTCATCAAGATGGTTTTGCAAACTACCATGACACACCCATTACATAAGGTCAATTATGTTTTTTAATATGGGATGGTTTATTAATATTATAGGGTGGTTTTTCCCCCAAAAGGGTCAGTTACATATATGTTGACTACTCAAGTCACCTTTTTCTCTTGACACATGATATGCTTGGGACAAATCATTTTTTTTTAAATAAGTGAAGTATGGTATTATAGGCAACTTCATGATGACTATGTTTGCATAAGGAAAGGTATGTTTGGATTAATTGAGCTTCCTTAAGCATTTTAATTCAATAGATGAGGTCTAACAATCATTTTTTGAAGTATAGGTTGACATTACCTTTGTAACATGCCTGTTGGAGAGGTTTTCAATGTAAATATGTGTCAAAAGTCTTGTATGTGGTCTTATTACCCTTGTCATGTTCCATTTCATGAATAAAGGAATTAAAGCTACCTCTCAATTAAAATCTCACTAAAGGCCTAATAATTCATTCATTAGGGTCATATTATCCTTGTAGAGGCCAATTCAAGTAATTTTCAATGAAAATAAAGAAAAGGGGTCTTAAAAAGCATTCATTAGGGTCATAAAAGGGATGAAAGGTATAAAAGTAATTCATTTAAATCTTTTAGAGTTTTAAAACTATTAATCAATCTCTTAAGTTTGTATTCCTTGTTTAAATGCCATCTTTGACTTGGTTTTCCCTCCATTCATGTCTCTTGGTGAACTCCTTCATCTCCCAACATGAGAGGATTGCATTCAAGCCTTGATCAATATTATTATCTATATTTAATCCCTTATTCATGTAAGTGTTCATTTTTCTAATAATTTGTAGACATATTTAAATATTTCATGAGATTTTAATAAAGGATCTCAATTTGAGAAAGTGCATTTTTATAGGCTTTGTCAAAAGCTAAGAAACCTAAGTTATGGGTCAATTTGATGTCTACATGTTCTTAATAAATATATCAAATATGAAATGAATGTTTATAAGGATAAAAGGTACTATAAATGATTGTTTAAGGATTTGATAAAAAATAAAAGATGTCTGTGACCTTTGAAACAAGTCAAAAAATAGAATTGGCATGGTTTCCATGAAGACTAGTCATGTCCTCTCTCTGTTTTATTCATGCATAGTGTAAAACAAGTTTTGGAGGAGTTTTATTAGATTACCTTGGAATATTTGGTTATAAATACACCCCATTAATTTATAAATATCATGTGGATCTATTTAAAATTATATAGAATAGTCTTAAGAGTTACTTAAACCGTAAACTCGTGAAGTTCATTTTGGAAGAATTTCAAGGTTAAGAAAGCCACAAATAGGATTACAAACATTAAATAAGGTCTTAATTATATTTTAGAGATATAATAAACAAGTTATATTGAAAATATAATCTAGATATTATTTTTTTATTACATGTTTATCAAGGGTTTTGACTCTTAAGATATGTTGCAGGTCTGTATTTGAAGATTAATGTCTCCAAAATATTTCAAATAAGTATGTCACTCACCAATTGAACCTATATGATCCTACTTAGGTTCAAAAAATTTCCAATATATCTTAATTTATATCTAAGGAAGGTTTTGAAGGTTTTAGTTAAAGATCTCCATACCATTTTGAATACGTTAAAATTTTCCAACCAGAAGAATGAGGGTCTATATGCATCCATTGATACTTGAAATATTTCAAGGGAAATTAAATTCAAAAGGCATGAAGACATTTATAAAACATATAATGAGCCTCTTATGTATTTTAATTAATAAAAATATGAATATAAGGCATGACAAACACTCATCCATGAGTCTAAAACATGTTTTATCATCTCAAGACTCTCATTAAAGGTTTTAGGATAGTGTTTCATAAGGGTTTAAGCCTTCAATGGAAATTTAAAAAGTGTTCAAGGTTTTTCAACATGTTAATAAGGAGTTAAAAATTTTAATAATCTACAAACATGTTTTCATAGCCTATCAATCCTCCTACAAGGTCTTAAGATGTTTTTCAAATAGAATCAAGACTGTAACAAGTGAGATTAAGGGATTCCAAGTATCTAAGAATACCTTTAGGTATTAGTTGCACATTTGTAAGTTTATCTCATGTTATCATGGGGTCCCCAACATGTTTCCAAGTTATTTTTAGTTTGAAACCTCAAATCAAGTCCATATTAAGCCAAAATCAAGCTTACAAATCTATCTAATAAGTTTCATAATTGATGAGTGAATGCAAGGGGTTAATGACATAAATTTACAAGAAATTTCTTGGAGGGTTTTTTTGGGTGAATATTTTTTCACCAGCTAACTGATGAGCAAAATAGGTCATTTCAACCATAGCAAGGGAGATCGATTAGCTAGATGTGCAAGTTTACATCAAAAGGGGATAAATCTCTCCTCTCATCAAGGGGAGGTTCCCTATAAATATGATGAGCTATATACTCTATATATATATATATATATATATATATATATATGCAAAAAATAACTCTCAAGGGTAGGACAACACCATCCATCTCTCTTTTTTTAGAGATGATGTTCACAAACAAAGGAGAAATCCAGGTGAAAACACTGAAGGCACTTTTCTTCTGTCAAAAGTGGTCTTGCAGCAAACAACAAGAGTTATTTCTGATAGGTAACAAGTAACTGGTAATAGGGGGCGTAGTAACCAGTAGAATGAGGTGTAGCACAAAGTCTCCACCTCAACTACCCAAGAGTCAAATATGAAGGAAAATGAAGGCACAAAGTCATCCCAAGGTCCTTTACACAGAAACAAAAAATAGACAAACACACTAAAGGCAATTGTGGCAGCACAAAGTCTTCCCACGGTTGGCTTCAAGATACTTTCCTGATTACTTCCACTAGTTCTACTTATTTCATTAAAATGGACAAGAACACATTCAAAAAATAGACATAAGAACAATCTCCTAAATGACACAAGCTATTGAAACACAAAGTCTAAAAGTAACCTGCTTTCTCATTCAAACAAAGAAATATGATTAACAAAACTGAGCTCAAAGTCTCAGTAATTGCCTCTCAATTTTGGTAGAGTTTTGCATCTATATCCAAAAATATCTATCCTTTGCATAACATAAGAGATTACAATATATAGTAACCAAGAAAGGCTTGGCACTTTATTTCATGGAATGGCCCATGCTGCATTCAATGCCTTGAATGCATTTTTAATTTTGTTAGGGGACCATGCTAGAATATGCCATTTGCCTTAACTGTGGCATGTCGATTCATCTCAAATATATTCTCATGGGCCTAGGTCATCTAGTCCTTTTCTTGATGTTAGCACAGCCATCTACTTCACTTTTACTCCAAGGGAGAAAAACAAGCCGCACCTTTAATATTTGCAAGCTCAAATATCTACTTGGTGGATTGTTCCACCTATTGGAAATAACTCCTACGTAGATATTTTGGGTCTTTCCCTCTTTCATATTGAAATTTGAGCTCTCATGCTATCTTTTCCCTTTCTACTGGCTCCTTTGGTTCCCTCTTCAGCTGGTTGCTGAGTTTGTTTTCAAGTTTCGTGCCACATTTAAAAATCAATAGATATTCCATTACCTTGAATTTGACATCCACAAGGATGTCATTGGTTCACTATTTCAATGGTTTGGGTGGCCTTCTCAGCTCATTAGTTCCATCACTTCTTTGGTTCATTCGCTTGAACCTTCTCCTTGAACTAGTCTCTGGAATCTTCTGCTTCTTTCCTTTGCTTAGAGCTTTCTTTGAATCGTTGAACCTGTTAAACCCATTGAACCATTTTGGTTCAAGGTTAAATAGTTCATCCTCTTTATTAGAAGCATTTTTTTTCTCTAAGTCTCTCAAGCTTTGAAAGAGTCTATAGAATCAGGCCTGTAGAGTCTTTAGAAATAAACTTGTGGAGTCCGTAGAAATGACTCCATAGAAACGAACCTGTAGAGTCCGTAAAAACTAGTCTACAGAGTCTATAGAAATGAGTCCATAGAAACAGGTATATATAGTCCATAGAAATCAACCTATAGATTCCATAGAAACATTCCTTTAAATTCTATAGAATCAAGCATGCAAAGTCTATAGAAACCATCCTGCAGAGTCCATAGAAACTAGTCCATAAAAATGGGTCTATAGATTCTGCAGAAACGAGTCCATAGAAATGGGTTTATAGAGTCCATAGAAAATTTCATTCAACTTAATGTCTTTGGAACCTCCTGAAGGGAAGGTGTCCCTTTGGGCCTTGAGAAGGTCCATTTCTTGGTCGCTAAGAGCCCCCCATAAGGGTACCTACTCTTTGGGGTCCTTCGGGTGGTCTTCTCTTCAATTCCTTCAGACAAAATGTCTGAAGGAATTCCTTCAGACACTTTGTCTAAAGGAAACCTTTCCTTTGCCTTAGCTATTTTCTATCGGGCCTTTGATCATTCCTTCAGATAAAATGTCTGAAGGAATTCACTCAGACATTTTGTTTGAAGGATTTGCCTTGTAAAATTTGGCCATGGAAAATATTTCTAAAAGATATCACTTTATCTACTTTTGTTCACTACCCTCCACAAGGGCACTTGGCCTTTAGTTCACTACCTTACATAAGGGCACTTGCCCTTTGGGCTTTGTGGCACTCCTTTAAACCATTCGATTGAACTGACTGATTAAACCAACTTTGGTTCAACGGTTCAATGGTTCAATCTTGTGTTCCGTTCATTCAATTGACCACTTGAACTAACCACTTTGAACCAGCCATGTTGAACCTTTGAACCTTTGAAATTTTTTGGTTCAAGGTTCAACGGTTCAATCTTCCTTCTTTTCACTAAGTCTTTTGAAGCTATTGAGCTTGTCAAAGTGGTTAAACTTTGAGCTTTTGCCGAAGTGTTTAACTCTTTAAGCTTGCCGATGTCATTGAACCTTTGAACCTGTTGAACCTTTGAACTTGTCAGAAGTGGGGTTCAATGGTTCAATGGTTCAATCCTTTATTTGAAGCTTGTCGATGAACCTTTTAGTTAAACCTTGGCATTGAACCAACCTTGAAATTGCCTAAGTGTTGGGAACTTGTTTCTTTGAGAGAGATCATCTGTTAAAGTCATTGAACCTATTAAACCTACTAGTCCCTTAGCTAAAAAAGCTTAAATAATGAAGAATTTGAATGATCAAAACAATTTTTGAGAAGAAAATAGAGGATTTTGGCCTGCAAGACCAAAATAGTTCATATGTTGTCCCAAAAATGAATTACAAATTTTGGGAACAACCGCTGGCTCCAGTTGGGGAACTTCCTTCAGTTGAAATTTTGAAATAGTTGAGGGGAGTAGAAACCAAAATCTCTAGTGCCTTCAAGTATGCCATTGGGCTATGGAGTCATACTACCTAAAAAACAAAGGTGCCAAAAATGAATATGAAAGCATAAAATATAACTAAAGACTATACAAATAAACATATGTACAACTGATGTCACCTAATACTTTAAGTATTAAAGTGCTTCAGATGCCACCCACTATGAGACAATGAAATGGCGTTCCATCTTGATAAAATAGAAAGAAACTATTTTCTCCCCAGAATTGGTGATGGGAGAATGGAACTCTCCACCAGGAATCACAT
Source organism: Torreya grandis (assembly GCA_037957365.1). NCBI lineage: Eukaryota > Viridiplantae > Streptophyta > Pinopsida > Cupressales > Taxaceae > Torreya > Torreya grandis. Next base: position 2,665,692 of record JARHVA010001810.1, on the reverse strand, counting down.
TTTTTGTGCACTCCTTTTGGTTCTCTCTTCTTGCCCCATGGCAAGACGTGGTCTCCAATATAAAAACCATAAATCCTTGCTCTCTTGGTGAAGAGTTCCTTTTCTTGACTTTAGCACGTAGTAGTATGGTCCACTACCATAGCTTTTTTCTCTTTTGGTTCAGTCCAACACATGATTTGATTGTCCCCATCAAATACCTACCAATGATTAGCATTATTAGGCACACTTGGTCATAAGACCAATTTGATAGTGTACTTATTATCTTTGAAATTGAGGTGAGAAACCATGAAGGTTACAGGGATAGCCAATGAATTTGCATGATTATGAGGCCCTCTGAGTACTACAAAAATATTGAAAACTTCAAAACTTTCAATTTGATCCCATACCAAATTGTGATAATCGCACAATCTTTTGTTCTTGGTTTGACACAAGTTCCTCACCTGACAAACCATTAGTGCAGCATCTCCTTTAGCATGAAGGAGTTTAAGACCTCTATTTTGAGCTACCTTCAACTTGAGTAATAGAGATTCATACTCGTTAGTGTTGTTGGTGTTGCTAAACTGCAACTTGTATGAAGAAGGAAAAATATCTCCTTGAGGAGATATCAACACAATCCTAGCTCTAACACCAATAGAAGAATCTCTACCATCAAATCCTAAGATCCAAACATCATCAAAAACTTATCTTCTATCAGATTTGTCTTCATTAGAGAGGGAAGATCCTTTTTCATTTGTACTGCACCCTACCAATTCTTTTGATGTCTTGTTTGAATCAATTTTTGGATCACCACTTACAAGACTTTCATTTGCTAAAACATGAACATCTTCTATGGTCAAGAAAAAGTTACCCATGCCTAAAGATTCAAATAGAATTTGAGCTTTAGGTGCTGATGTTTGAGTGACCACATATTTTACTTCCTTCTTAGGGAGTAATCTCTGCATAAATCCTTTAACTGGGATCCTTGCCTCAGATAGGTCCATGCTTAATTCTCCACCAATGTCCTTGTAGAAATTTTCCCCAAGAAGGACATCGTATGAGGCTAAGACGTCAGCCACCAGGATTGTCATCTTAATTCTCTTGTCTGAGAATGCTGCAAATACGAATTGGGCATCCTTGATTTGTCCCAGTAGTGGCACTTGCTTTTTCTCCATGGAGAAACATATCCCAAATGTCTTGGTCAGTGTAAGACCAAGGGATTCAGCTACTTTGGTAGGCATGACATTTTTATGAGTCTATGATACAATTATTCAGCTAGTGTCCATTTATCAGCATGGAAACATAAAATGGTTCTATTTTCCCAGGGGTAGTTGGAGGAGTAATGAGAAGGTTATTCTAGGTGGATGTGTTCTTGGGGAGACCAGGAGTTACTTTCAAAACTGATTGTCTTATAGGGATGATTTTATCCTTCACACATTCCACTAATCTATCCAACTGTTCAGGGTTGGATTGTAGGAATTCAAATTTAGTCATTTATATTTTGGTCTTCTTGATATGGTCAATTATGTCAAATGACTGAAATGGACTAGGAATAGAGGAAGGAAGTTCATCCTTTTAGTTTTTAGGAGGGGAGGACTAATCTATGAAATTGAAGTTGAAGGTGCATAGATGTTTGGGGTACTTACTTTTTTAGCAATCACTAGGTTTTTTGGCTTGAAAGGCAAAGAAGTTCCTTTTTTGGCAATTGAAATTACAGGTTGAGCTCGCTCTATTTTTTCTTTATCAACTTATTGGGCTAATTGATTCTTGGACCAAGTGAAAACAACGTATGATCTATCAACTAATTTACCTTCACTTCTAGGTTCATCCTGGTAATTCATGAAACTAATGTTGGAGTCGCCAGCTAATTCTTCTTCTCCCTCTGTGAAGAGATTAGTGTCATCTTCTAGGTTCAACTCAGGTTGGAAGGATAAATCTGATGTTGCTTCAAGATATCCAACTGCTAAATTGGTTGGAGGTGCTTCAATGGCAAGTTTCCCCTGAGGGGGAGGAAGATGATTTGGCTACTCTTGATTCTTGGCAGCATTGCCTTGGTATGACTGATTGGGGAATGTTCTCCTTGGTATATCTCTATATTAAGGGGCTGATGACATCCCTTGTGCCATTCACTTTCTAAGAGCAAGCAACTCATTTTCCAGCTTTTGCACTATTAGATCAGTGGTGCCTATAGATGGATATTCAGAGGATGAAGAAGATTTACCTTTATTAGGATTTCTCCTTATATTTCTTTCCAAGATAAGGTCATCTTCCACCTTAGTAGCCAAATCTTGAGTAGTAGCAAGGTCTATGCAGCCAACATGTCTCAGTAGAAAACTCACTTCAGGTAGCTATGAGTTGATGAAGAAATATTTAAGGTTCTCAAGTGTTGGCTAAGTAATTGTAGGAATCCTATTCCTCAGCTTGTCAAATTTAGCTATGAAATCCCTCATAGGTTCATGAGGCTCTTTCTTCATCTATGTGAGTTGGGCCAGTAGGGCATGCACATCTTCTATAGGTTTGAACCTTGCTTCAAATTTAGCTTTGAGAGTGTTCTAGTCAGTCACAATTTATGCTTGCAGATGATAAAACTAGTTTACAAGAACACCTTGTAATGTTTGCACAAATAACTTGACTACTACATCCTCATACTCCATGCCTATCACATTACAAGCTATGCTAAAAGCTATAATGTGTTCATTAGGGTGAACTCTCCCATCACCAAAGAATTTGTGGAAATTCTTCCTTGAACTGTGTGGTAGCTCATGTAGAGGTGGAGTTAAATTGAGTGGGCCAAAAGAGTTACCCCAAGGGCCTTAAACTGCCATTATATGGCTATGGAAATGGGGAATAACAAATCTTGGTGGGCTATGTATAGGCAAAACTCTGCTAGCAGAGGAAAAAGAAGCTCTTCCCTGTATTGGTGACCTAGTGTTAGTAGGTGGAAGACTCCTAGTTCATTGAAGGTGAGGTTGTGGAGGAAACAAATCAAAATTGCTCTGCTACACCAACTCAAAAATAGGGTCAAAAACACCTTGAGATTTATGGCTTCTAGTATAACGTGGAGTTGCCAGATTGTAGAATAAATATGGAAAAGAATTGGCCCTACTTTAGCTTGAAGCTTAGAGCTTCAAACTGCACATTCTTCCCCAATGGCTTTGGTTTTGTGGACCAGATTATATAATGGAAATGGATAAGGCTATAATGATAATGGATAAGACACAAGTGATACTTCAATCTAAAGCTTGAGGCTTCAAATTACACAAAATTGTTGCATCCCTAGTGGAGAAAATGGATATTGGAAAAGAACTGAAACTGCTTGTTCTTCCCCAACAGAGTCACCAAAAACTATTGGCATGAAGCTGGCAGTGTTCTTTCCTACTTCATGACATTCCCCAGTGATATAAAATGCTTCAATTTGAATAGACTAGAAAAGGACCTAAAATGCTCGTTGTTCCCCAGTAGAGTCACCAAAAACTGTTGGCATGAATATTTTGGAAAATGGTAATGGAAAAGGACTTGGAATAGTGAAGAAAATGGATAAGGAAAAGAACTAAAACTACTCATTCTTCCCCAATAGAGAAAATGGATAAGGAAAATAACTGAAACTATTCATTCTTCCCCAGCAAAGTCACCAAAAATTGTTGGGTGAATATTTTGTCACTAGCTAATTGATGAGCAAAATAGGTCATTTCAACCACAGCAAGGGAGATCAGTCGACCAGATGTGTAGGTTTACCACATCAAAAGGGGACAAATCTCTCCTCTCATCAAAGGGAGGTTCCCTATAAATATGAGGAGCTATATATATATATATATATAAATATATATATATATATATATATATATATAGAAAATAACAATCAGGGGTAGGACAACACCATCCATCTCTCTTTTTTTAGAGATGATGTTCACAAACAAAGGATAAATCTAGGTGAAAACACTGAAGGCACTTCTCTTCTTTTAGAAGTGGTCTTGCAACAAATAGCAGGAGTTTTTTCTGATAGGTAACAAGTACTTGGTAATAGGGGGCATAATAACCAGCAGAATGAGGTGTAGCACAAAGTCTCCATCTCAACTACCCAAGAGCAAAATATAAAGGACAATGAGGGCACAAATTCATCCCAAGGTCCTTTACAAAGAAAAAAAATAGACAAACAACCAAAGGCAATTATGGCAGCACAAAGTCTTCCCACATTTGGCTTCAAGACACCTTCCTAATTACTTCCACTAGTTCTACTTATTTCATTAAAATGGACAAGAACACATTCAGGAAATAGACATGAGAAAAATCTCCTAAATGACGCAAGCTATTGCAGCACAAAGTCTAAAAGTAACCTGCTTTCTCATTCAAATAAAGAATTATGATTAACAAAATTGAGATCAAAGTCTCAATAATCACCTCTTAATTTTGGCAGAGTTTTGCTTATATATCCAAAAAGATCTCTCCTTTGCATAACATAAGAGATTACAATATATAGTAACCAAGAAAGGCTTGGCACTTTATTTCATGGAATGGCCCATGCTGCATTCAATGCCTTGAATACATTTTTAATTTTTTTAGGGGACCATGCTAGAATAGGGCATCTACCTTAACTGTGGTGTATCGATTCATCTCAAATATTTTCTCATGGGCCTAGGTCATCTAGTCCTTTTCTTGATGTCTACATAGTCATCCACTTCGCCATTACTCCAAGGGAGAAAAATGAGATGCACCTTTAATGTTTGCAAGCTCAAATATCTACTTGGTGGAATTTTCCACCTACTGGAAATAACTCCTATGCAGATATTTCTAGTCTTTCCCTCTTTCCTATTGCAATTTGAGCTCTCAGGCTATCTTTTCCCTTTCTCTTGGCTCCTTTAGCTCCCTCTTCAGCTGGTTGCTGAGTTTGTTTTCAAGTTCCATGCCACATTTGAAAATCAATGGATATTTCATTATCGTGAATTTGACATCCATGAGGATGTCATTGGTTCACTGTTTCAACATTTTGGGTGGCCTTCTCAGCTCCTTGGTTCCATCACTTCTTTGGTTCATTCGCTTGAACCTTCTCCTTGAATTGGTCTTTAGAATCTTTTGCTTCTTTCCTTTGCTCAGAGCTTTCTTTGAACCGTTAAGCCCATTAAACCCATTGAACCATTTTAGTTTAAGGTTCAACCATTCATCCTCTTTCTTAGAAACCTTTATTTTCTCTAAGTCTCTAGAGCTTTGAAAGAGTCCATAGAATTAGGCCTGCAGAGTCTGTAGAAACAAACCTATGGAGTCCATAGAAATGAATCCATAAAACCAACCTACAGAGTCCGTAAAAACTAGTCTACAGAGTCTATAGAAATGAGTATGTAGAAACAGGTCTATAAATTCTATAGAAATAAACTTGTAGAGTCCATAGAAACATTCCATTGAAGTCCATAGAATCAATCCTACAATGTCCATAGAAACCATCCTGCAGAGTCCATAGAAACTAGTCCATAGAAACGAGTCCATAGAAATGAGTCTGCATAGTCTATAGAAACTTTCCTTTGGATTAATGTCTTTGGAACCTCCCAAAGGGAAGGTGTCCCTTTGGGCCTTGAGAAGGTCCATTTCTTGGTCGCTAAGAGGCCCCCACAAGGGTACCTACTCTTCAGGGTCCTTTGGGGGGTCTTCGAGAGCTCTTCTCTTCAATTCCTTTGAACAAAATGTCCGAAGAAATTCCTTCAGAAACTTTGTCTGAAGAAAACCTTTCCTTTGCTTTAGCCATTTTCTGTCAGGCCTTTGATCATTTCTTCAAACAAAATGTCTGAAGGAATTCCTTTAGACATTTTGTCTGAAGAATTTCCCTTGTAAAATTTGGCCATGGAAAATCTTTCTGAAAGATATCTATTTGTCTGCTTTTGTTCACTGCCCTCCATAAGGGCACTTGGCCTTTGGTTCACTGCCTCCCCAAGGGCACTTACCCTTTGGGCTTTGGGGCACTCCTTTGAACCATTTGATTGAACTAATTGATTAAACCAACTTTGGTTAAACGGTTCAAAGGTTTAATCTTGTGTTCTGTTCATTCAATTGACTGCATGAACCAACTGCTTTGAACCAACCACATTGAACCAACTGCATTGAACTAACCACATTGAACCTTTGAACCTTTGAAATTTTTTGGTTCAAGGTTTAATGGTTCAATGGTTCAATCTTCCTTCTTTTTGCTAAGTCTTTTGAAGCTGTTGAACTTGCTGAAGCGGTTGAACTTTAAACTTTTGCCAAAGCGTTTAACTCTTCAAGCTTGCCAATGTCATTGAACCTTTGAACCCATTGAACCTTTGAACTTGTTGGAAGTGGGGTTTAATTTTTCAATGGTTCAATCCTTTGTTCAAAGCTTGCCAATGAACCTTTTGGTTGAACCTCGATGTTGAACCAACCTTGAAATCACCTAAGTGTTGGGAACTTGTTTTTTGAGAGAGATCGCCTGTTAAAGTCATTGAGCCTATTGAACCTACTAGTCCCTTATCTGAAAAGGCTTGAATAATGAAGAATTTAAATGCTTAGAACAATTTTTGAGAAGGGAATAGAGGATTTTAGCGTGCAGGACCAAAATAGTTCATATGTTGTCCCAAAAATGAGTGACAGATTATGGGAACATTAGGTTTAATCAATGTATAAGAAGTTTGTAAACCTATAAATATACTTTCAAGTCCTCAAAAATCTTCCTTTATGACTTTAAAATTTTATAAAGCTTAGGTGACTGATTGTAGGATAATTTTGTAGGTTTGAGTCAAAAACATGGTCTATAACTACCTTGTGACCTTCTCAAGATGGATTTAAAATTCATAAAATAATTTTACAAACCTAAACCCATCTTAAAATATTTATATGAGTCATCAATACCTTCATATATGTCTCTATGTTTGATTATAGAGTAATAAATGGGTTTCAAGCTAGACCAGTGAGAAAAATGGTCATAGATTCCGAACACTGACCCAAATACCTTGTAAAGTCTCATAGACAATCCTATAGGTAGACATTTAAGTTGTAAACATGTTTCCAAGAGAATTTTAAAGTATGGTAGGACATATACATGTCTATACTGAGCTTTCATAGGGATTTCTCAAGAGTTCATAACCTTACAAGATTGTAGACAGACTGGTCAAGTTTTTATGATCTTGATAGGATAGAGAACAAGGTGCCAACATGTTTGTAGATTGTCAAATGATATAAAGGCAGTGAGAATATAGACCCTAGATCTTCCAAAACCCTACTTACACATTTACTAATTTGATTAAGGTTTCAAGATCTCTATACACAAAGTGGAAGGTTTCAAAGCTTTTCTAAGGGCCTCTATGACCAAATCAACTAGCATAAGCTCTAATGGATTTATAAAAAACCTCTTATAGACTTATAAGGTGAGGTTTTCAAAATAATAAATATGTACCTACAAGTTTTAACTCAATTATCAAGTTTTTAAATGTTTTAGATAGATTGCATAAGCCTATGATAAAAGTTTCCAAGTATTATCAAGTAGAGATATAAGGATTTCTCAAGTTGGCCTAACCTTCAAGGTTTTCAAGGAGGATATGGTGAATGTAAATCTAGATCAAGAATCATGGAAAATATTATAAGGCCTTAATGATGAGATAGGACTACCACATGTTCACATAGCTTATAAAACCTCCTATTAGGTCCTAAAATGATCTTCCAAGAATAATATTATGGTTGTTGCAATTGAAATTCAAGGTTTTCAAAACTTTTTTTACATTTATTGGTATACCAATGAAAATAATGAAATTTTAAGCATGTTTCAAGAGTGAAAATTGACTATAGGTCTGTGAAAACAAAATTTCAAACATGAGGAGGTGCCAAGCCAATAATTGTGTTTTAAAAGCCTCCTAAGGGATAAAGGTAGCTTGTGTGATATTCAAGACCACTATCATGAAGGTGTCAAAATTGTAGGACTAAAAATGAGAGGAAGAATATAATCTTACATTATAATTAATGAATCAAGTTTAAAATATCCTCTATAAATAAATGTAATTTTACATGGGTTTCAAGACCAACTTACATTATTAGGATGAGTTCTAAAATCTATCTACAGGATTTCAATGTCTAAATGTTGAAGTCCAAAACTGAGATAAGGAGTTCTAAGATTTATTAAAGAGATTAAGGGCTTGCAACCTTATTTCTCATGGTAGAGTTAGTAAGTTTTCAAATATATTAGGAGAATTATGATATCTTGAGAGAAATATTCTACATGAGTCATGAAATTTGCATTGAAGGAGATTGTATGTCTATGAAGACATGATAAGAAGGACTTATAAAAAAATTATTTTAGGTTTGTAAGGAGGATGATAAGAAAAAATTGGACTTTCAAAGCATGAAAATGCATGTTGTTTAGCTCTTGTAAGGACTACCATGGGAAAATATGATGATATACCAGTTCTTCAACCCCTCTAAGAGACATTCATAAGAGGTTCAAGGTAAATTTTAGGTAATTATTCTTCTACAACCTGTCTAACACACCCATGAATAGACTAAGTGGCCATAAAGAACATGAGGAAGGTATGAAGTATTTTTAAATTATCCCTATAAATGTGTAACTCCTTTTATGGAGTGGCAATCATGTAAACTCAACCTAAGGCTCCAAATGGGCGTATGAGGTTTATTTTCAAGTCAAACATTCAACAAGCATGGTAGTTAAGGAGGCAAATCAAAATTGGGTTAGATTCTCTATAGCATACATGCATGAAAGATGGAGAGGGGTGAGTTATGGATATTAATAAAAGAGGTCTAAGTGTTCTAATAATGTAGCAACATTAAAGAATCATATCCATTATGGATAAGTTTTATAAAGGACAAAGAGACAAAAAATAGGGCCTTCTCTTTCACTACTAGACCAAACTTCCTTGGATATCTTCATGAGGTAGGCTTAATGCATTGGATAAGACTTAATGCTTCCATTTTCCTTGTCCCTTTTCTTGTATAGGATGATTGATATAGTAGTGGTAGTATTTATGAGGTATTCTTGTGCTCTCTTCTTCTCTCTCATCTCCATTTCTTATATAAGGTTGAAAATGACTTTTTTTAGGGGCCCTCTATTTAGTATGTTAAAACTATACTCATTTTGAGTCTTTTAATACTATATTAGGCCTTGAATCTAATGAATAATTGATGTTTTGCTCATCTACATTATCAATTTTATTGAGTATTGTGAAAATTTAAATTATTGATCTTCACTCATGGATGTTTCTTTCCATTATGATTGTTGTCCTATCATCTTAACAATATCCTTGTAGGTTATATGTTCTATAGATAACTACCTTCATGCAAATTACTAATGAAAAGGTTGAGAAAGTTTTAAGTTTTGTAAAAATTATGTGATTTACCATTAGTTTTGAGGATTTCTTATGCTATTAGAGTCAGTTGAGGAGCTCTCTAAACTTTGTGTATCACATTTTTTATGAATTCAATTATTTCTACACCATTTTCTATGAAATAATTATAGTATTAGATATAAATAGGTTTGTTTTAGAATTTTTTTAGGCCTTTAGTTGATCTTATATTAGATACACATAGTTTATGAAGTAATTTAGACTTCTTCAAAAGATTCATCTCAAGGAGCCATGGTCCCACACCTTAGGGATGATCCCATTATTGTAGTTGAATCATTAACTAAGTGAATGAATGTAAGATTTAGGTGATAATAGTTTTTGGCATGCCTAATGGGATGAATTTTAATAGAATTTAAGAATTCAACTGAGGACTTGGTGTTGTTCCTTAGGAAGCTACAAAATTGAGGGCATATTACAAGAACTTGATGACTCCATTTGTGTTTACTTCCAAAATAGTATTAAATTTTCATTCCAAATTAAAAAATGGCTTCTATAAGAGGTTCTAGTTTTCAATTTGTTAAATTTTCATTATCTCCTAGAAGAAAAAGAACCACATTATCAAAGTCTCTTGAAATAAGATATATAATTTATAGACAACCTTCCCAAAGGGATCAAATCACACCTCCTTTTGGTATATTTCCCAGACCAAGAGGGAGGCTGAATCCTATTCCTCATATGGCAAACCAAATAAATTAGTTATTAATTTATTTTGATGGAGGTATTCCTTTTTCCATTCAATAACATGATGATATACTAGTTATATCTCTAAAAACCATACCTTCTTTCACTAGTAAGAATTCTACCACTCCCATTGAGCAGATACAAGACATTGCCAACATATGCTCCATCCAAAACATTACTCAAGATAATGTGTTCATGAGACTCCTTTATACATCCTTGAAAGAAAAGGCTTTTCAATGGTATATATGATTGAAACATGGAACTATACATAATTGAGATGAGCTAGGAGAGAGACATTGCCAATAATTTGAAGATAAGAGTGATCATCTTTCTCTCATGGAATAACACACTACTATCAAGAGATCCCCTCATAAATTCATAGTGGGTTTCAACTTTAGGTTCCAAAAAAATTGACACATAGTCCCATCCTTAGTGAATCCTACTCCAAATATTTTTATTCTTGTACTAATTGAGGTCTTTTAATAGTGACATTATTATCATGATTCAGTCCATGGGAGGTATTATATTACCATCTACACATGACAGTGCCATAAGGACTGAAAATAACTTAATTTAGGCTAGAAATATATCCCCTTGAAATTTAATTCCCTTATTTCCTAAACTTCCACCCATCCATCCCACTTTGGCACCCATTCTTGTATTAACTAGCCAACCAACTCCATAT